>VZRH01007406.1:967999-1011128 GCA_013397555.1 Urocynchramus pylzowi
CGAAAGGCCCGTGAGCCGGACCGCGGTCAGCTCTGCCGCCCTCTGGGAAGACCTTGCCTTTAGCGGATCGTAAAGCGAATTCTAACAGGGCTCTGTTTTCGGTGGTTAAAATGATTGGTGGTCGGGCCACTGCAGCTGATTCCCTTTCAAGCAGTGAGCGAGTCACGTTCACCCGAGCTTATTTTCTGAGCGCTGTCATCTTGTTGATTTTCACGCTGCTTTCTCCGTGCTGCCTCAAGTGTGGGTAAACACCTGAAACAGACAGCGGGCTGAGCGGGGGGGTGGCAGCGATGGGAGGCGTCGGGGTGCCTGAGGCTTCTGCGACATAATTCATATTTCGTTACGTTCCAGCGGGTTTGTCTTTGAGGTGGGGTGCAGGTGAAACTTAGTCAAACCCAGGAGGTTTTGTTTTTCAGCTAAACCGTGTACCAATTTCCAAGCAGTTAGTAGAGCATTTAAAACAAGAAACAATGATGCTTTTGTCTGGTTATATAAAGCGTCACCGCGGATTAAGTGAGATTGTTGAGTTTTTTCCATCCTCTACCCAAATGCCTGAAGCTGAAATTACAGTGAGGGAAAACTGTTTTATGACCAGAGAGTTTGTTAATGTATTTAACTTAATTTATGATTCGGACTGTTGTTACAGACAGTGCAAATGACATGGTTACTGTTTTGCCTACCTATCTGAAAATCAGAAGACAAAAATTACCAAATGTTTTGGGGATATTTTAGCTCAGGATATTTTTTTTCCTTCCACTATCTGCCTCTAGTGAAAATTTAGGTTCTTGATTAAGTATATTGGTATTAGTAATATGCACTTCTGAAACCTCAAGTGCTTTGCAAAGTAGGCACAGAAGTATTATTCTGTATTGGAACACAGATGATGTTTCTCTAATAGCTGTTCATCTTGGGTTCTTTAAAACAGCATATATAGCAGGCACGTTATTTTGATAAGTGTATTAAAAAAAAATGCTTGAAAACATTGCCAATAGGGAGCTTACCTCATAATCCCTAATAATTAGATGCATATTTGCACTCTGACCTGCCAAGTGGTTTGTCTCCTGTTGGCAAACTCTAGCCTACAGTTGCCTAGTGCAGAAGTTACTGGTAAGAATTGCTAATTCATTTTTATAAATGTCAGCAAACCTTTGATTAAGATTCCCAGGCATTGCTGTATGACAGTGATTTTCCCTCTGGTTTTATATTACCCTCCCATAAAGTAGTTGGCACATGCGTTTTAAAGTATTAATACTTGTTTGGGTGTAGGACTTAATAAAAGTTTGCATGGGATTCCATGTGTTAGTGCTTAAAGAAAGCTTCTATTTGTTTGCTTTTTAAATTCTTAGGAGTTCTTTTTCCCTAACTGGAGTACCTTTAAATGTTCATTCTCGAATCAAGATGCTGTAACAGCTCATAATATTGGCAAGACTCACTGTTAGGAGAGGAAAGTGAAAGCATTCTTACACAAAGCTTTAGGTTTTATGTGTGTTTGCTCAATTTTATGTTACTATTGTGACTTTAAAAGTTATCACCCAAGATTTAGAAAATGCACTGGTAAGTAGCAGGGGAAAAATCCATGTCCATTTCTAAAAGGGATTTTTTTCTATTTTTTTTTTTTTTAAGTGAGTTAGTGGATGGCTGAAATCTGGCTCAACCATTAAGTTGCTGAAATGTTTTGCTGCTTGAGAACCGTGAGGAGGTATGGCATGTTACTGACCTAATTTACCTTTAGCATATGTTTCATTGTTTGCTTATGACTTGCATATTTGTGAAACTGGTTTGGTATTTTTGTTTCATGCTTATTTCTTTGACATTCTCATCTTTACAGCTTGAAGCTTTCAGCAGAGCATCCACAGTTGAAAATCCTCCAAAGCCATATGCCTGTCCTCAAGTGAGGCATTAAAAAGGCTCTCAACAAAACAAGGGTTTTAAAATGGCTTTATTATGAGAAATATTAATATGATACCCAACATATTACTGCATTATTGAGTTGTTAAAGCTTAGTGCTTCAAAATGTGTGAATACGTCTGTAACTATGAACTTAATTTAACGGAGTTTTTCAGTGCCAAAGCTGTTGAACTTTGGAGAGATGTTGAACGCCAAAAAGTTGAACTTTGGAGAGATGTGAAGAAAAAGGAAGTTGAAGGGAATTATTTAACCAATAAATTAAATCAGTCTTGGAGGATGGTTGCATAATGTGTTCTAGTAGAGATTGTGTTTCATGTCTTTCGTGAAGTAGAGACGCTGCCCTCAAAGTGGTTGTGACCTTGATTTTAATACGAAGCCTTTCTCTGCTCTTCAGATCTAAATGAAGCTCTTGGAACAATCTTTACTCCTTGTGAGTAAAGCCATAAACATCTTTCTTACATTTTCTCCCTCTAAATCCATGTTAATTTACTTACTTTGTCACTTCATTTGAAAGATGCCTCAGAGTTCTGTCTTTCACCTTCAGTGAATGAATTCTTCCTTCTGTCACGCAGACTAATTTTGGCCTTTGAGCATTTCTCTTTTAAGCAAGTTCAAAATAGACTTTTGGCTGGAATCCTGAGCCTTCCTTCTAGCATGACAGTGTTGTTTAGATACAAAACAAGAGAACTAAAGTTAGCCATACTTGGCCATTTTTCATCAAGAATAACAGATGGAACTTTGTGATTAATAAACTCAAAAGTATGATTAATGGTTTCCAGCTATGTTGAACTTTTTTTCTGAACTACTGGAAACATCATGCAGTGTAGCTTGAGAGTGGATGTGGGAAATGGCATACAAATAAGGTGAACAGAGAACTGAGCTACTTTTCCTCCTAGCACCTTGATCTAGGAGGATGTGCATTTCTTGATGTCAGTCAACTGCAGTCAGAAGGGTAACTGATTAGTTTACTGTTTTCCTTTGCTGGAAATATATTTTTTCCTTTTACTGTTTTGTGTCCCCTTGCTACCCAAAAAAAGAGAAAAATTCACTATTTTTTTTTCTCAGCAAGACAGTTACTTTGGTGCTTCCAGATCCAAAGTGGTAAAGCATATGACCAAGTAGACTTTTATCCAGAGTGCTTTGCTTCCTGTCTTGCCTAGTCTAGTAGAGTTGTTTTTCCTGCATCACTGAGCAACTGTGGCATGATTTTGTCTTTAAGAGCTTTCACTCTCCCTAATAACATTATATTGCTGTGGTATTACACCATCTTCTGCTGTTTTGAGTAGGATCAGGGGCTGTAGTGGTTACTAGTCTTAGTTTTAGAGTCTCTGAGATGCAGCCAACAAGGAGGCAGAAGTGTTTGCCAGTGATATATTTTAGCTTTTTTTTTTTATTTTTTAGTCTTACATTTCATCTACATGCATGAAAATTGTTTTTAAGTCATAGCAGATTTGGAATTCCATCGGCCTTCTTAAATCATGAGGATTTTGTCCCACTTTTCTACAATAACTTCTATTTTCAGCAAGCTGACTTTTAAGATTTGCTAATTAAATATTTGCACACCTCTTAGGCAGAAAAAATTAGTCTTCACTGCTTTCATGTTTCTAATTGAAGAGCTGGGAAGGTTGACAGGAAAAAGGTAAAGTAAGGGTCACTGCTTCTACTTGGCAACTCAGATATTATCATTTGCCAAAATAAAACATTCTGCTTATTGTCTGAGCACAAATTTAGGGATTTTGTTGGGAAAGTCTCATGTGTCTGTGTCCAGGATGATTATCTGGTCTAGGATGCTGGATAAGTAGCTCTCTGTAAAACAGTCCTGCTAACTGTTATTAATAAACTTATTAGTTTTATGTGAGTTGGAAGCAGCTTTGTCTGTAATCTGCCATATATTTTCCTATTTGGGGGTTGCAGTTTGAATGATGCTGTGAGGAGTGAAACTGCATTGACAGAGCCAAGTCCCTGCCCTTCTGATTTGCAAACTAAAATGGATGTTAATCACCGAAATTGGCCTGATCAGTTTGTTAGCTTGTGAAATTGGCTGGAGGAGAAACCCATTGCTGTGTATCTCCCCATTCACATTTTCTTGCTGCTTTTATGTATACTCTCTTGCTTCTTAGTTTGCTAAACCTGAATATCACCTTTGAGCTATGGCAGGATATTTTGGTGGTTTTTAATGCAGGACTTGGACTTGGTGGTTTTTAATGCAGGACTTTTTCTTTCCATTTCAGTCTTCTGTAACACAAGTGTGCTCATTACAGAACTGTTGTTTAATTTCTACATAATTGCAGTCATTCAATAATTTGAACTTTGTGAACTTCCTAGAACTTCTTCAACTTAACTTTTCCTTCTCATCTTAGGTAAAACAATCTTTCTCCTACCATTAAATTTCTTTTAGTCCTGATTTCTTGTAATTCAATGAAGATGAAAGGGCAAAAAGTATTGTCTTTTTCCTTGATGTTTTCTATGAAAGAGTATGTTCAGGAAAGTCGGTTTTTATAATGGACACAGGTATGGAGCTCAGAAACTAATGCAGACCTTTTTTTCACTGAATTTTGATTATTATTCCTGGGTAAAATTTAATATTCTTTTGGCACTGCTTGAAAAATATTGGGTTTGGCTTTTTAACTTGGAGGTTCAGAGGTACATACGGGTTAGCTTTTAAGAGCAGCTTCAGCAATGTTTACAAAAAATAAGACTAAAGCCAGTATTTGCAATTTGAACTACTTGACTGGGAATTTTTATTTGAGGCATATTTGAGAAAGTAGACAGACGTTTCTGTACTTATTTACATATCTTATTCAACCATTAGCATCCACCATTTCTCAAACCTATTGGATTGGCACTGTCAAAACACCGCTTTGGTAATCCCAAGGGGAAGGATCCAGAATTCAGACTCCTAATTTAAATTATCCAGTTTTAAATTATTGTATTTGCAACTATAAATGTTTACTCCATTCTGTCACATTTTAATGTAATTATATCAGTTTGTGCTTGATTGGTAGCATCATACATAAACATTTTACTACTTTGTTAGGTTATGTCTGGACAAGATATTGCTGCAGTGCATTCTTCAGTCAAGAACTTTGTCAGGCGCTGATGCCATCAATGCTCTCAGACCTTTCTATTTTGCTGTACATCCAGATTTCTTTGGCCAACATCCCAAAGAGAGGGTAAAAAAACTTTAGTATGCTTTCTTTGTAAATAATTCGTATGTCAAGGATGGAAATTTTCTAGTTTTCCTGCTGTCAGAGAGACAAAAGTAATGTTAGAATTAATTATGATTGGTACCAGAGAACAAAAAGATGCACTTCCTTAATTTTTAGCAGGGATAGTCCCTTGAAAGTCCCTTATTTGTTAATCATATTTTCTAATTGTTATAAAGAAAGTACTGGATCTTTCCAGGCAAATTTATAATACGTTTTACTTTATCCCTTTGAAATGCTGTGCATTATATTTGAATCAATGAATTTCTTTGAGCTTGAAAGCCAGTGGGTTTCGGAATTTACACAAATGTACAAGTATGTGCACCATACAAATTTATTCATGCAAGGTAATTATAAATGCTGAGAATATGAACCATATTACTGCTTGTTAAAAGCAACTGACATTTTGTGAAATCTAATTCTGCATGTAAGATTTAAAAGGTTTAGATGAAAAATGGCCAAATTCATAATCTGTAATTTTTGTTTGTTTGTTTTTGTTTTAAAACAGGAAGTAAATGAAAACTCTCTGAAGAGGCTAAATGGCTACTTGGAGAACTTACAGAAACCAGGATTTCGTTCCTTTAAGCCAACTCAGCTTACTTTTTATGTAAGAGAAAGAGAACCAAACTCTTCTAATGTTCAGGAATCCTTCAGTGCTTCAGGTGCTTTTATATCGTGTAGAATGTATCTTCACGTATTCAAATTCCTTCATACTGTTGCTTAGCCTTGTGCAGTCATAGCGACTTTTCAACTGAATAAAATCATGTCAAATCATGAAAATCTGTATTAGATCAGGCAGGTGGGACCATCCCAAGTAATTAAACATCTTAAGCTTTAAAAAGCCTTGAAAGAATGAGACATTACAGCCCTGAGGTCAAGTTACAGTATAAGGAAGTAAAAAAGGTGGATGTAAATGATAATATTTCTGCTTTTAATACCATTGCCGTGTTTAACTGGAGCAACAGTTGGGTCCTTGTCCTCATTGCAGTTCCTGTGTAGTACACAATGTCAGGGCACTTGTAGAATCAGTAGGAACTTACTCTCTAAGCAGAAGATGTATAATATCTGAAGTTTCAATTTACTTCATTGTCTCTCATCTTTAAGACTACAAAAAATATTGCCAAATTTAGAATGTTGCTTTTGATTAACTTTACATATTTGTCTCCAGTATCAATATGCCTTACCTAATAGAAGAGTTTTACATTCTACATCCTAGTCAAAACACTTGAGCAAATTGTGAGGCACCCTCATGCTAGAAAATAAAATCCTGTTGTTTTTCAAGAAAATGGTAGGGTTATGTCTGGTCTCCTTAGCATAACATTTGAACTGGAAGTTGTCTTCTGCTCTTGAGTCGAAAGCTTACTTAATAATTAGGGGAATGAGGCCCAGTAGCTAAGTGATGGGACATAGTTAAACTGCATGTGAATTTTGCAGTGAGTATTGAAATAGCAGTATCATCATAATTTCCGACTACCTGTGCCTTGCTTAGCTTCTTCTGTAAGAGGAAATAAATGGGAATGCGTTTAAAATAATTTTAATTAAATAATACTTGTTTTTACAGGGTTTCGAGCAGTCAGTTTTACGTTACATACTAGGGATCTCCTGAGCACAGTATTAGACATTCTCAACTCCTGCAGTTTATCTACAGAGCATGTTCAGAGTTTGAATGTGAACTCTCAGCCCCACAAGGAAGCAAAAAGCACAGTGAACAGACCTATCAAATGGGATAAGACTTATTATTCATTTACTGGATTCAAGGATCCTGAGGAGGAACTAGAGCAAGCCCAGAGAGTGGAAACAACTTTACTGTATGTAAAGCTTTTATTGAACTGAAATTTTGAAACCTAGATTGGTCTTATTCTAGTGCTGAGTTTTTTAGAGGCAGGCAATAAACATTCTGAACAATACAAAACGTTATTGTCCAACATGTAATTTTGCCATGCTTGTTACAATTCAGAGGAGTTCACATGAGCTCCTGGAATAACTACAGTGCCAGCAAAGCTGAAGCATTCTTGTCTCTTTGCCCAGCAGTCATGTTTGGTCAATCTAGTTTTGGTTGATCTAGCTTTTCTCATTTGTGGAATATTGGTGGCAATTCAAAAGGAAACAGGGGCTCCACTTGCTCCAAATAGCTCCTTACCTCTTACAGGACTTCTGTAACATGAACCTATATGGTTGTTAACTTTATTGTTCCTATTTCACTATCACATTCTGTTGAGCGTAGGAGATAATACATGAAAACTAAGGTTAAAAGGTTTTAATATGCATTGTATCTTAGTGTTGTGCTTCTCATTTGTTGTTCAGCATGAAAACTTTAATATTAAGGTCAATGTAGTTACAAATGCTGAACTTGCATTACATGTAGCATGTTTTGTAGTAAAGTTGGTGGTTTAAAAAAATTTGGATGTGCTCATTTTGGGACACATATGCATTTTGGGACCTTGAAAAACTTTGTAACAATGAAATTTAAGTGCCATTTTAAATGAACGCAGAAATGTGTTGGAAGTATCTTCAGAGCAAAGTATGCCCCTAGTCCTGCATACCGCCTCACAAATAAAACTACTCTAATATACACAATTATAAAACACTTAACTGAGATTTAACATGGTAGAGAATGTTTTTACTTATTTTTACACATTTACAAGGAATGCCACAGACAGTTACGTATTAACAGTCTTGTTTTAATACACAGACAGCTGGCATCAGGCCTCCCTTTTTACTTGAGTTTGAATTTTTTTGCTTCAAATAAAAATGAGAATGCGACTATTTGTTTGCAAAAGTTAGAGTATGAAAATTAGTTTATACTATGAACAAACGCTAAATCTCTTAAATAGTAACCTTTTCCTAGAAACAAAATTACCTACTGAAATTTTAGATGTACTCAAAGAGTCATGTTTGTCTGGTTGTGATTATTGGCAAAAAAACTATAAAACTTTGACCTGTTTAATCTATGTTCATGTCAGCTCTGTAAAAGTTACCTAACTTAGCCCTTTAGTACCACCTCCCATATTTGATAGTCTACTATGATCACTTTTGTTTGGGGTTTTTTTGTTAGATTTTGCTGCATTTGGGTTTGTTTCAGGTTTTTTAAAGGCACGTATATGGGAACTCCTTAAATTAAATCACAGAGTTCTGAAGATCTCCCCTGAAGTTACAGTGATCTGTTATTTTATGCCTTTTACACATACATCCAAATCTTACAGTTTTAACACTGTCAGTGTTTTTGATCGTTAGATTTCTTAGGCCCCTCCAAAGACATTAAGTGCCAGGGTTTCCTTTGTAGATTCTTAAGCTGAAGCATTTAGCAATTTCATCTTCTATCCTCTATTTTAAAAAAAATCTCTTTACCTGATAATTTGACTTGAAACACATTATCAGTAAGAATTGAGTTACCTGTACTGCTTACATGATAGATCATACAGCAGCATGCTTCTACTGTTGAGTATTTTTCCTCCTCTTTCAGGTCCTGGCTAGATGATAATGAAGCAAGTGCAGTAAAAAAGCTGAAAAAGAGTTTGCCGCTTAGAAAAGAATTAGAACGTTTGAAAATTGAACTTTCTCATGAACTCCAGCTCTCAGATATCAGGTAATTAATTAGATCACTTGAACTTGGATTAAGACAGTCAAAGCAAGGAAGTGTTGTCTAATACTATGCTATGAACTTTAAAAGCTTATTTCAGCAAAACAGCTATGTTTCATGTATGAAGAAGTGTTACTGCACTGAGTAAATTTCTAGAAGTGTTCTACTGGGACAAAAGTTTCCTGTTACAATTTACTCTGAGAAACCTCCTGTTTGTAACTGAAAATGTAGGCTCCAGTTGAAGCAAACACAGAAATAGAACTGGTGTGTATGTTTATATGTTTTGCTGGTTAAAATTGCATTTCCTGAAATCAAGTTAATATCTACAAAGGTAACTAGACTGGCAGTGAAGTGCAACTTTGCACATGGTACATAATGACATCCTGTGAATGCTTAATAAAAATGTTCTTTCTTTTAGTGTTTAGTTTCTTACTCTCAAACTCTTGTTTGAAAGATCTGAGTGCAGTTGGAGATCTTGATTCTTCAGAATATTTTCCAGAAAATAATTTGTGATCCTTTTTTAATTTTTGTGCCTTTGAGTGAGGATGTTGTGAAGTGAGATATTCAGGGTAGGGAAAGTGTCAGTGAAAGTATTCACAAATGGAAAAATAAACTTTGGGGGATTATTTCAAGGGCTGGTCTGTTAGGTTCTATTTTTTTAACCAGGAAAGAGAGAGTTGGAGCTTCTAAAATCATGCTTTTGTCCTTTCACCCTGCAAAAGACCCTGGTTTCCTTTAAGCTGAAGCCAGGTTTTTTGAACACAATTTCTAATGCTCTGTAACTGTGCTGTGGTGAGGGTTTTTAACATTCTGAAACAGTCTTCAGTATTAAACGCATATGTTTGATTTTATTCATGGCTTATTTTAATTTTCTTAAATAGTTTGTGCTTCTAAAATACCTTAAAATTATTGTGTTCCATGAGTTACATTGTTATAATTCAGAAAAGAACGTGAGTGTTGGAAATCTGACAAGGCAGTATCTTAATAGGACACTCTGACCTGTGATTCTGGAGCCTCGTGCTAGTGTTCACAGAGATCTGAAAAACAGCTGGGTCACTGGCATTATTCCGTGTATAAGTTTAGGACAGATGAAGAAATGGCCACCTTTTTCTGCTCCCGTCTGGTGCTGCTGAAAGCAAAGTGATATTGCTAGGTAACAGTAAATAATTGTTTGAATAACTTGTGTTTGATTAAATTGCATCACAAGTGCTGTGGCATTCTCTGCATCCCAAAGAGTGAGGTTTTGCCAGTTAGGTTTCCCTAAATGAGATGATGTGGGTGACCCCAGCCAGCAGCTGAGTACCCACACAGCCACTTGCTCATTCATACACTCCCAGTGGAATGGGAGGAAGAGACTAGGAACAGCAAAAGCAAGAAAATTTGTGGATCAGGGTAGAAGTTTAATAGCTCAAGTGAAGCAAAACTGTGAGTTCAAGCAAAGTAAAAGGAGAAATTAATTCTCTGTTCCCTATTGATGGGCAGGTGTTTAGCAGCTTCTGGGCACTTGGGCCTCAGCATGGGTAATGCTTGCTTGGGGAGACAAACACCTTAACCATGAGGGTCCCCCTTCCTTCTTTCCCTTTTTTGTCTAGAAGATCTCTTTCATTGGTAGAAGTCACCCAGCCTGGCTGTGTCCCCTCCCAGCATCTTGTCCACCCCAGTCTACTTGCTGATGGTGGGGGCAGAGTGGGAAGAAAAAGTGAAAACCTGGACACTGTGCCAGCACTGCACAATAGCCAAAATATTTATGTGTTATGATCACTGTTAATAAAATATAAAATATGAGTGTTGTGAAGAAAATTTAATCAATTCCAGACAGACACAGTACAATAAAGGAATGGGAATTTTCCAGTTTTATATCACCTAAAAGTCTGTAAACAGGTGTATTTTTCCAGTACACTGGGACTTCACAATTTAGATACTTTTTGAAATTTGCTTGGCAATCAGTCTCATCAGTCTGTGATGGAAAAAAATGTCAAAATTTTGTGTATTAAAGCCAGCAAGGTAACACCTAGCTCTTGTATGGTTTAACAAAAATTATTCCACTGTAAAATATGAATAATACGTAGCAACTTTCCATTAGAATCATGGTAATGTTTTGGGCTAGGAACCAAAAGAAAAAAAAAAAAGAAAAACAGAAAAGAAGACAATGTCCTTATATACTGTATTTGCTCCTCTGGACAAATATTACACAGTGTCCAAACAAACTGCATGGTCCATGACCAAACCAAATACTGGGTTGTCTGGTGCTGTTCTCTTACTAACCCCCTTCTTACTGAGGGAGAGATTTACTAGTTCTGTCTACCTGGTTTTATATTTATTTTTCCTGGTGTTGGTTTTCTTTGTTTGGTTTTTGGGACTCACTTTAAGAAACACTGGATTTTTATTTAAGTTTCATATCAGTTTAAATAGCATATGACATGGACAGCTTTTGAGTAGCTTTTATTACTATTATTTTTGCTTTTATTACTGTTGGGATGCTATTTTGCTTGTGTTATAAGGCTTTGAGTTGCATCTCAACTTCTGTGATTGTTTTTTTTTTTAATAATATTGAGGACTAAATGCTTTCAATTACATTTTTATTTAGGTGGCAGAGAAGCTGGGGCATTGCTCACCGCTGTAGCCAGCTACACAGTCTGGGCCGCTTGGTCCAACAGCGACCTGAAATATTAGAGAATGTTAAAGGTATTTCTGTTGCTTGTTTCATATATCCTAATATAGTATTGATTCAGAAATGAGCATGGGTCTTCTGTGACAAGGGAGCTCTAGTTCTTTTTACAAATTCTTTTGATAACTGCAAAAACAAACTTGTCAAGCTTACTAAAAAGCTGGTGAGAACTTACATTTAAAGCTACTGGGTATTTTTTAAAGTGACCTTCCCTTAGAATTTCTTGACTGCACTCAGCTTCTAGTTTACTTCTTAATAAATGCAAGTGGAGTCTGTTGAAGGCACTAGGCTTAATATTATCAATGAAAGTAAAAAATCTAAACTGAATCTCTCAAACGATGGAGGTAGCAATAGATTGTTGCCCGTGGCAGATTGAAGACAAAAATGTGAGTAGGTCTCTAACCCTCATGATGATTTACTAGAATACCTTAAAATGCTACTTGCTTTCTTTTCTCACGTGTGTTCCATAAAATAGCTATATTAAAGTCGGTATTTTCTCAGGAAAAACTAAAATATTCCGTAAACCTGACCTACCATTCTTGTCATACAGCTGTTTGACCTGTGGCAGTAGCTGTTTCCTCTAATTGTAATTCCACATTTTATGCCTGTCTGCAGAGACTCAGTTTTGAGTGGCTTTCATTTGAGGGTTCACCTAATCCTTTGCCAAAAGACAGAGTGGGAAGGACAATGAGTAGTAGTTTTAAATTGTATCAGATTTCAAATTAGTTTCTTTTCCTGAGCATGCTAAAGATAGAAAGCATTACAGAAATCTGTCTTGTGAACCTGTTGTAGTCTCCATTTTTGAAGATATTTTGTAATGCACTGGTTAAATACCTATCAGTAACTATACAAGTACAGTTGATGTTGCCTTAGGGTACAAGAATGAATTAGATTCCTTGAAGTCAGTGTTGCTCTTTCTTTGGGATTTTGGAAAACTGATTTCTGAGAGCAAGAGCTTCTACTTAAGCCTTGTCTTGTAGATTAATACATCACACTGAAGACTTATGGAAGCTTATTTTGATAAATAGTTGCCTGTGCTTTTGCCCTAAAGAATTCTTGAGGATCATTGTAGTCAACTTAAAGAAACATACTCACACTCAAAACTGATTTTTTCCCCTAAAAATCCACCTAGAATTAGCCTTTTATGTTGTCTCTATTCTAAAAAAGAGTGAGAACATAATGTACAAGCGTTTCTTACAGCTTGCATGTTGCTGAGAGTTCAGAAATAGAGTTGAATGGCCTTATTCATAATTATATGACCAACTTTTAATTTGTATATGCTTCAGGCATAAAGCGTGCATTTCCTACTTTATACATGATTTATACAAATACTTTGAATATCCTCTCTGATGAGATTTTCTCATATTTTAAAAGCAGTCGTAAGAAAAAGTCCAATTAAATAAAAATCTATCAAGTTCAAACAGAGAGAAGGCAAATGCTGGGTCAGGTTTGTATGGAAAAAAAATCTTAAACTGGACTTTTCAGGAACCTTTCAAAATTTTGTGAATAACAGAAGCAGCTACTCATGTACATTTATGCTGCAGAAATACATTGCTTATGACATGTTAGCAGCCTGCTGAAGTCTTCAGTAATTGTAGGAATGATTGCAGTCACCCCAATTAGTAAAGAGCTTTGTTCAATCTCTAGGACGCACGGTGGTATTTACAGACCGCTCGGGTATGAGTGCAGCAGGTCACATAATGCTGGGGACCATGGATGTTCACCATCACTGGACCAAAGTAAGAAGATTTCAAATCAAATGAAAACACCCTTTGTTGTGACATCCTTTTTTTAACTAGAAACAGAAATATTAATAGATGCAGATAACCAATGAGTGATTTAAAGCAAACACTTAGCTAATGCATTTAGCATAATGGTGTACACTGCATTTGAAATTTAATCCTGTGTGTGCTGTTACTAACAACAGTCTTTGCTAGATCTTTGCTTTCATTAGTAAGTCAGTACTACTTCTGATTAGAGATAAAGAAAACTAATTTGTTATGCACTGTTCCAGTCCGTGCAGTGAGTCCTGGCAGAATACTTTGCGATCCATAAAGAGCTCATTCCCATGAACGAGCTAATGGATTTTATTCCAATCTTTTGTAAATACGAGATTTAAATGGAGGTGTGAACTGGTGATTTCAGTCAATGACTACTAACCAACCCTGTCACTCCATTTTGTTCTTTTAGGCAGCTAATGTGGATGTTGCAGAATTTTATCTTTAGTGACTATGTCAATTCTGCTGCTGCTTGTGTAAAGTTCAGAGTTGATAAGCTTTCTGACATCCTAAATGATAGCATTGTATGCAAAGGACCAAAAACTAAATATGTAGCAATATCAACATGTCACTTGAGGAATTCTTCTTTAATCTTGGTTACTGAAACATTACTGATAATTCTATCGAAAAACTTTTATTCGTAAAGGGGAGTATTGGTGGAATTTCACAGTTGTGATTTTCACCCTGCTAGAATATCAGAATATTCTATTTTTGTATTCCAGTCAGTGAATAATATGAAAAGTTTACACTCTATCTACTTTTTTTGGTGGTGCTTTGAATTTTTGCCTATATGTTTCACTGAGGGGGGAAAACAATCCATGGCTTGTTAGTGTGAACAATTTACTAAGAACTTTAACTGAGAAACCAGAATTTAATAGAAAATTTCGAGATTTGAGAGTGTTGATATTCATTGCAATTAAAGTGTTCTGATTATACTGAAATAAACACTGACTTCTTGAAAAGATAAATGCTTTATCTTTCTAACCTTTGCTGTGGGTTTTTCCAAAGGCATCATAAAGCCACACAAAATGCCATGCAGATGGAACAATGTGTGTAGTTAGTTGTAGTGATGGTGTTTGCTTGGGAAGACAGAAGAGTGGCATATATTTGAACCTGAAATTAGAGGCTTTTTATCTTGTAATGCATTGAAGATTATGTGAAATGTTACACAGCAAGTCAGTGAAAATCGATGAGGTTTGTGAGTCGGTTTCTAGAGAGCATATTTTTCCAATTCTACCTCATTTTAGAAAGCAGTCCTAAGTGCTATTACTTTTTGTTACTAATTACTAGAAGAAGGAAGCTGTAGAATTCTGTTGAAGTCAGTCTCTAGAATGCTTGGTCAGAGCCACAATATTTAAAGGATTTTTGCTGGTTTTCTCTGTTACAAATGCAAATGCTGAACCAAATTTTATTGTGCCAAAAGCTGTTCTGACTCTACTATGGGAACTATCTACTGTCTATTCTACTGTTCTCCTGAGTTTCTAAAGAAATAGTTCTGAAATCACTTGACTTGTTGCAGCAGCACCTTTTTATTTTTTGTATGAAAAGCTACTTTAAAATTAATATTGACAGGGTAGATGGTAGGTAGTGAGTACTGTATGAGGAATAGCTCAACCACTATAACTGTAGTGATAAATGTTTTATATAGGCATCAGATTATAATATTTTTTTTTTTATCTGAGACTATTGATTTCTGAATATATGGAGGATATTCATCCATGTTTTTATGTCCTTTTGGTACCTTTATGTTATAAATACAGAAAGTTTTGACTGTATCTTGTCCCAAAACATATATACTTGATATTTCTCACCTATGGTATTCTTTGATTGTAATTTTTTCCCCTTGGGTTCCATGTCTGCATTGTTAGGTGTCTCTTTTATGGTTTCCTGTTATTTTTTTTAATTTATTAAAATTAACTTTTAAGCTCTGTAACATAGAAAATGTTTGTTCATGTGTATGCACAGATTTTTGAGAGACTGCCAAATTATTATAAGCTTCAAAAAAGGCTGCTGCTTTTGGAAGATCGGATAAGCCAACTTCTGGGAGGCATACAAGTAATATATATTGAAGAACTGCAACCTCTGTTGACTCTAGAAGAGTACTTTGAGACTCTGAACTCTTTCTATAATAAACTACGTGACAGCAGATTACCTTTTCATCCTCGCAGTCTGCGAGGCTTGCAGATGATTCTGGAAAGGTAGGTATTGGCAGGGAAGGTTGATTTCTTTTAGAGCTTTTACTCTTTTTTTTGTTACACTGCTTATTGCTCTCTCTAAGAAGAAAAGCGATATAATCTCGGATTTTCGTTATGTCAAAGTCTTTTTGTTTCTGAAGGTTTTA
The DNA here is from genome assembly GCA_013397555.1 of Urocynchramus pylzowi. Taxonomy (NCBI): domain Eukaryota; kingdom Metazoa; phylum Chordata; class Aves; order Passeriformes; family Fringillidae; genus Urocynchramus; species Urocynchramus pylzowi. Next base: position 983,481 of record VZRH01007406.1, read on the forward strand.
AGTGCATTTTTATGGGTTAAGAAGGAATCAGATTGAAGGAAATCCTGCTTAGTTTCATTCAAGTTGGACTCAGTTCTGTCTGGTTTAGAGTGTTGTGCTGGGTTAAATCAAAAGTTTTGTGCTGTCATGATGGTGTTTATATTTTTTGATTATTATTGTCAGCTCCTTTTGAAATGTAATTTTAAAAAAGCATAACCTACTATATTTCTCTGTTCTCATGAACCAAACTTGCTAACTTTTTACCAATTATTCTGATTATGATTAATTTATATTCTTTTATCTTTAGAATTTTTTCTGAAAGTAATTTATATAAATAGTTGCATTAAAATTATACCTTGTTCTTTACTTCCATTGTGTTTCATTAGTGACAGATATGCACCAAGCTTACATGAACTTGGACACTTTATGATCCCAACGGTCTGTGATCCAGCAGCTCTTCAATGGTTTATTTTTGCCAAAGCTCAGGAAGCAAGAGAGAATTTGAAAAGAAAGGAGGAGTAAGTGTTCATGTGACTCGATACGCTTAGCTCTTTGAAATCTTTGCATGTCCTATTTTTTATTTGGAGAAGGAGAATTTTAAAAAACGTATTCATACTATTTTGCTGAAAAAAACCCTTTTGTTTCTAAAATAGAACTTTACCCATCGGCTTTACTACATAAAGAATTACAGCATTAGTGAATGCAAACAGTTACTAGAAAACACCCTCTTTCACCTTGTAGAGACAATTGTACATCTTTCAGTAGTAAAATATCTTTGCTTACATGACAAAATTGCATAATTCTTTTTACAATTATGTCCCCAAAGAAGAGGTGGAAAACACCTTCTTAATGAATAAGAAAAGGAACAATTTTTATTAATGTTAGTTGAAACGTGACAAAAAAAAACAGTGAAATCTAAACTCAAAATAACTTGAGACCAACTAGAGAATCATTATTTCTAGTTGTTGGTCAGGTAGTTGAGAAAAATATTGATTAGTACCTAACAAGGTGAAGGAAAAAAAAATTGGGGAAGAATGATGAGAGAAACACCTTGTGGGTACTCTCTCATAGATAATGAGAGTGATGATGATAGGGAGTCACAGCACCATACTTAATATTAGGACCATGGTCTGTAATATCCATCAGAACTGTGAATTTGGTTCTTGACCTTGTACCCTGTATGTGTCCTTGAGGATGAAATAGAGATACTGGGGTTTTTAAATAAAGTACTGCTACAGGTAAGTGGGTGGTACTTGTCCTTTCAGAGGTCATTACTGCAAGTCTTTTTTTCTGCTTTGGAAAGCTTTTAATGAGTTGTTGAACTATCACACTGTCATCAGTATGCATGATGTATAGATCCATATATGTTCCTGTGAAGTTATTTTAGGCATGAGTCTTGATGAAGACTCTATGGTTAAGACCTCATTACTTGTAAAAATATGTTTTGCAGGACTTCATTAAACATGATTTGTTGGAGTTTTTCCACAACCCTAGTCCAGCTTGGAAGTTAAATTTTTGCCATATAAATTGTAACTATTGAATAGCTCTCTATGTAACTGTCCACATGTGACAGCTGGGAAAGTATTGTCTATAGATTTTGGGAGGAATGTTGTAGCAAATATATGCATTTGCATCTGGGTAACTCACTCTCTTAAAAACCTCTCACTACCGCACTTCATAAAGACACCAATCCAGGAAAACTGTGCCCTCAGAGTAAAAGCAGCTGTGTTGTAAGAATGTAAGAGCCAAGATGCATGTCTTGTGTGCTGGATGATTGCTGGTTTGTATGAAACAGTAAACAACTATACTGGGTCACAATATCTGTCCCCATCACCCATTAGCTTATGGAGAGGCTTTATACATGGGGCAAAAAATGTGGTGGGTTTTTTACTCCATGCTCCTTCCCAGTTTGTGTCTGACTGCACTTGAGAAAATACTTGAAGCTGGAAACATTATCTCATGTTAATAGCAATCTTTTTATTTCCCCCCTTCTTAATTATCTTACTACTTTTTGAGCCAATTTGCATTTTGTGGCTCCAAATATCCAATGGCAGCAAATTGCATATTTGAATCAGATATGGCATGTGTGTATGAAAGAGAGTGGAGGTGTTCTGTGATGTATATACCCACAGCCTGATAATTTCATTTGTTGTTCTTTTGCTCTTGTGTGATAGGAAATACAAAACAGTCATTCTGTGTCACCTCTGCTTTTGTTTTGTAGCTGTGTCGCATTTCCTCTTGTCTTTTATCGAAGCTGAAAACTCCATTTCCACTTAATGCTTCCTTGGACTTACTCATGATTTTCCTTAGCCTTATGTGGTGGTTAAAGAGGCCCTAAGATAAAGGAAAATACTTTGAGATGTACTGGCTGTACTTTGCACATGGACTTGAATGTTTTGCATGCAGTAAACAGCATAGAGTGGCCTTAATTCTGACCCAAATGCACAAGGAAATCCAAACACTGCTGCTCTAGAAAGTTCTGTTATCTGTGTGGATAATGTCAGTCTTCTAGTAATGCAGGATTCTCTTTCCCATGCTTCTTTAAAGTATCAGGTTTGTCTAGTGATAAAGATACAAGCCTCCCTGTGGAAGTGACAGAAAACAAACCTGCAGTTCTCCAGCTAACTGTAATTCCTTCAAGGGAGCCTAAGATTTCACAGAACTGGAAAGCTTGGTGCCTAGGTATTTGGGAATGCACTCAGGAAGGTGGCATGAAAATGGTCCCTAGAGAGGACAGGCTTGCTGTGGGTTAACTCACTGGCTCGGCTCATTGCTGACTGCCAGAGTGGGCTGGGCTCTTGGGCCTCAGCAGAGCTCAGTGCCATGCAAGTACACAGTGGTGCCATCCTGAGCTCTGGGGAGTAGTGGTGAGGCCCTACAGTAGCATGTTCATGTGAGGCAAATGTAGGTCTCACTAGCTGTGTCTGTGCTTAGCTTGGGCTGGTTCACATCCCATTGGAGCTGCTGCTTTGTATCTCCTCCCCTGCCTGGCACAGGGTCTGTGCTGTAGGGCAGCAGTGGTGCTTTGCCTGCAGCCAGGCTGGCTTGGAAGTGCAGCTGTGTTCGTGTGGCACAGTGCCTGAGCTAGTGGGGCTAGCTGAACCTGAACTGTCTGTTCATCAGTTGATCAGTCACAGCTCTAGTGCCTTAATTAAATCTACACATTAACTTTCTTTCTGAGTAGATTGAGTTTGCACGTGGTGTCTTACTTCTCTGGGGTGAAGGAAAAAATCATCTGCAAGCTTTGGATTCAAAATTCATAGAATCATTTAGGTTGGAAGACCTTTAAGATCATTGGGTCCAAACACATCAACAAAGTTCTGCAATTGGAAAGTTACTAACACACTTAATATGTATCAGTTTACTGTACCTATCAGTTGGTTGTACCTATTGTTGGTTTTGATGACATACAGAGTACTAGTTTAATTAAGACAGAGTAATTATGAACATGATTTTACGCTTAAAACCTAAACTTTGAATGTTATTTAAGTATTTTCATTCCTTACATTAAAAATGGAGCCTCACAGGATTTATATTTTTGTGGTTTTCCCAGTTATTTAGTGAGCAAAAAGATGTCAGGGCATGGGCTTTGAAATGTGAGTCCATGGGTATGCGGTGCCCATAGTCATGGAAGAATGTTCACTCTGACTTCTGAGATAGTCACATGTATCAACCTGCACAAAAATCTCAGCTCCACCATACCTGTATATGAATTGACACCTTTGTTTACCTGCATTTAATCTACTTATTTCAGTATTTCTTGTTTTAATATATGTTCAATATATATTGAAATGCTTATTTTAAGGTGGGGGTTTTAAGAGATGAAGTTTAAGTTTGTCACTGTGTGTTGTCTCCATTTGCTAGGATGATGATTACAGAGAAGGAGCTAATCAACACTTCCACAGAAAGATTTTCTTTGGATCGGCTGTATAAGGAGCCCAGTGTTTCCAGTGCACAGATGATAGATTGTTGTAAGCGGCTGCTGGAGGAATCGTTACCCTACCTGCAAGGCATGCACCTTTGCATTTCGCATTTCTACTCTGTGCTGCAGGATGGAGACCTGTGTATACCTTGGAACTGGAAAAACTGAGGGATGTATCTGATAATCAGATGAATTGTTTTATTTTCTGTAAGAGGTTATAAATATGAATGTTTTTAAGAGTAAATTATTTAAATCTGTATTTTGATATCAGTATTCAGCTCACAAATTTTCTTCCAACTGCTGCTGAGGAAGGATTGCAGTCCTAGACAATTTGCACAATGCGCAGTATTGATAGTCCTGGGAAAGACATCTGTACGTTATCCATACTACTGTAGGAGCCCAGTGTATGGTTACAGTTGTGAAACAGCGTTTTTGTAGTGAATTCTGAAAATGCATTAAATTTAAAGTCTGCAAAAATGTGCATTTGTATTTTTAATACACATAATATCGCCAGATAAATCATCTTAAATAAAGAGTGTACTACTCCAGCCAGGCATTACATGCTGTCTTAAGGGGTTCATTGAATGCAGAAGTACAGAAATTATCTGATGACAATGCTGGCATTTCATATTGCTGCCTATCACTGTTAGAAAAAAAAAAACAAGAAGGGAAAAAACATTGGAATATTTTTTCTTTTGCAGAAGACAGCACTACATTAACTTGGAGTCTACAGCAGAATTTCTTATGCTGGTCCAACGTTGTTGCCTCAGAATTCCAAAATATGCCAGTTTTACTGTCTGTGGTTACTTTAAAGCAGATGTCATTCTCTTTTTGTTTTCCGGCATTTGCTCCATAAATACTGGCAATCCTCTTTACTTACACTATAACAGATTGCAAATCCCATACACAACACTTAAACCCTGAGTAGTTTAATGTGACATCTAAGGGAAGGAAGCACTGATTTGTGTGGGATGGTCTGCAAGAGTAAGGACTTCTCAGGAAGAACAAGGAGTTTGCAGTATGGCAAACGCGTGGATCCTTACTGGTACTTTATTCCTTGAAAAAAAAATGAAATAAAGTGTGAATGCATGTCAACACTTTTTCATTGTAATACATAACAAGATGCATTTTGGTATTTGGATTACTCCTTAGCAAAATACCATTTGAGAAAGACCAACTGCTTAACATTTCTGGATTTGAATTTACCATAACTGGCAAAAAGAAAAGGAATTGTCAAATGCTTACTTGCCTTGTAATTTTATTTGTATTGAGCAGGAAAATTGGTGTGGTTCTCTGTTTTCTCATGGTAGAAGGCTCAATATTGAGTTGTTTATTAAGATGTCAAACTTAAAGCAAAAACCCCCACTATGATCTCTAAAATGTCTGTCCTAAAACATCAGGACAGAAACTGTGACTTCCTCAGGCCTTCAGTCCAGGGGATTTACTGGCAAGGCCTGGAGAGGTTTTAAAGATCAATTGACAGTTTTTTCCAAGTAGTTAACTTCCATGGCACATGCCCTCCCTCAGTCCATGTAACACTGCTGCTACCCTGTGTCCCACCTGTGCTAAGCAAGTGAGCCAGTCCCATCAGCTGTAGCCCAGCAATATTCCCTTATTCAGCTGTTTGAAAGTAGGGTGTCTTTGGGAATAAAAAGACTACTAGTGGGGTTTTTTCTTGCTTGAGTTGAATGACCCCTTATAGAGCTTGAGGGAAGAAGCAGCTGTCCAGTTTGACTGTAGAGGAGATGATAAAAGGTCTAAGGGAAGGTGAGTGGATGCAAACAAGAGCCTGAGGCCATCCTGTGAGGACTGACACTAACGTCACTGAAAGCAGTGACTGTACCTTCTCTTCTCAGCACGGAATGGACTACTGGAACTGGCTGGAGAAGAAGACCTGAAGGGCTTTTATGATATAGAGCATGGGATGTTTCCACAAGTAATAGACTCTGATGTGGAATTGGGGATGGAGAAGGCAAAGCTTAATAAGGGGGAATGGGACTGAGCTTAAGTGTAGAAGCAGTGAAGCAGTTGCTGTAAAACATTTCTAGTCTGGGATGCATCTGAAGATTCTCACCATTCCCTCTAAGGGAAAATAGCCAAAATCCTCTGGCAGAATGTGTCAGCCCTCAAAGGGTAGCATGGCAGCTTACTTTCCTGATGGTTCCTCCAGGCTAGGGTCTTGGGTCTGTGCAACAAACCAGAGTTCCAGTCCTGCCACCCTGCCACCAGCGAGGTGGTTGTCTCACATGCCATGGGGATGTGTGCCTTCCCTCTTCTATTAGATTTTTTCCTGAGGTCTGAAGGAGATGCATTATAAAATCTCTAAAACTGCTCAGAAGTTTAGCAATATAAAAATGAAGGTTGAGCATGGGTCAGTAATTCAGCAGTGTAAGGTCTGGGTGTAACTGGATTTTTTTACAGTGCACTTTGTGTAAGTTGGTTTTGCTGCTGAATTATCAAGTTGCCTTTACAAACATATGGGCCTCTTTGCATTCTTTAACGTACTTAGAAAAACAGTGGGGAAAAAAGGTGCATGTTGTAGGTGTTTATTTGGTCATGTTTGGTTTATGTTGAAGACTGTCACCAAAGTAACAGAATTAATCCATTTAGGTAAATGTATATGGGTTAAATCTGTCAGAATTACATTTTGATTTCTAACATTTTATATGTGGCAGGGGAAAAAAAGGAGTTAGAACTCTGAAAATCTTTTGTCACTATGGCAGCATGGAAACAGATGATGAATTGAAACTCTTGTGTTTTTAAATAGTGCAGAACACCTCAAATTCTGTTCAACAGATAGTGCTGTCACAACTCTGTGAAAATATATTTGAATGAGTACTGACATCTACTGTAGTTTTATCCAGTACAACACTCCTGCTTGCTCTGTGACCAATAACTGAAAACGTTTGGTATGAAGTTTCAAGAAGCATCCTCTTTAAAAACAAATCCTAATATTAAATTAGGTGGAGTTGATGTCTTGCCGTTTTAACAATTATTGTTTGGCTTAGGTTTGAGTTTTTCTACTGTTCAGAAATTTGCAGCATACATTTGAAAGGTAAGTAAGAAACTCTACCACTGATCAAGGAATTGAAATGTGTGTTGGTTATCCGTCATGAGTCAATAAACCGTGATGCCCAGATCGTGTCATTCAGCCTCTCAGAGTGGTTTAGTATTTTAGTGCAGCTGCCAGAAGGAAATTCAATGCTAAAATAAAAGAGATGGGGGCTTGAGACAAAATTTATCACCTTAACAAGTTATTTTGATGCTGTTTAATACTGTGACCTTGAGATGCAGGCAATGGCAAACAACATTTTCCATTTTGTCAGGTGTTGATGTAACATTTTACAGTATCAGTTCTTAGCGAATTCCAGTGTTACAGAACTCCTGCCTGTGTTTTAACAGCTGTGTATAAAAATTGCATGAAATTGCTTGCAATAGTGCCCATTTTGTCATTGTTCTTATGGGTATTAACAGCTGGGATAGTCTCCAGCACTAGTAGGCTTGTATTCATGTTTTGTAAGACATTCAAAAGGTTGATAATTAATCTGAGGAAATACTTAAAAAGGGAAAGTCTTCCAGAAGATTAGAGCTGATGTATCAAAGCATATCCTAAATTCATCAAAACTCTTCATGGAAAATGTAAATCTCATCTAGTTTGTGTACATGACAGCTTGAAAAACCTGTCTGAGGAAACTGAAATTTTTACACTTTGTAATTTCCAGTTGTTTTTCTGAAAATACTTGTATGAAAAGTGTTATCTCTGTGACTCCTTGGACATATTCATGTACAGTATGTGTTTGGTACATGTATACAAAGATGAGACTTTCCTAATATTTCTTTAGAAGCTTAACATTATGCAAATTTGTAATAGAGAAGGGCAGGAGGTTTTGTTGGGTATTTTTTATAGAAAGGTAGCCTGAGAAAGAGAAAACATAGCTGTAAATACAGTAAAAATGTTAATTTTAAAAGTTGAGAGAGCAGTGATCCTTTTCAGATTTATATAAATACTAGAGTAATTTGAATTAAAATACAAGATTAAAAGCTGGGATCTCAATTCTGTGCATGGAAAAATGGTATCTCCCTGGAAAGCCCTGTTAAAACTACGGTATATACTGATGTAATGGGGAAATAATCTTGTTTTGCAGTTTGTCCTTTTCAGCTGCATATTCCTTACCCAATTGCTTAAATGCTGAATAATTTAGTACTTCATTTTTGCTAAATCCTCCGATGGGGTGCTGTGTCTAAGTAGCCAGACTGATTGATTATGGGCTCAGCAATGTCTTTAAGACAAAAAACCTTTAGAAGATATTTTATTTACTAGAGTTGAAATTTAATATTTTCTTGCCAGCTTCTATATTCTCAAGGTGTCTTTTCTGTGATCATCTATTTCCATAGCTTTTGGCTACTGTGTGGCTCCATATTTTAGTGACTTTAAATTATTTTTAACCCTTTTGCTTTTCCTAACATATTTACCAAAAGAGCACAGGTTTAAATGTCTAGGCTGTGAACTGTGCTAACTACAGTCTCCCCCGACGTATCTGAAATTGGGCTGCTTATCCTCTTTGTAAAGTTCTCTTGGATTTTAACAGGGAATAAGATTTTAGAAAAGTGAAAGTGGCCCAAGCTTGTGCCAAGTGTAACGACTGCAATGGCAACATGAATGGTTCTTAACATCAAGATTAAATAAAAAGAGCAGGGTTAATTTTCTTCTTATTTAGTACTAACATCCTTACCTAGCTATTCAGGACAACACAAGGCAATACACTGTAGATTAAGATACCAGTCAGTTTTAATTTCTTTTTGATTGTTTCTCTTTCATCATCTCCTTTGTCATCTGATTTTTTTATGTTGCAGGGACATAGTTGAGCAGTCAGCTAATGCCTGTGGTAGCTGTGTGCACCCTCTCTCTGTAATGGGATACTCTGGGACCATTTAATAAAAGCAGCAATCGGATGGGAACCTGATGTCCTCCCTCAAGATTGCTCTGTGATCTGGTGGCCACAGTTCAAGATCAAGGCGTTTCCTTGATAGTGCTTTGTCCAGCCCACACGTTATTTTACCCATTGGTTTGTCATGCTCCTGGGAACTTCTCATTCAGAGCTGGTTTGTTGGTTTTTTTGTTTTTTTTTTATGGGATGTTTCAAGTTCATTGAGTCAGTGGGTTGTAGTTGTAGAATGAGTTTTTGCATCCTGCTTGTTTTATCATCCAAGGACATGGGTAACCTCTGTTTTCAGCTTGCATTGGTTTCAGACAGTCCACTGAGACAGAGCTGCAACTTTTATGCAGTACTGGGAAAAAAAAAAAAGAGTAAATGCACAGATTTTGTGAAAAGTTTTTTTCCCCTTAATATCCTATTTTGAAAGGAAGAGCTTGCTTTGTCCTGTAATTTTACTGTCATAACATGAAGGAGAAGATAGATTGGTACATTCTTCATTGGTACATTCTTATTGCACTTTAATTTCATGCAATTCAAAGCACTATGAAGTACTTAACAAGGAGCACTCGGTGTGACTTCAATTTGATCTCNCTATTTTGAAAGGAAGAGCTTGCTTTGTCCTGTAATTTTACTGTCATAACATGAAGGAGAAGATAGATTGGTACATTCTTCATTGGTACATTCTTATTGCACTTTAATTTCATGCAATTCAAAGCACTATGAAGTACTTAACAAGGAGCACTCGGTGTGACTTCAATTTGATCTCTCTCACCAAATGGCAGCTAGGCACTGCTGTGCATAGACTGTATGATTTGGGGCTTACCCTGCTAGCAGGGCACAGTGAAGGTGACATCTGAGAGAAGCTGAGCTACCACGGGCAAGCCAATGTTGTCTTCATCAGGACTGCCTGCACAGCCCCAGGGGAGGACATCTGATCACAGCAACCTTCCAGGTGGAGTGACCTGAGGAGCCCTGCTTGTCAAAAAAAAAGATCAACAAATAAGTAAAATAAAAATAAGCACAGAAAAAAAAATGAGGAATGGCCTTTCTTAAATTACTACCTGAGTTTGTAGCAGTGCTGACAGAATTAACAGCTTATGGTGTTTTGAATCAATTCTCTGATTCAATTTTGCAAAATTCAAATAAGGGAAAATTCCTGGAGAATGATGCTGCTGTCTTCGAAATACACAATCCCTCCAGCCAGGTGATATTTAAACACAGGGCCATTAGTGTATTGCATGATCAGATGCACATTCCTCTCTGTTTAATCTTTGAGCTTGTAAGACCTTTCTCTAAAAGGTCACAAAGTGTTAATCTAGATGTGACTAACCAGTTCACAAAGGTTTTAGTAACAGGGAAGCTTGTCTTGGTCAGTATTTGTGTGATGGCTGGAATAGCTCAGTCTCTTGCACTCTGTAGTACCACAAACAAAAAAAAAAAAAATCAAATTAATGAATAAGAATTTAAAAGCCCATATGGCTGCAAGGTTTTCTTCACTGCTCAGGTCTTTGTTGCCCTGGCATGACAGACTTTGGAGGGAAAATAAGCTGTGCTGTAAGTTGAGGGATATATGTGCATCCTGGTTTTAGCCAGAAATCTGTGCTTCATTTTAAGATGGGAAAAAATGAGTGGGACAACAGGCCCTGAAGGTCCAAACTCCTCATGGCCAAATCAGGAGGTCAAAAAAAAAATTACATATACAGTACAGTTCTTTCCCTCTTTATTGGGTATAGAAACCATAACTGTAATCTTCTGGCAGGAGCCACATTTCATTTCACGTTTATGCTCTGGCCTAAAAATGTCCTAAAAAGGAACATTAAAGTTTAGGATTGCTTCAGCTTGGCACTTATGAGTTTTTACCCACATTTTTCCCAATGCAGCTGAGATTTCTAATGATAATTTAGTAGCATATCCCCAACTGGGTGGCAGGGGAAAGCCACAGAGACCTTACTGCATTTGCAGGTGTCTTCAGATGTCTTCAAGGAGTCCTAAAGGACCTTCTCAGCTCATGAGTCTCTCTTAGAAGCCTTGACATTTAATCATGCTTTTATTTGAAAAATCTCTTGAAGATACTCTCTCAAATACCAAAATGAAAATATATTCTCTCATCCAAGTAAAGCTGTGTAAGACTGTCTAGGGAGCATGGTATATCTGCATACAAGAAATTGCAAGCCAGGGTTTCCAAAACAGCTTCTGACAAAAAAAAAGTTTTGCTGGCAGAGGCACAGTATCCTAAACCCTCATGCTCCATCACAGCACCACAAAATGTAGTCTACCTACCTTCAAATATGTTCTTTCATGCTGCTCGTCTCAATGGTAAACTGTAGAAGGTCTATACAAATACTGAGTCATCCATAGCACAGGGTATTTGGTAAGTCCTCTGACCTTTTTTGGTGTAAAGTTTGTGCTGATTTGGAATTCCCTCATAGTTTCCTTCTTTTATTATGTTCATTTATTCCAAAGATAAACCAGCCTTTCTTGAGGACAGAGTTAATATTAGGTGAAACTCAATTATGCAGTGATTAATGGAGGCCTAGTTGCAGTTAGCAATTACTTAAAAAGGGCTGGATTTCCAAGTGATTACATTGTTCTCTACAAATTTATTTTGCAGACAACTTATTATACTGAATTTTTCTTGGATAATAAATTTGTGAAACATTTGCAGCATCACCCTGAGGCACTAACAGAAATTGCCTCTTCACTGATAAATAATTTAGATGGGTAAGATCTTGTGCAGACCCCATACACCCAAAAGGCCTCATCAGTTCCCATCTTCTGGAGGGAAAAGGTGACCACAAAAGCAAAGAGAACTGCCCTGGAAAAATTGAGCATTCACACCATGGTTCACTGTTAAAGTCATGGAACATGCAGGTAAGAGACACAAACAGGTGATATCTGAAAAATAACTTGGAGTAGCTGTAAGCTGTGCTAATGTTTCCCTTTCTGCTTTTTTAGTTCATTGTGCACCTCCTGCTAGCCAGGTTATAACCTTGGGATTAGTCTTTATATGATGAGTATATTTAGAATGAATATTTGTGTCCTATAACTTTAACCATAGCATATGTTATTAAAAATTAATTTAATGGTCCTCTAGGATCCAACTCTGGAGGTAGCAAACAAGCATCTCAGTTATATATTGTCTTCAATTATTCATTAAGAGCTATGGGGAGATTTCCTAGAACATATCTCTAGCAAAGCTCAGAGCTGTTCTAATGCCAACAACAAAGCTCTACTACTTAGTTTAACAAAAATGGACAAGATTTCCCTGTTGGATTTCTCTGTTTGAGCTGTGTAATATTTTATCGTATTTAATAAACTTTATTACAGACGTGACTTAGTACAACAAAAATCCTCATGGTGAGGCTAAAGCATCATTTAATTTTGAATGGACATTTTGCCAACAAGAATTTTAATATATCACCGTGTGTGTGAGCATAATAAATAGTTGAGGACACACAAAGCTTCAGTATGAATTATTTTCTCGTACACTGGAGCAATTTTCTAAGCAGTTTGCACTCCCTGTTGCATTTATTCTATCCTCAGTTATTCTGGTTTGGACTTTGTAGTTATTGCTGATTCTTTTTTGGTAAAGCAAAGCTGTTTTCTTCAAATACTGCCAGTGCTGCATCCTCACTGTGGGAAAGGGTCTCATTCCACTCTGCACCAGATGTACAGGTACATAAATGTACAAGGATCTATGGGAAGAGTGTATCCAGGAAAACGTCAACATTCTGAGAGCGAGAGTTGAATCCAGGATGCTAAAATACTCTTGTCTGAGTTCCCATATTTTGTTTTCTTTTTGGTTGTGCTATTTTCTTAAACATATACTCTTAGCTATAAGTAAACTTTTAAAAGTTTATTAACTGTTACAGAAGCGGGTTTCCAGAGGGGAATTGCACCAGAGTTACTGTAAGCTAAATGTACATTTTAAATGCTGTCAATTTTGTGATGACAAGCCCTTGTGTGGCTTCAGTGAAGTCCTTTCTCATTTACATGACAGCCAGCTAATGTGTTTTATAATACTTCCCCCTTCCTGAAGGATTGCGTAGCATTTCTGTAATCCCTGTTGGATGCTTTGCATCCAGAAATTACTGTTGAAACAATAGTGTGCCAAGTGTCCTGGACTTCTTAGTAGATTTTTAATTCCTGGTATGAACAGGTCAAATGCACAGATTTTGTGAAAAGGTTTGGGGTTTTTTTTCCTTAATATCCTATTTTGAAAGGAAGAGCTTGCTTTGTCCTGTAATTTTACTGTCCTAACAGGAGGGCACAACATGAAGGAGAAGATAGATTGGTACATTCTTCAGCACAGTTATAACTGAACTTTCAACACAGCAATGTGATATTTCCTTCCCACTGTAAGAAGGTTCTGAAGAGAACCATACCACGAGCTTCACACTGACAAATTCACTTGTCTGCATTTTCATCATGCAGGGATGTGGCTTTCCTGTAGAATGCCTCTTGGAGAAAGGTCCTGTCCACGTGCATTCCCAGTGATGTGCTGCTGCCATTAAGTTACACTTAAGGGAACAGCTAGGCCAGTCCTCTTCTGTAGCCTGCCCATGTTTCATTTCCAGACATTCTGTTTTACAAAAAGCTGGATCCTCTGCTAAATTTCCAGCAAACAAAAGTTGAGTGATGGTATTATGTGATCCAGCAGCTCAGAATAATTCAGCAGGCTCCAGCCTGGAGGGGAGGGCTGTGAGCACATGAGCTGTGCTGGAACCATGGGGACCCCCAGTTCTCCTTCCCTGGCATGACCTCCCCTCATGCTGCAAGAGGAACATTCTGGTGTCTGGTGCTTGTGAGAGGAGACCCATGCATATTACTGGGTTTCTCCATCCACACCATCTCTGCCATCTCCAGAATCAGCATGAGCCAGAGCTCTAAGAACACATTGGTCCACACAGACAGATCAAGAAAGCAAAGGCACTGCCAGCAGTTTCTGACCATCCTTCAGGTCATGAGCTCTGTACAGGAACAGCATTTGGTCCTCTGATGTGCCTACAGTGGAGGCCAGGTAAGGATCAGAGCCTGCCTGCAGGACTTGCAAAGACCTGAGCGAAAGGAGAGCATTGCAGTCCTCCCTGAAACAGATTGTTTGCAGCTCCCCTTCAGACAGGCTGGGATGTCATAGGGGGTATGAGGGACAGAGCTGTGTTCTTGTCACACTGGTTATCAGCAATCAGTGCTACATCTGATGTTGCATCTGCTGCTGCTGTGGGTCACAGGCCAGCAATGCCTGGGGGGTGCAGGGACCCACACCGGGCAGCGACATCTTGGTAAGGTGAGGGGCTGGATGGTGCAAAGCCTCTCACCAAGAACCAGGACTCCCCACATGAGGGAAAATGCTTGTCCTCTGTGGAGAGCCCAGCCAGGAGAGCTGGAGGCTACCTGGAGATTGGGCAAGGAATACCATGGGCAGGGAGAGCATGGCTGTGGGCAGGAGTGCTGCAGGCTGCAGCTTTGCACCACGCTGTGTGAGCACAAGAGCTGTGCTGAGGCTCAGGGCTGCAGACCAGCACAAAGGATGTTGATTCTTTCTAGAGTGATCCAGGACAGGTGGGGTGTCTGGGCTACTCCTGCTCACCTGCTTGTAAAAAATGTGTCAGCCTCCTAGAAATGCTTCCTTATGATGGAAATGCTTAGGTTTGGTAGAGGGTAACTGTGAGAACTGTAGTCATCCCTGTATGGAGGGGTCACATCTAAAAATGCCATACCATCCCCACCCCAAGCTCTGTGAATGGACCTGCTCATGGGGCAGAGGTGGATGAACAGACTTCTCCCATTTGGTCATGTTTTATCTCCAGAGGTTTGCCTTATCTCCAGACCTTACAGGTTGCTTTTCCTTCCTGAGTGCAGGCAGTGATAGTCAGTAAGCAGCACCCTAAGGTGCTGCCAGTGGAAAACAAGAGTATTCCAGAGGAAGTGTGCTGTTACAGCAAAGCCATGAGACCCTGCCACATTCCACCCACTGCCCATCAGGCACCTCTCAGGGTGGGCTGAATAGCCACCTCTCCATCTTCTCCATGTGCTGCCCTCCTTTAACACAAGGCAGCAGTCCCTCAGTGCTCACTAAGGCACAACACTGTTCCCAACCCATTCATGCTCTGCCATTGCCATTTCCCCCAGGGGCACTGCCAGGCCCCTCAGCTCCAGCCCTTAAAGTCACAGCAGTGCAGGACATGCTGTTTAGGTCTCCACTGGCCAGTAAAATTAATTATATTCTGGATTTTCTTTATAGCACCTACAGAGATATCCATGTGTATCATGAGGGCTGCATTCAGTCTCTCTGTCCAGGTGAACTCTTTGGGTCTTGTTTTTCACATACAAAAAAAAAGAAAATTTCTAATTTTAACTTAGCTACTTAAATGATAAATCTGTGATGGGGTGTGGTCTAATGCAGAATGAATCTCTCAAATGTTTTAACAAAGGAGAGTAGGGCATGTGGGACCTGGAGCTCTGTCCTGCCAGCGGAGCAGCCGCGCCAGCGCGATGAAAGATATTCCACTGCGGGATTTCTGACACATGCTGCCCCTACATTTCTGGTATTTATTATAGAGGGAAGGGAAGACAAAAGCTCAAGGGAAAACAAAAATCTAGGTCTGCCTCAGGTTATTATAAACTGAGAATTGATAGGCAGGCTCAATTGCCTGTTGCTAAGCAGCCAAGAGAATTGGTTGACCATACCCTGGGCCTTTTAAAGAAAAAACACA
Organism: Urocynchramus pylzowi; assembly: GCA_013397555.1. Lineage (NCBI taxonomy): Eukaryota > Metazoa > Chordata > Aves > Passeriformes > Fringillidae > Urocynchramus > Urocynchramus pylzowi. The sequence goes on from VZRH01007406.1 coordinate 999,035, forward strand.
ATGCAGAAAGCTTTGTGTGTGTGTGTATGTGTGTTTGGTATATGAAATAACATGTAAATATCCTACTGGAAAACAGACACACATTTTTTTGTTGTTGTTGTTGAATGTTTGTGAGATGCTGCTGCATGGGTGATGTGAAACAAGTCAGGCCTTGGGTGGGCAGGATAACCTTTGCTTTAAAACAAAAAGAGAGAGAGGGATTCTGCCATACAGAAAGACAAAGCAGCACTTTCTTAGTGCTTGCCCATGAGTCCCTTTAGAGCATGTTCTCACATCCCCCTGAAAAGCTGAAGGCTGATGATCACAGGAACTGATTCCTGGGGAGCCAAGTCCACCCCTCTCCCAGGCAGTATCACCAAAGTTGCCTTTAGCATTATTTTTTTCCAAACACCAATGTATAAAACAGAACAAAGTACTGGAGAGCCCCCAGCCCTTATTTTCACCACTGCTGTTCCCAGCTTGCTTTTGGCCAGGACTGTGGGAAAGGCAGGATGCAAAACTCATACTGGGTGAAGTAACACCAGGTCCTGGGGAGAGAAGGGAAAGCCCAGCCTCACCTGGGGTCACCCACTACACTGCAGGCTTTCCAGCTCCTGGCTTTCCCCCTTTGTACTCCTCGTAGCCAGGCAGCTGAAATGGGAGAAAAACTGTGTCTGCCTGGCAAAACAGTCTGCCAGAAGGCTGTGGTGGAGTTTTGTTATTTTCTTATTGCTCAGACAAGCTAAAACAGCAAAATAAAATAGACATTATACTTGATGAAGACAGTGTTGTCTTGGGAACCAGCTTTCCTCTCACCACCCATGATTATTTCACACCCTTTTCCTTGCTGCTTCAAGTGTGATTTGGCCTGCCTCAAAGCTAAAAACCCAAAGCCTAACTTGGTTTGCAATAGTCAATCTCAAAGTTGGAGCTTTCTGTGTTCTGACTCTGACATCCCCAAGTCCCTCCTCCACTCCAGTTCCTTCCCAGCAGCCCCACACTCACCAGCAGCACCCATAGGGTTATCTCAATTCAGAAGAGGTCTGCAGCAACCTCAGTCCTTTGCACCAAACCATGTCTTCCCCACCACCCAGAGCAAATCTCCTTGGAATCTGCTCACTATGGAGCATTATTCCCTGTCCAAACCAGCTGTAACACGTGCTCCCGCTCCTCACACATGCCAAGCAGACCTCAGTCTGCAGGGGTTTTGAGGTTGGGGTTGGTGAAATGGTTGGTACCATTCCTGGCTCACTCAGTAACTTGGAGCGTGCGTGGGCACACGGGGCCATCACTGCCATGTGCAAACAGGGGCAGGCACAAGGAGGGAACACAGCGGAGCTGCGCCATCGGGCAGGGGCAGCCCACCCCTGCTCCCCCTCCTTCCCTGAGCATGGGCCTAAAAATAGATGTAATCAGGTTTCAAAAAGGAAAAGAAATGGAAAGGTCAAGTGTCATGACCTTAGACATGCTCTGAGGCTGCTTTTCTCCTCGCGTAACTCGCCCTCGCTGGGCCCCCCGATGGCGTTTCCGGACCAGAAGCAGCCGGGGCGCGCGCCCTGGGCACGGCCATCAGCTGTGGCCTCTGGTCGGGGGGTTCTTCCTTTTTATCCCTCCCCATCCGCCTTCCTGCTGCCTGCAACCAGCTCCTTCCTTGCCTGGGAAAAAGCACCAGTGGGCCCCCAGGGCTCCATCCCTCTCTCCTTGCTGCAGCCACCTCACATGGCCAACCCCCTCCGCTGGGGCACCTGCCAGAGCCACACTGATTTTGGGGTGCTTGAGCCCCACTCTGTGCCAGGTGGATTTGTGGAGGCACATTTCACGCTGGGAACTCCAGACCTGGAGCAGGGAAGGTAGAGGATATTGCATCTTTGTAATTACATTCTCATTTTTCCCAACTGGTGAGAAATCCCTCCATCCTCCTTTGCTTTTTCCCTGCTCAAATAACATCTGAAAAACTTTGGCAATTTTTTTGTGCATATGTGCTCAGTGCAGGTATGAGTCAGGACTCACATTCTGCCTTCTCTTTCCTTTTTGTGCAGTGAAGAATGCACAGTCCACCCTCTGGATCCAAGCAAAGAGCCAACTGAGACTATTCTCTGCCTCTGCCAGCCCTTCCCAGGTCTGCCCGGGCATTCTGCATTTATGAATGTTGCAGAAGTCACTATATTTCATTGTTCATCAGTGCATATGGGGCTGGCATGGCAACAAAGCCCTTTCCTGTGCTTTCCATTTGCAGATTTTTGTGTTTCATTCTGGGAGTATTTTACTCAATAGTTTAATTTTTATTGCAGCAGGAAAATGTAACGGTGCAGCAACACCAATCCGTGGGTGCTGTCAGCTCAGAGCATCCTAGGGGCAGACAAAATCTGCACCCAGTGCTGACCTGCAGATGCAGGAGCTGGCAAAGCACAAATACTGCAAGCAAAGCTCCCATAACACATTTATTCTGCAGAAGGCAGAGGGGGCAGGATTTGGGTTTCTGGGGATGCCATGCAGCTGCTCCCTCCTCTTCAGGGCTGGGGGGAAAGGGCAAAAACTACATGTTAAATAAACCATGGCATTTCTGAGGTGTGAATGGTTATTCTAACTGCCTGAAATACTCAGCAATGTAGCACTCTGTCTTTAGCATTTTACTTGTCCCCTCAGTTTGTCCTTGTCCCCTGCTTTCATCCTGTAAAGCTCCCACCTCCGTGTTCCCAGTGCTTCCTTCTGGCTTTGCCTGTGCCTCCGCCCTCCTCCCGCATCCTGCATCCCTGGGATCCTGCCTTACAAAGCACAGCGGAGGATTTCAAAGCCGGTTGTCTCCATACTGGTCCACCCAACCTTGCCCAAAATAACCATGGCACACAGAGAGGTGGTGGCTGTCACACAGAAAACAAGTGTTTTCCAGGAGCCACCAGTAGCTGTGTGCACATACTATACACAAGCTGTCCTGCCATCAGCTAATATCCTGGATGGATGCAGGGGATCTACAGATTTTTTTTTTAAATCCAAAATAACTAGAAAATCACTTTGAAAGGGTATATTCGGAATAATACTCCCTTTTCTTTAATTAAGATTTATCTATTAAACAGGCATACTCTCTGCTTTAAAATGTTCATTACTTCTGCAGTTTTCTGCTTCTGTATGTCGTAAATCTTTTCTGGGCACGTGGCTTCCTCCATAATGATGTGTGGAAAACCTGGTGCATGTCATGTTATTTACTACTGGTTATTTGCTTCATCTGCAATACCAGGATCTGCCATCTGAGGTGGGATTTGCTTCAAGATCCATAAAAACTTTAGCTCAGAATATAAATCAAAGAGCTGCTTTAAAAAAAAAATAGTTAAAACTGAGCCCTTCCAGTAGGAAGTTTCCTTGACCCAGATGGGAATTCATGCCAGCTGATGAAAAAGTTTTCATAGGAGCCTGGCTCAGCCTGGCCAGTGGTGCCAAGTGGTGCCTGAAGACATCAGGTGTTGCATGAGCCCTTGGCACTCCCAGTTGAGCACAAGGAAGTTCACGGCCATTGGTGCCTTCAAACCTGTAAGGGGTCCCCAGGCAGCAGGGACCCCTGCTCACAGTCCAAAACGATGTGTGTGGGCCACCATCTCTAAAACATCCTGGGTGACCCACTGGAGGAAAGGCGAGGCAGTGTTGTGAGACCCCCAGGTTTAATGCACTCGTGCCCCTCTGACCTGCATTTTGTAAAATGGGATCCATTGATCGTTGTTTTTATTCTTTATTCTGGTCAATTCTTGCTACAGCTACAGATGCCAGCACACCTCCCCCCTCGCTCCGCCGGATCTCTGGGGCATCAGAACTAAAAGCACTCAGTGCCAGACCACACACAGCCCCAGGGAAGGATGTGGGAGCTCAGGGGGTGCTGTTCCCAAGGGGCTCACACAGACTGTGCGTCAGCTGACAGGGACATCGTCATCAAGTCGCCTGTGGGCTCCCAGGACACCCTAGAGACAGCAGTGCCCCAAAGGCTTTGACAACTGGTTTTATGGACTTGAGCACTGTGTGTCCTGGCTTAGAGCACCCTGGCACAGCAGCCCCATGCTGCTGGTGAGTAAGGAATGCTATTTTGGGGAGTGAAACCTTGCTGTTACTGAGCTGTGGGGGCTGTCAAGGCTCGCTCTTCCCACTGGAGTTGTGAGGGGTTGTCCACCAAACTGTGTCTTGTTGGCCACATGACTGCTGAAATGCGTGGGGCTGTGTTAGTGCTGGAAGTCACAGGATTACCTCGTGTCAGGCCAAAAAAATCTGTGAATTTTTATTAGCACAGATTGCAACTTCTCCTAAAATTTGATGAAAACTTTTCCCACAAACTAACTTGCTTGTGCAAGGAAAACTTGCTCCTATATTATCCACCCAAACTGAGCACCTTCAGCAGCTTGAACAGGGTAACCAAGCTGAGCTGAGAAGGCTGGACCCAAACCTTGTGATGTGCAGTGCGACCTCTCCAAGCAGACAAGAGTTGTGCTGGTGACCTGGGTTCTGGATTATTTTCTTGATGTTTTTCCCAAAGCTTTGGTGATACTGGCCATTTTCCCACAGCAGCAGCATTGCAGAGCACATGGCAGGGGAACAAGAACACGGGAAATGTGCAATGAATTGGGCTCTGGTACATGAAGCACACGCCCACGGCATGATCTGATGCAAAATCTGTGCCAGGACCTCTGACACATTCAACAGAAGCCAAACATGCTTGTGGCCCATCTCCTTTGGGGTTCTGCTCTGAGTGGCACAGTTACACACAGGCAGGTTCTGTGGCCTGGGCTATGAATTGTCTCTGTACTTTGTAGCTCAGCTCTGGGTCTGGACCATGAGATTGCCCCACCTCCTCTGACTCGTCCTATGAAGAAAAATGTGTGTTGGAAGTGAAACCTTCCTGAAGCCTGGTTTAGACAAGTTTGAAAATACTGAGGGATAATCACACTGACTAAAGGAGAATTGGGCTTACTTTAAAATATTTCTTGTGAAAAACACTGATTCCTCATGGTATTTTTGCATGAACTCCTAAAGCTCCACAAGCTTCCCAAAGTGCAAATTTTGCTTCAGCTCTCCTTGAGAAACTTCATATGCCAGCAGCCAAGTGGTGCTGCACAGAGCATGGCTCTTGCTGGGGCAGATGGAATTGAATTACTTAATGTGTCACAACCATGATTTTCAGGCTCCTGCTGCCTCACATCTTGAGCAGGAAGAGGGTCAGGAGGCATCAGCCTGGGTGCAGCTTCTCTACTCTGTTTGCACTTGTAGAGCAGAAAATGAAAAGCAAATCCTCAGGGCCAGAGGTTTCTCTGAGGTTGTGTCTCCATAAAAAGTAGTTGGATTCCTTCTGGCTTGTAAATCCTGCTGCTAATCCTTCTATGAGAGGACAGCACCCTCCAAGGTGTGTTCAATTGGCAGGCAGACCTGACAGATGTTAACAAAAGCTTTTTAATTACTCTTTGGGAAATACTGATGAATTATCAGGAGGAAACTCAGATGGGCAATTCTCAGAAGGTGAGGAGCAGCTCCCAAGGAGGGTGGCAGATAAGCCTTGCTGAGTTGTTCAAAGTCGACTGGGGTTAAAAAGTGAATTCCACATAGCAGAAAGTAAAAGAATTATGGCAGTGGGTCAGATCTGGTGTGTCTCCTCATCCCAAACCTCCCTCTAGCAACAACGAGTAGCAGATGTTCAAGGAAAGATGAGAAACAGGGTAAAAGTGATATCCTTGTATGTTCTCCTGGATTTCGGCACACAGCGGTTTGGGCAAATCTCTAAGTCCCAGGGATAAATCATACATTAAATCTTTTATAATTCTTATTTCTGTGATGCATGACTGTGAGATTTTTGTCCTGAATCCATATGAGCTCATTCAGCCACTGAACTGGCTTTTCAGAAAGACTCTGAAAAATGCCATTATTGTGATATCCTCATCTTCTCTGCGGCCTTCCACATGACTGCTGTGGAAGGGCAGCCTGCTGGGCTGTCTAAATCCAGCCAAGAAGCCTATACCAGCTACCAATCCAGATGTAACCAGCTCCAGTTTCCCAGCAGTTACATTAGTGGTTGCAGGTCTGACCACAGGGGGAATGGCGTGTCTTCCTCTGTGGAGCAAGGGCAAGGCCACAGCGTTGGGTTGCTCAGTCCTCCAGGGCTTAAGGGCCATTAAAGTCTGCCAGAACGGCTGCAGAATTCTCTGCAGATTGGTGGGATATCCCAAGGGTTTCATCGAAAAAGGGAATGACTAAAAACACAGAGGAGAACATTTTGAGCGTGTAGTGCAGGGGACTCTACCCATGTTCAGGAGGATGGGTTTTGAAAAACAGAGTGAAGAGGCAAAAGCCTTTTTTTCTTTGCAAAATGCTCCATTTCAATGCCAGACTTTGCACAGCAGAGGACAGAGTGGGTTTGTAAGTTGTAGCCTCAAGCAGCTCCCATCCCTGTGCCCTTGGGGTGCCCTGGGGCACACTGCCAGGCATCAGCCACCTCGAGACGCTTGAGATGCAGGGGGGCTGTGGGTCGAGGAGAGGGTGTTGCCACTCCAAGGGGCAGTCCCAGGCTGTAACCCACACCGGAGATTGCCTGCTTCCACGGGCTGAGCTGGTGGTAGGAGAAAAAGGGAAAACTTGGGGCAGCCTAATCCAGCTTTAAAGTCCTCACTAATTCTCTCCTTCCTGAGGACACCTGAGCCGCGGGGCTGGTGCGTGGGGGCCGGCGGCTGCCGTCCCAGTTGGCTTGAGCAGCTGCAGCCATCTGCAGTCCTTGTCTCCAGCAAGGTACAGTTTCTGCAGGATGGAGCCCTGGAGTTGGATTTCTGCTCCTCAGGAGTCACCCCAGTCGTGGGGAGAGAAGGATGCAGCTTTCTGGACACAAGGAGAGGGAATATGTTGCATAAATAACCCTGGTGCCAGGTGGGAGATGCTAAAGTTCTGTGTCTCTCCAGTAGCAATGCCTGGGAGGAGGGAGCCTGCCTGGAGCAGAGCTCTCCCCTTGCCCCGGTAGTCTGAGCTGCTGGGAGGCAGGACACTGTTAGAAACTCTGCAAAGGGCAGGCAGAGAGAAGGCAGGGAAGTCCTGTCCCACGGGGTGAATAGGGCAGGTCCTGCTGGAAGCAGTTCACGTGCAGATTTTATCCCCAGTTGCTGCCAACGATAAGGAAAACTGCCGGGTCTGTGAAAAGGTGAGATAAGGCAGCAACCTTCTGTGCATTTGTGTCTTTGCAGCTTTGCATCTTTACAATGTGGTGATAGACACACTCAGATCCAACAGTAACAGAAACTGACCTGGAAAAAAATGAGATTGATGCAAAAGCTGAAAAGGAGAAAAGATACAAGGACAACGCACTTCATATTTTCCTGTCCTCTTGGGCTGTTAGACCCACTGAGGCTGAAGCAGCTTTCAAAATGCCTAAGCAAATCAAAGAACTAAAAATAACACCAAATTATTAACTCACACACCTGTATATTCACAAGTGGTGTCCACTTTTAAAATGAAAGTATTGGATTTTTTAAATCCTTGCTATGTTATTTAAGTACACCATAGGCTTTGTTGAGCATATAAATCTATATCTTTCATCAGCTTTGCTTTCTGATGCAAAGCACACTGATTTTTTTTTCTCCTTATCTTTATTTTCTACTGCTTGGAGAATTAAATCAGTCCAAGGAGCTTGCTGGTTCTTCTGCCCTCCCTCAAAACAGCTGGGCAGTGCACGAACATCCATCTAAGGGCTGTCATCACCCCAAGGGGCAGAGGGTGAGATCCAGCCAGGAGGATGCTGGTGTAGGGCAAGGAGAGTGAGAAAGGCATGGGAGTGATTCTCACAAGTTACAACTCACTGTAGAACACTTGCTGAGTGTTCTCAGGGGAGGTCCCAGGCCAAGTCTTGGGCCACAGTCCCACATGTGTAAAACTGGGATAATGTTTTCAAAGCTTACATGGCATTCAGGAAGGTTGTGACTATGAATGGTCATGAAAAGCTCCACCATGGCAGACTTGTGGTCCTTATAAGGGCTGCTGTCTCTCACTTGAGAGAAAAGGCTTAATTCAAATCAGCTGTCCCCACTGGTATTAAAATTGTTATCACCATTCCTCTTTTGGCTGTCTTAGAGCAATTGTCCTAGAACTAAAACTGCATTTTACAGATTTGAACTGCAGTTTGACCTCCACAGGTCAGCCAGATTCCTTGAAAATAAAGGTTGGAACTTGCTTTTGATTTTCTTCTCAGAGTCCTGGCCACGACTGGGCTTGAAAATATAAACACCAGTTATCAGCATTCAAACAAAAATGACTCGGAGGAAAAATAGTGCCATTATTTGGAAGCCACAGCACAAACTGCTGGCTACCCTCCTTCAGAGCAATAAAACACAGATAGTTTCAGTGAAGAAGTAAAATTAGTGCCTGAGTTTCCTACCCCTGACTGCTGTTCCGGACTGCAGTTTAATTCAGCTGTTTATGTGAAGATGCCCTATTGGGATAAGGCAGTGAATCTACCCAATGTTGCAGAGATGAATGCCTTTATTCTTCCTGAAATAAAAATGGTGTCACGGGATCTCTCATGCCTCCCCACAGACAGAAGCGTGATTTAAAATGCTGTCTGAGAGATCACATCACTAGAAGCACATATTACTTCCTAGCTCAGTGCTGGGGTGTTGACAGAAAGCAATAAAGTGTCCTCAGCCATGACATGCAGTGAGATGTTGTGCTCCCAAGCGTGGCTCAGCACCCAGGCACCTGTGCTGTGGCAAGGGACAACCAGGTTCTTCAGTCCCTGGACCATGATGGCAGATTTGCACCCCTTCTCTGGAGATATTTTCTATCCACATCAGTATAAGCATGGCTTTGTAAAGAGCTAATGAACTTGAAAGATCCCTGCTGCAGCGTCTACTCAGCTCGGCTTTTGACTGCGTAATTTATATTTCCCCGTCCGCACCGCTACTTTCAGACACGGCTAGTACAAGGATTTCAAGTGTAAAGATCCTTGCTAAGCAGAAACTTCCCCATAATTTATCTCTTATTTGAACCATCCCTTGAAATGTGTTTGCTTAATGGTGTCAGCAACCCCCAGCTCACATCACTGGACATCACGGACACCCCCCACACCCCTGAGGAGGGCTGGAATCTGGGCCACTGGAAAACACATCTGGGAAATGTGCCTGCCATCAGCTGGGAAAGATGCAACAGCAGGCACCACCTGCTACTGCAGGATCATCCTGACCCAGAAAGGAGCTACAAAATCCCCAGGGGTCAGTTGTTTTTGCCATGGTCTCACAGAGTTTCCCAGTGTGGGGAGAGAAGAGAAGTGTTTTGTGGTTCAGGAGAACGTAACAGTGGGAGTGTGTGGAGGGGCAAGGCTATGCTAGCTGTAGTGGGATTGCACTGAGGAGAACAGGTCTGTGCCCAGAGGTGGAGAACAGCCCACATGGCCCACTTGGAGCAGCACTGTGAGATGAAAAGCACTGCTATTAGCAGTTTGTGACAGCCCAGCCTTTGGAAAACAGCCAGCCTGGGGGAATGGAGTGTATTGTGTAACCAGGTACAGTTGCAGGAGGAGTGAAATTTTCATCGAAGTTGCTAAAACATTATTTTTCAGCCTGGCTTGATGTCCTGCCCCTCCCACTGCCCAGTGTGTTTAGGAGAGGCAGGCAAAAGGCAAGCAGGTTGTTGCTTTAACCAACATTTGGCCATGAGGAAATTTCCATGTGTAGCCACAACATGGAAATCTCACTGCACTGAAGTCACTACTAGGAGTAAGGCTGTCTCAGCAGCACCACACAACATGCTTGGCTTTCTTCCCTGAGGGCCCATGTCCTTTGGAATAAACCCCTTCTCTGCTCTGTATCCATTCCCAATGTCTTCATGGGAATTTGCTGTGTTGAGCACGGTTTTGGGGCTAACTCTCTGGCACAGCACTTCAGGGTCAGCTCTGCTCTGTGACAGCTTGCTCAGGTCTCCTCCAGTGATGTTTTCAAGACAGTAAGTGAGCTGAATAAACAAATTGTCCTGAAAGAAAAAAAAAAAAAAAAACCAAAATATATTATTCAGTGATTTGCTGTCTGTACAACAAGGCAAGAAGTAAATAAAATAAGGAAGTAGGCACACCTGTGAAGCCACTCATGTGAGAGGGAAGAAGCTGAGCTGATGGGGGAATGATGACTCCACAATGGCATTTTAATGGCATTGCACTGGTTCCTCAGCAAAATCTGGTTAAATTCCTGCATTGCACAAATCCCTGTGTTGGTGGGCACAGGCCTGCATCACTGCTGACCATTCCTGCAAGCAAGGAAAACTGCTGGCCAACAACCTCCTGGGTTTGTCTGCAGCCGGGCTAAGGGACTCCTCCCTGTGCAGCATCGCTTGGGCCACCAGAAGGAAAGGGCAGTTTTCCTCCAGGTCTGGTCCTATGAACAGCTTCTGAGCCCAATCCCAGAAACAACTCAGTGTGAGGCATGTGGCAGAGGCCGAGGTGGCAGACTCCCCTCTTGCACTCCTACAACTGCTGCTGCTGAAACACAACCCTGGTTTTAAATCAGTTGCAGTGAAACAGAAGGCTTTGAGAAAACAAACTCCTTCCAAACATATCCTTAACTTCATTTCCTCTGGTGGCCCTCCTTCTTTCTAGGCTAGGTTTCATGGGTCACTCTGTATTTTAGGGGTTTTTTTTTATTCTTCTTCTAATTTTAATTCTTGTCCCACCAGGGGTTGTTCTTTCATAGGATCCCAACCATGAATTCTCAGATGGCAATGAGAGCTGAGACAGGGACTTGCCTGTGTTCTCTCTGCTTTAATTCTTTCCTCTTTTTTTTGGTAGGTTTTAAGCTGAGCTCTTAACATAGCCCATATTTTATTCATTTAGGAGGATTCTTTTACACCACATGAAAAGTAGATTGTCTGCCCAGTCTGTAATCACGCTGAAAAGATTTATACCAATAATAAATACAGGCCTTTTTCCTAAAATATTTTTTCCACCAAACACCACTTCTATTGAAATGCAGCCATTTGAGCACTATTTATTTATCTATCATGTTTCCAAACCCACAGTTGGATCATCCTTATCAACAGTCACTTCTTACAGAGACAGCAATGTTCAACACCTTAAACAGGGGTAGGAGTAAGATTCACTTGCCTTAGGAGTTCCACTGGAGAAAAACGTGGCAGAACTGGCACAGTTTCTGGATCAGACCCAGAGGAGGAAGGTGAGGGATGGGCTGTGAGATTTGTGTCTGGTTCACACAAGCATGCAGACCATTCTAGACATGATTAATGTGGTGTTTGTTACTCTAAGGCAGTGGATTAAGTCCTTTTTGCCAAAAAATCTGTTCTCAAGTGCAGTACTCCCATCCCACAGCAGCTCCACTGAAATGTCACTGGCTGGGATTACCGTTAAGTCTGACAGATTTTCATCTCCTCTTCCATTTCTCCTGTTGTTGGAGAAAGGTCAGGTTTGTCTCATGCAATCCAGCCCTGAAGCACCTCTGGCTCCCTCTTGGTAGGATTCCCTCAGGACAAAGCTGGGGGGGTAGAGAAAACACGCTGCCTGATATTTGTAACAGCGAGAGAAAGCTCCCAAAGCCTGTAGCTCCCTTTCCCTTCCTGCTCCCAGCACAGCAGCAGCAAGCCCAGACCTTCCCTCAGGTTCCTCAGGCCTCTGCCACTCCTCCATGTGTGTGTCATTTTTATTAGAACAAAAACAAAAGCAGAAAACCACACCAGTTTTCAAGGCCTTCCCAGGGCTAGGAGTCACAGAACAACAGACTCATGAAACACAGACTCACAGTATCATAGAATCATAAATCATCGAATGGCTTGGGTTGGAAGGGACCTTTATCATCATGTATTTCCAAACCCCCTGAAATGATCAGGGACACCTTCAACTAGATCAGGTTTTTCAGAGCCCCGTACAACCCTGACCACGGATGTTTCCAGGGATGGCGCATCCATCGCCGCTCTGCTGCCGCCTGTGCCAGCATCTCACCGCCCTCACTGTGAGAACCCTTACTTCTTCCTCACGTCCAATCCAAGCCGTCCCTTGGTCGCTTTGCACCCCTCACCGCTGCGTTATGGCCACAGGCGCTGCTAAGCCGGTGTCCCCGTTGCTCCGGCGTGCCCGCTGTCCCCGGCCCGGTGCCGCCGGGTGCCGCTGGGT
>VZRH01007407.1:0-66972 GCA_013397555.1 Urocynchramus pylzowi
TAAAAACACACTACAACACCTGAATTCTTAATTTCCTGCGCTCATTAGAAAGCCGGGTGCATTTCATAATATTTTTGGCCCAGCTGGTTTGATTGTTCTCCCTTGTCAACGTGAACTTTCTGTAGTTTAAACTGGACATATTTCTCGTGGAATTGTTTCTTGTCCTGTCGTGCATGTTGCTATATCCAGCTAACAGCTGCTTTGCACCAAACAGGAGAGTCTTCCAAAGGTGTTTCTGTATTTGCTGGTGTACCAGTGCCATGACCACTGGTAGGGGGCATGATGCTTGTTGTAACTTCTCATCAGGCTGAACAAAACTCTGGGCCCTGTGACAGGCATTATTGTAGTTGCCTTGACTCTGGCAACCACTGCTTACACTCAAAAGGTGTTGGCTAATGGGCTCTTAAATTCTAACAGTACACTCTCTGAAAAAAGATGGCTAAAAAAACCCTTAGATTTTGTGCAGTACACTTCACTAAGTTCTCAACTCCCACAAAAAACTTGTCAAAGGTGCTGGCTAACAATCCACAACACATAACCAAAGGTGCTGGGTAGCAAGTCACACCACCACTGCTCAAAGGTGTTGGCTAAAAAGCCACAACACCCTTCCACAGGCTTCCCACTCTAACAGCAAACTTCAGTTCTGAGTAGAATATAATAGCCATGCTTTGCCCATGGCAAAGCAAGGGAGAAGAGAGAGATAAAGACAGAAAAAGGAGAGAACAAAGAATATCAGCAGTCCTTAGATCCTGTGTTGGTCCACATGGATAGTCTGGAGCTGGGAAAAACAAGTGAAAGAGAGAGAAAAAAGAGAGCAAGGGGGCCTGATCCCCTTCTGTTTATTGTTAAACTGGTGCACACCTCTTAGTGTAAAATAGATTTTTTCAGCCCTTTGAGCCCTCCTGCAGAAAGTGAGTTGAGAGGACTGAGCTCCAGTGTCAAGGTGAGCAGGAAGCTGGCTCAGCACAGTGCTGCTCCACCTCTGCAGGACCCTCTCCTCTGATCACATCTTTCCTCTCTTAACAGTGTCATCTTTGAGACAAAACATACCAATGCCTGGTCTTGCACTCCCTCCTAGACACCCAAGAGCTCACTCTTGCATATGCATGCACAGACTTTAAAGCAGGAGGGCTTCAAAGGCACCATCTGAATGAAATTTTGTCATTACATGCATCATGGAAGTTCATAATTATTTCCTTAATACCTCGTTTTTTGTGGGGTTGTCTTTTTCTTAATAAAGTGTTTGCTCTTGCTCCCTGACACAGTTTGTATGCAAAGTGTCCATTTCAAACAATGGGAAAGCAAATTTAGAGAAAAAGGGAGGTTGACATAAGTAACAGATTACTTTCATAATTCCTTTCGGACTTTTGACCAAAAAATTGTCTTAAATATTGATTTGTTTTCTTTATTTATTTTCTCTTGAAACCTAGCAACATAAAGGATACACTTGTAGAAATACCTTTAAAAATAAGAGAGAAAGCTGATTCAAGTGAGACTCAAGAAACTTCATGAACTAGATGTCAAGTCAATTATGATTTTTTTTTTTTTTTTTTAAATAAGAACCAGGCACAAGCAACTAATCTTTTTTCCCTCAGGGATTAAACTGAGGCAAGTAAGACAAGCTGTTCAGCAAATTTGATCTTTGGCAACTTAAAGGATTGAAACCTAGACAAAACATTGTACAACTCATTCTGTTCAAGGTAAAGTTTTTGTTCTTGGGAAATGTATAGTTTTTGAATTGAACCCGTATCAGCTGCTTTGGTGTTGCCAACCCTTCAACCCAGCCTGTTACCATTGTAAAACTAACAGTTGTAGCAAATACTCGGCCAGTTTTTGTCCTCCCACTTGGATATCCGGGCTGGGGAAGGACAATGCCTGTTGTGTGCTGCTGTCCTGGCATGGCCTTCCTGGTGGGTTCCCAGACATTGGTGCCCATCCATGTGAATGTGTGGCAAAGTGCTGATGAAACTCTGAGGCTCTGGTGTTCCAGTTGGCATACAATGCCAGACATATGCCTCAAGACTTCCCTAAGAACCAGTCTTGTGTCTCTGTGAGGAGTCAGTCTGTGTTTGGTACGCTTTTGGAGTAGAGTTTTCTGTTTAATTTACCCCAAATGGAGTTTGTTTTTTGCACATACCAGCTGGTCTGTAATCCAAGCTTATGAAGGAAATCACTTCAAAACCTCACTACTACTGTGAACAAAACCAGTAGCATAGACACAGATTATTTTTATTAACAAATTTCTTTCCCTATTCTATCTAACTAACCTGTCACTACGTTGTCTCAGCCCTGGAGACATCTGCTCTGACAAGACAAATAAATTCTTATGAAAGGCTGGACCTTCAGGCTTTAAAGCTACCTCTGCTCTTATCAAAACATAATCAAAGGCAAAACCGGATATTTTGGATATAAGTGGAACATTCTTTCTCTTAAGAACACCCTTTAAAACTCAATCTGTCTTTAGTGATTGAAGTCTAGTGTGTGTGAGTCCAAGGTTTCTTGCACACAAAGCAATTCACCTCTCTTGCTCTAAAGTGGAGCAGAAACATTCTGCATTTGAGCAGAAACTTGTTTCTCAATAGATAAGGCACTATGACTTGCTTCTGCATAGACAAAACTCATCTGATTCATGCTGGTAAGTTTTTGCTTTAGTATCATTTGTTGAATCCAGCCTAAGTTGGATGGCTAACCCAGTACTGAGCTGTCATAGCAACCAGATCGTGTAATTTGTTCACGGTGCTTATCCACATTTATCTTAAAGCCCAGTTAGGCTGTTTTTCCTCTCATGGACAGGCTGATCTAGAGCTTCACTGTTCTGTCAGCTGAGAGGCTTGTAATTTCCATAGTAAATTTATTTGCAGTGCCAGCTTTCTTTCTTTGTCTTAAATACCTTATAGGTATAGATGTTTATGCCTAATGTATTTCTAGGGAGTAATCAGCTTTCCTCCGATCTTTGGTGTTTTTTTTAGTCTAAGTAAGTTGCATGTTTAGTCATCATTTGTTTAGTATACTCTTTAGCCCTCAGATCTTTATTGGATTCCAGCTGCCATTTCATCCCATATTTTATATTGTGAAATCCTTTTCCAACTCATTGCAGTTGGCCCTCACTCTTAACTTCCCTAGCATAAAAAAGAACCCCTTGCAAGTTATTTGTCCAGCCTTTTTTGGCTTGGCTTATTGGATTTTTGTATTCAGTCTGCCAGAGTTTTATTTTGTCTTTTATTGTCCTCATTAAGACAAAAGCTTCAGAATTTTTTTGAAGGGCTTGTTCAACTAATGTCTTACATTGGTAGTTAGCTGTTTTGGTTTTCCTTATGTTAGCTCTGCATCACTCAATATATTCTGTGTACTACCTACAAATATTTGCCTTTCTGTTTGTCTGCCTGGAAGTTCCTTAATTGCAACTTCTAAATTTCCTACTTTTTTCCAATCAAGCAGTGTTTTAGGGGATTTGTTGGCTTTGCTTTCTCCTGCATAAATTTAAGGGTTTTATGACTGCTGTTAAAAACTGGCTCTTTGGTAGCAAAATTCCAAATTATGAGGCCCTGTCAAATTAGTATTTGCTTATCTTGTGGGTTATGTGTTTATCTGCTCTCTGAAGCATTTAAAAGTGGCTAAAGCTTTTTTTTTGCAATCAACTTGTTTTATCATGTACAACTTTGATATTTACTTGATTGTAAGGGACTGTTTTCTGTCTGCTGACATAGTTTGTCTCATCTCTGGCAAATACATATTTGCCAAATACATATTCTGTATCACCAGTCACCAGTTACAGCATAGTTAGAGAAATAAGGAATAGAAAAACTATACTGGGTGTTCCCTTCCATGTTCTGCTCAGGGCAGATATGTTTGAATTTTCTAGCTTTTTAAGAGTGCCATCAGTGAGTGTTTCTTCTCCCCCCCTTCCTCCCCTCATCTGCTCAAATTAGTGTCATGCAGCTGAATATCTTTTGCTGGTAAGGATGTTTTCTGACAGCTACATTTTGTTTCCTGATATTTATTCTACATGTCTTCTTGTGTTGTATCATGCATCTCCTGTGCTATTTTCTTTTTATGTTATATTCTGAAATATGCCAGCTAAATATGCCCTAGTGGCTTCATCAATTGCTGGTAAGTTCCTAGACTAGCTTAGATATTTTTTTTTCTGATACCCTCCAATCTGACAATATTTTTCTCAATGGTGTGGTGACCAAGTGACTGAATTTGATATGTTGGGATGGAGTTTCTGCACATTTGAAGAACATGTAGTTAAAATAAAGCCACCACCTTCTTGCACTTACATGAAGGAAGACGAAGGCGCTGAAAAAGCCCCAGCAGAGGTAGGAGGAAGTTCTAAGTGGCAGTGCTGCTTAGGTTTCTCAAATCACTGCTTCTTGCAGTCCATCATGTTGTTCTCCTCTTGTCTCTGCTCTTGGCATCTGGTTGCTGTGAGGCTTTGTGAGACAGACCTAGGGAAACATCTCTGCTGCGGAGTTTGCCTTACAGACTGAGCACAGCGCCGTTTTCAGCGCTTGTGAGACTGAAAGCGCCTGCTTTGACCATCCTTGCTGACTTGTTCTGTAGCACAACCTATAGGAGCTCTCCAAATATTTCTGAAATATAGCTGGGTGAGGAAAGCAACTCTGCTTCAGGACTTCATATCAGTCTGATATCAGCATGGCATAGGTTCCCAATGGGCAATAATCTGTGCAGTTAAGAAGTGCTGTTCATTTCTAGTCTTTATGTGTGTATTCCCAGTAGGAGGTGTGTCAGTGATAAGCAGAGGCAAATATGACTCGACTCGCTATTCTGTTTCTCCCTACTGAGCTATATTACAACAGGATTATCAAACTCCATGGGCGCAGGGTAACACTGACAGCTCCTGTTTGGCTGCCTACTAGTGCTGAAAATCTTTGTGAGTCACTTCTCCTCAGGACAGAGGCATATGTCTAGCAAATGGCTTGTTTCACATGCCTTCCTCCTCCTCACCCCCCCTACATGCTTTTATATTTAGCTGTAATGGAAGTTATGTTGTTTTCCTGAAGGAAGGCTATAAAAAATTCCATGTTGTATCCCTTGATTAAAAGTGGTATTTTTGTATTTATTATTCCAAGTACTGTATTTTTCTGCACATCTGGTCGGTAATGCTATTATTCTTGCATTCATGACCCTGAGGAAAACATGAACAAAACCTGTGAATAGCACTAGAGAATGCTTGGTTGCTGATTCTTCTCCATTCATCATTGCATTTTTTAAGTATAGTAAACAATGTTCTTTCCTTTTATTATGTGGCAATTTGTTTTGTTTCATACTTTTACAATTCTTGGAATGTTGTGTCACGTGCCTTACAGTAGGCAAAATATATTACACAATGCTACTGTTCTTATCAGCCAAAAATCTTAAATTAAGACAAATTCTTCTTAAATTCAGAATTTAAGAAGAATCACTTTATACTTATACATAATGTACCTATATAATGCTATTGGTTGATGCTATTTTATTAGTCTCTAATACTAAATTACAATCTTGATTTTTCTGAACCAGAACTTACTGAATGCTGCTGTGGGTTTTTTTGCATTATTGTTATTGAGAATACCAGTTTCATTTTAAGAATTGTCTGATGCCAATATTAGGATTTCTTTTGTTGTTTCCTAAATACTTTAGGAAACAGCCTTCCTTGCCTGAACTGCTGCCTTATTTTTTTGTCCCTTTGATTTAGTTTTTAGTTATTATTTAGATTGGTTATTAATTTTTTTGAATTCCTGAAATGCTGCCTTTATATCTGTTTTTGCTAAATGATTATATTTTCTGCTTATGTTTAATTTTGCCATTATCATTTGACTATCTAAAATTTTATCATCCCCAAATTATTACTAAATTTGTAATTTTTCACTTGTTCATCTTTTAAACCAAAGGTGAGCAAAGTTTTAATTTTCCTTTCCTAATTTTCTGAACTCTGATATTTTTGTGAATTATAGCTTTTCCCAAGAGCCAGTAAAGTATGCTTAAAATTTTTTCAAATACCAATTTAATAACTCTAGGCAAATGTTTACTTTTAATTGATTTTAATCCTTGTTTCTTTCATGTCTGTGAAACTATACCTTTAAAATGAGAAGGTTTTATGTGTGTGCTCATGTGTCTGTGTGTGTATATATATATATATGTGTGTGTGTGTGTATATATATGTATGATTTAGTCTTGATGCAATTACAACTTCTTGCAGTTTAGTTGTTATCAATTGCATCCCTGTGATTGTAAACTTTTTTTGTTAAGTTATTATCCCTTCTTCTTTTGTCAAATGATATGTAATTTCCCCAAATTGGAGCCAGCAATTTTTGATTTTAGAAATTCCTTTTTAAGATTTTTAGGGTATCTAAAGATTCTTTAACACTGAAAATTCAGAAGAAAGTGCCATGTGAAAAGGATAGCTCACACTCTGTATTTACTTTTTCTCTAGTCTTCTGTTGAACTCTTTTATTCTCTCTTTGGATATTGTTCTTTGATCTGTTACTTTTCTTTCCTTGATTGTAAATTCCCTTGTCTTTCAACATGTATCTCTAACTTTATTGGTAGTGTGCTTCATATATTTAATAACATACTTAACATTAAGAACATAAGAGCTTTTCTGGATCTATGCCCTAGTTTCTGCTGCTTTCCTTTTTTTTATGAGCACTTTTATCTTGTACTTTGCTTTCTTATCATTCATTCTTCTTTTTATATTGTTTCCTTGCCTTGTCTACACACCCCACAACTCTCATGCAATTTTCTTTCTTGACTTCTCTTTTTCCCAATCCTCCTTTTTCAGTCTTTTACATCTCTACTCACAGTTAATAGCTCTAAAGAATTATTCACATTATCAAGGTTACTACTATTCTTGAGTCTGTGTTCATTTAGTGTCATATCAGTATCAAAACAGCCTACCTTGAGAAAGTATTTGTTCTACTGAACATATGTACCACTGGAATCATCAAGAATTCAGTCATTAACACCCTTTCCACTCCACCTTGTGTTTGTTTCTCATATAACTTCTGGATTACAGTATTGGAATTAAGTAAACTGTGACTACGGTGACTGGTGACATTTTTTCAGCCCGTTCCCCTTGCCTTCATGGAAGTGCTAATACTGCTATCTTAGAAAAAGCAGTCAGTGGTGACATGAAGAAATACTACAAATGAAATTAAGCTATTACAAAATACTTCCACTGTTCTGCATAGTCTGTGTTCATAGATACTTGCAAAATCATTGACACTTGTGAATTTGAAACTCTGTCTGGCAAATGAGAACATTGACATTCCTACTTGATGAAAACTTGCTTTGCTTCTATTCCTTCCTTCTTTTCTATTCCTTCCCTCCTCCCATCCTCGTAATAGAGCTGTTCAGTTCTTACTGAAATGACTGTTAAATTGAAATAGCAAAATAACTCATCTCTAAGTTGTCTTCTAACTTTGAAGCATATTAGCCTGTTCTGGGTGTATATGATTGATGGTTTCAGCAATTTTCTTCATTATTGCTTGGCAACCAGAGCAGGCAAGTTGATTTTCTGTTCTGTTGTCTTTGAAGGAACAACTTTCTTATCTTAGTTGTGTTGATGTGTCAGCCTATGAGGTAAAGAAACCTCCCCTGTCTGTGTTATGTTTTGTGTTTCATCTGTGGGTCAGTTTACAAGGCAATGTGAAGCCTAAAGAAGACACCCTCCATCTTGGTGAAGGATTTCTTGGTCTAATGACAAGCCCACAGAATGTTAACATAGCAAATGATCGTGAAGAATACTTGGAGTAATGTTGCTTGTCTTTGGAGCTGCCTTTGTCCTGGAAGCAGGGGAAATGAAGGAAGAATTCACCACTGGCTGAGCTGAACTGCTCCCAGCACTGCTGTAAAGATGCCCTGGTGGTGGTATGTGCTGTGGTTTGGCTCAGGCTGGAAGGCACATTCAGCAGTGCTGCTGCAAGATGTAGTCCACAGGCTCCACAGGCTGAGGCATTGCTAGTTGTGTGTTTCCACACTATTTCCCTTCAAGAAGCAGTTGTGTGGTTACCAGGCAGTTGCCAGTTACCACTCGATGTCTGGTTCAGAAGGAAACTCCTTCGTCCCTTTGGTGGTGGACTTTCTACTGGCTGACAGTAACCACATTTTTTCTTCTTGCTTATTTCCTTCTCATTGTTGTTATTTGTTTTACTTTTTGCTCTCTCTGTTCTTTTGTTCCTCCATGTTCCCTGTACCATCTCAGGTAGTGACAGTCATGACCAAGACTGTGCTGTCTGTCCTGTGTGCTAGCTCCCTGAATGTGTGCTGCTCCCTGATTCCTTCATGGGTAGCCCTCATTCCTCTTTGTGACACGGTCTGCTGCAGGCAGAGACTGTTGGAAGGTCTCCTCAGATCCTGCAGCCACCAGCTCTATCACATCCACAGCTCTTGTGAGTGGCAGGAAGGTTTGCCCATGTTGTCTTGAGAAGGGAGGAGAAGCTTAACCAAAACAGTGACATCTTCACATGTTGCAGAAGTCTGTGTTGGATGATTTAGGAACTTTGATTAATTTCATGGCTCAAAAATTATTTTGGTTGCAAAAGTGTTTTCAGAGAGTACAAAAGTCAAAAGCATAATTCAGATCAATTTGACAGCTTTCAATTTCTGCAGCTTATTCTCACTTCAAAGTAAGTCAAACTGCCACAAAATCTCTGAGGAAGAGGTGAATCACAAAGCTGCAGTTTTTGTAATTACCTTTGAAGTATCTTGTTTTTTTCCCCTGTTGCTTCCTTTGAGTCTGAACAAATACCATGAAAAACATGGGCTTCATTCTTTCATGAATATATTGATGTGTGTGTATATATATATGTACACACACACATATATATATCTATACACATGCATGTGTGTGTGCATACATACACACACACATGCATATTTAACTATTCTTGTCTGTAATGATGATGCCATTAGCACAAACTAATGTCATATATCAGGAAGTTAATTTTGGAGAGATGCTACTTGTCTCTGTCGTGGTTTGGGGGTGGCACTCCCCAATTGAGGCTCTCCAAACCATGAGCTACTTGTTCTTTTCCCCTTCCCTGTTCCCTGTGGCAGGCTGGAGATGAGAACTGTGGATACAAAAGGTAAAGATCACAGGCTGAGGTAAGAACAATTTACTGGAAACAGCAATGAGATAAGAAAGCAAATAATAACAGCAACAATGCTAATGACAGAGGGTACAAGAAATGAATGATTCACGTGAGTCTCTTGACAACAGACAGTACCTCACTGCTCCTTCTGCTGTGCTGTGTTAATCCCAGAAGGAAGCCTTCCCCTATCCCTGGAAAATGGTGAGAGGTCATATAGAATCCCTCTGTGTCTTAGCCATGTCACCTCCTGGCTACAGCAAAAATTAACCTTGTCCTGGTTGGGACCAGGACAGGTTCTTACTCCCCTGCTCTCCCTCAACATCTTGCCTTTCAGACCTGAAACTGTATTTTGGTTTTGCTTTGAAAAGTATTGCTGTACTCAAATTATGTTGTTTCTCAAATTGGCATTTAGTGTAGATTTCTGTTTTGGTGGTGGTTTTTTTTGGTTTTTTTTTTTTTTTTTTTTTTTTTAAGTTATTAGAGAGCTTCCTGGCCACCTTGCAATATAATTTTTCCTGCATATGAGTTAGCAAAACAATAGACACTCATGCACACATAAGCTTTTTCAGATTATTCTCACATGGGTAGAGAAGAGGGTGTCATCTTTTACCTGAATGGCTTTTAAAATATTCCATAATAGCTTGTTTCTTGTAAAGATAGCTGGAGGCTGAATGTTGTTGGATATAAAGGTCTGAAGTATTTATAAAATCTGTAAAAAGTGACACATACTTTATTTATTTCTTACTTCTAAGTGAGCCTGCCACAACTGAAAAATTGGAAATAACAAGAATGAAACCAACGCCTAAGTTGTAAGAGAGCTCCGGGAGAACATCTGGCTTAGTCTCAACCAAAGACAATCAGCCTTTTAAACGGTGGTGGTTTGTTAATTTCTGTGTATGAATAGCAGTTTCATAATATAAATATCCTTGAGATAGCAGGTGAAAACCTGTTATGGTCAGAAGCTTGCAAAAAAGATGCAGGTATTTAAGAAGGGGATAATCAACAATTGGAAAAGATGTAATTCTCTAGGTAACTTCCAAGGAAGAGATTTCCTATTAAAAAATCCACTCAGACACACCAGTCATTGTGTTTGCGTACAGTTTATGAAAGGGAGCAGTGTTTAGGAAGGTAGATTGTCTGACTGAAGTACAGGACTAGGAAATGAATTTTCCTGGATCATTTTCACATGAACAGGTGAAAAAGCTTTGCATAGCTCTTGTTCTCTACTACTCTTGACCCATTGTCTCCTCAGTCTTAACTCTGACTCTGCTGGTAATTGTGGGATTCCCAGGAGCCTTTCTCATTGTGATTTTTTGGGTAGATGAGGTAGTGTCAGATGGCTTTAATATGAAATTTATGAATGAATATTGACATATTTCTTGAAATTTTCATGCTGGTATTGTTATAGTAATATGAAGCCTTGTTTTAAGACTATTACTGGGCACATCGGTTCTATTAATAGACACATCCTTGAATCTTTTAACATTATGTCTTCAGTTTATTGTTGGCTTTAAAATCTGTCTACTTTTTTGAAAGATTTCTAGTTCTTTGCAAAACAGCTTCTGTATCAACCTTCTCAGATTAAAGCACCCTTAGACACCATGTGAATTTTTTTATTTCCAGACATTTTTGCTTGGGTTATTTTCCCCTTCTCCTCTCTTGCCTGTTTGTTTGTCTGGGTACCCTTAGCAACATCTCTTACTAATGGAAAAAGCACAATGCTTTCTGTAGTGTCACTGTGATTGAATCAGAAACAGAATTTACTTGCAAAGAATTTTAAATTTTCAGTTTCACCGTTCCTATTATTATCCTGAATTTATTATCCACTATTTAGTAGTGTATATCAGGGTGATCTTCAGAGTTCTCACCTGTTTTTTCCAATGCTGGTATTGCAACCTTACCTGGAATTAGGAAGTGGAATAGTCAGCTAAGTTTAGTAGGATCTCTGGCTCTGGATTGGATGAAGAAAAGCATTCCCATTTATATTTTGTATAATTGCATATTATGGACTACAGTCTTCAGAGAAATCACTTTCCAGAGTTCCTGTGAAAATTCATTGTGCTCTCATAATGCTGCTGAGGAACTCTCTGTAAGAATTACACTCTCACTTTTTGCATCAACTTCCTTAATTCTGGAGGCCAGGGGGTGCTATAGGTATATGCATTGTAATCTATGTAGGTTTAGTAGTCAATATGAAGCCTGTTGTATTTTTAAAATTCTGTTGCAGTTCTGAATTCTGAGTGTGCTTTTTGTTAAAGAATTATTTTAGTGGTCCGTGTACATGTGCCTGCAATGATTTCTAGTATAACTTGTATGTATATGCATCTTATCTGAGTCAGGCAGTGCAAAAATTAGGCTCAGGCCTGGAAGTTTTGCTCTGGGAGATGATGGACCTTAAACTATAAAAATATGATTTCTTTTCTTTGGAGAAAAAACTTTCAGCATGGAATGAAATGGGGGAGACCACACCACCTTGGTGGTCTCAGTCATTGGTGTCGACAACAGAGGAAAAGAATGCAGATATACCCCACATTTAAAGATATGTGTAATTAAAATATATGTATACCCTTATGTGTGCTTTGATGTCCTTTTCACAGTTGGAAGATTGTGAAAGAATAATTTTCTTAATCGAATCTTTACTATTTGAAAATAAATTTTATTACATTTAAATATTGGGCAAGGTGAAATTATTTGAACTATGTATTCTGAGAATCAGTTAGTTAATAAACCACCTCTTACCCTTTTCCTCCTGCTCTAACTCTTCACATATGTAGGCAAATATGAAGTGTGTGAGCCTAATCATTTTTTCATAAAGTAATAACATAGCATAGCCTGAGTGCAAAGGAGACATCAGTAAGTTCACATAGAGCATCTCATATCTGTTTTTGTTTGTGTGTTAGAATATTTGATGAACTAATAATTAATTAGTGGATTATTTGTAGTTTACAAGACCTGGGCCAAGTTTGTTGTTTTTTTTTTTTTTTTTTTTTTTTTTTTTTTTTTTTTTTTTTTTTTTTTTTTTTTTTAAAATCCCTTTTCCCCANTGGTTTTTTTTTTTTTTTTTTTTTTTTTTTTTTTTTTTTTTTTTTTTTTTTTTTCAAAATCCCATTTCCCAGAAGTGCTTATTTGAGATTACAAAAATTAAATCCTGGTCCTCGGGGTTTTAAGCACCTTTTTATCATAATTTCCAATTTCCTTTTCTAGTATGCTGCATTATTTTCCTGACTGTTGAAATGCAATACAAGTGATTTGAAAAGATGGTCATAAAAATAATATTTTCCTTATTTCCCACTGCTGACAGTGCAGGACTAAATCTATATATCATTGCTGTCTTCATGGTAGCTTATGAAGACGTTCTGCAGACACATATAATGCCTGCTAGGTTTGTGTGTATACGGTTGTACATGTCTGTATGTATTTACCCAGAGGCTTTAGCAAAATTTTTTCTTCCCCAGGGGACTTTGTCAGACTTGTATGTCTTTTTTTGTGCATTTGAAAATCATTTCAGGTGTGAAGGAGTTTGGAGCTGACTTTGTATTTAAAAAAAGCGTTGCTAATACCTGTTTAAAAATGAGTGGACTACAGCCAGAAAGGCAATGGGCACAGTTTATGAATGTTGACATTGCATGAAAATAAGTAAGCAGTGATTTCACTTTATGAACAGTCTATTAGCAATGTTGACTTGAGGCATTCCAGCTGTCCTGCTGGTGATTCTCATAGAGTTACTGTCACCCCTTCTGTGAGCAGACTCACTGGCTGTTGAACTGTGCTGTAATCTGGATCGGGAGCAGATCTAAAAAAAACTTAGTAACTGTGAGAGCTGTCTCTGTGTGTGCATTTTAATCTTGGCTCAGAAAACCGTGCAACCTGCCAGCTATACTTCTGATCCCACTGAAGGAGTCGCTTAGGTGTAGAAAGGAACTACTGGAAAATGGAAGGCCAAGAATCTTGTAAGTCAGAAAATAAGCATTGTGGAAAGGAATTATATTATCAAAGTCCTCCTTTTTTGCTCCCATTGGAGACCATGTGCTTGAGAGCATTGTCCAAACACTTCTTGAACTCTATCAGGCTGGTGCTGTGACCACTTCCCTGGGAAGCTTGTTCCAGTGCTCAAACACCCTCTGGCTGAAGAACCTTTTTCTGATATCCAACTTAAATCTCCCTTGATACAACTTCAGGCCATTCCCTTGGGTCCTGTCACTGATCACCACAGAGAAGAAATGTCTGCCCCTCCTCTTTCCCTCATGAGGAAGTTGTAACAGCAATGAGGTCTCCCCTCAGTCTCCTCCAGGCCAGACCAACCAAGTGACCTGAACTGGGTTCTCCTCAAGGCCCTTCACCAGCTGGAGCTGCTTCCAGAGTTGAGTGGGTGTCGATAAATCTCACAGTAATGGTTCTCCAGCTCAGGGCACTGAGACCTCCTCCCCCCCCTTGGTGGCCTCAGTCATTGGTGTTGACAACAGAGGCAAAGAATGTGTTAAACATCTCCGCCTTTTCCCTGTTTGTGAGATGACCATGCTCATCCTGTCGTGGGCCAGTGTTACTTTTACAGTGCCTGTTGCTATTAATATATTTGAAAACACTCTTTTTGTTGTCTCCCATAGTTCTGTTCAGCTGAGCTTTGGTGGCATGAATTTCCTCATTACAGTGGCAAGCACCATTCTTCCCATGTCACCTGACCTTGCTTCTACTGGGCATATGCGTTCTATTTTTTTGTCCTTATTTTCAAGAGAAGATTCCTGTTCAGCCAAGCTGGCCATCTGCCCTCACCTGCTTGAATTCTTACATTTGGGAATTGGCTGCACCTGTACCCTTAAGAGGTGATGTTTAAAATGTGACCAGCACTGACGGACCAGAGCACCTGCAAAAACCTTTTTCCAGGGGCTCATCCCACCAGGTTTCACTTATACCACTGATGTCAAATCTTTAGGACTGGGCCAAAGCCTCAGCTACTCTTGTTTGTTCCTCATGTTGACTACATCAGTGTAGAAACATTTCAGGTGTGGTACATGGTAGCCAACACCACCTGAAACAGGTTGAGGGATTGCATTAGTGCTCATTTTCTCAAGTTTTGGCACACCATAAATGTGTAATACTTCAATAAGCAGAATCCTAAAGAGATGACTTTAGTAGTGATGGGAAAAATGGTTATGGAAGTATTTTGACTTGGAACCATTACTTAAGATTAGGGAGATTTTTCTCTGTTGATCTGTATAGAAATTGTCTGACTTAGTTGGTCATATTGGTGTAAAAGGGGTTTCTAGTGGCCAGACTCTGACCTGTGATGTTTGTGTGTGTCCTTTTCCCCTGAAGGCAATTGGTATTGATGTAACTGTCTTTAGTCTGACATATATCCAAAATGAGGGTGGTTTTTTTTGAGTGGTCAACTTCAAGTCATCATCTGCTTATCTAAAATCTATTACCTGCTGTTGTTTGTTACCACATGTATTTGAACCCAGTGCATTATAAATGCAGTCCTTTCCTGGAGAACTGACCTCCGTCATCTGGGTATGTTTTTTTTTGAAGGNTGTCCCCCATAGTTCTGTTCAGCTGAGCTTTGGTGGCATGAATTTCCTCATTACAGTGGCAAGCACCATCTCTGTATTCTTCCCATGTCACCTGACCTTGCTTCTACTGGGCATATGCGTTCTATTTTTTTGTCCTTATTTTCAAGAGAAGATTCCTGTTCAGCCAAGCTGGCCATCTGCCCTCACCTGCTTGAATTCTTACATTTGGGAATTGGCTGCACCTGTACCCTTAAGAGGTGATGTTTAAAATGTGACCAGCACTGACGGACCAGAGCACCTGCAAAAACCTTTTTCCAGGGGCTCATCCCACCAGGTTTCACTTATACCACTGATGTCAAATCTTTAGGACTGGGCCAAAGCCTCAGCTACTCTTGTTTGTTCCTCATGTTGACTACATCAGTGTAGAAACATTTCAGGTGTGGTACATGGTAGCCAACACCACCTGAAACAGGTTGAGGGATTGCATTAGTGCTCATTTTCTCAAGTTTTGGCACACCATAAATGTGTAATACTTCAATAAGCAGAGTCCTAAAGAGATGACTTTAGTAGTGATGGGAAAAATGGTTATGGAAGTATTTTGACTTGGAACCATTACTTAAGATTAGGGAGATTTTTCTCTGTTGATCTGTATAGAAATTGTCTGACTTAGTTGGTCATATTGGTGTAAAAGGGGTTTCTAGTGGCCAGACTCTGACCTGTGATGTTTGTGTGTGTCCTTTTCCCCTGAAGGCAATTGGTATTGATGTAACTGTCTTTAGTCTGACATATATCCAAAATGAGGGTGGTTTTTTTTGAGTGGTCAACTTCAAGTCATCATCTGCTTATCTAAAATCTATTACCTGCTGTTGTTTGTTACCACATGTATTTGAACCCAGTGCATTATAAATGCAGTCCTTTCCTGGAGAACTGACCTCCGTCATCTGGGTATGTTTTTTTTTGAAGGCTTTTTTTTTCCTTCATGGTTTGATTCAGGAAGAGAAGTGGGAAGCTAGACAGAGCAGTTTCAGACAAATTTTTGGTGACCATAGGCATTTTCAATTGCAAGTCAAGAGGAAGTTCAGAAAACATTCTAAGAAGAAGGCTGTGTTTGTTGTGGTTTTTCTTTAAGTTTTGCTTGCCTTCCTTTTCCCTTTTTACGTTTATTTTTGGAATGCTGTTTTTATAAGAATAAGGAAAGATTTTTTTTTTTTTGTCATGCAATTTGATACTATATGGCAGATATCACAACACTCCTTAGTGTGTCAGACAATGTCTGTTGGCACATGTTCAGAATGTTGCCTGAGAAACAATGTGTTTTCTCAATTGACATTAAAGTATTATTTCAGCAGTGAGACTGCATTTTGGTAAAACAAAGTATGTACAGATATTTAATTCTTTACTGCTAATGAGAAAGATGATTTTAGTTACTTTTTCAGTAATGTGTTCATCAGATAAATACTGAACATCAAAGCAGAAACATGAATACTGCAAAATTACAAGAACTGCTATTTTATTCTTAGTTCAGCTTTATTGTTTATGCAGAGTACAGGGTAAAATTCTAATGACATGATTGCATGATATTTCTTGTAAAATTTTTTTTTCTGGCACAAAATACAAGAAGCATAACTGATGAACATCTATTCCATATTTCATCATCATTGTGTAATAGATGGTAAAGTCCTTATTTTAAATAGTTCTGTTAAAAATTGTGGAGATTAATAATATCCTTATTATTATAATAATAAATAATTTAATAATAATAAATAATAAAAATAAAAAAAAACTTATAATAAAAAAAAGAAATAAATTTCCTTTAAATTGTGGTTTAATGTAAGACACCATTTCAAAATCACTGAGGACAAGAGTGCTCTTTTGTATTATTTCTATTTTAGAGATCATGGATAGGACAAAAATTAGATCAGTAGAATTTAGTCTTTTGAGACCTGATTTTTCTCAGAACTTAGCATTATAAAGCACTTTAAATATTCATATTTAACCCTGAGGCTTAAGTGCCAATCTTAACTTCACCTCTGATTTACACAGGAAGTTAAAAATTATAACTGAATGTATTTAAAGTAAGATGATGAAATAATTTGTGTGATATTACTCCTGAGATTGCAAGGCTGATATTTTTATCATCTGTCAAGGTGTAAATATTTTGATTATATACTGGCAAAACCAGTATCTGTTACTTGCAAAAAAATGATGAGGGGTTAACCACAGTCTGTCTTCAGTTCTATGCTAAGCTTTAGACTACATTTTTAAGGAAGGAGGTATTAAAAACTAGGTGATAAAGAAAAAATGAGTTAAAATAAAACCAAAAGTTTATTGCGCATGGTAATCTGATTATTTCTTTGCTAATATATTTTCCAGACTAAGAAAACCCGACTGATTTGATCAACATTAGTTGAAATATTTAGGGAAAAATCACAGGAAAAAATATTAACTAGACTGGTGAAGATTAAAATCCCTAAAGCATAAGGTCTGCAGTAACTGAACTGTACAGTTTACTAAATTGTAAAACAGAATTGTAATGCTGTAGAATGAAAGGCAAGTAATACTATCAATTTTCCCTATAAAATGAGATCTCCCTGCCTGAAGTCAACTAAGGAATACTTCCAGGTCGGTATACTTAGATATGTTTAGGTGTCTGTAGGCATACACCAATGTAGTAGTTGTTAATTGGATGGTTATGAATGGATGCCATTAGTACAGCTATGCACAGTCAATATGCTCAGGTGTTTCAGTGGATATTTCAGAGTACAAAAAAACAGGGATATACTGCAGCTGGTCCAGCAAAGGGCTACAGAGGTGATTCAGGGTGTCTAAGAGGTAGAAGAAACTGTGTCTGTTCAGCCTGGAGTGAAGCCTGAGGAGTTCTCGTCCATGTGTATGAATACCTGGTGGGAGGCAGCTCTATCCACATATTATACAGACAGAAGGAAGATGGAGCCAGATTCTTCTCAGTGGTGACCAAGGACAGGAGGTGGTGGGCACAAACTGAAACACAAGAAATTCTACATAAATATAGGAAGAAATTTTTCCTACAGTAAGGGGGGGAGTCAAGCATTGGAACGGGCTGCCCAGAGAGGCGATGGAGTCTTCGCCTGTGGAGATATTAAAAATCTGGCTCTGCACAGTCTAAGCAACATGCTCTGGCTGCCCCTGCTTGAGCAGGGGGGGGTTGGACTAATGAATCTCTCAAGGTCTCTTTCTCTTAGTGACTCTCATATCCTGGGATATGGAGAAATAGCTAGTCAATTGTATAAGGTTCTGCATTATATATTATATAATTTTTGTTCAGGTCACACATGTGCTAGAAAATTGGTTTGAACTACAAGATGAGCAAAAAATGTATAAACTGTAATTTGAAAGGAAGAAATCTGGAAGAGGTATGAGAGATATGACAGAATACTCTGAATCAAGGACTGTAATCTTCAGGTAATGGATAGTGCTATTTAAGCTAAAATGCAGTAACCACGTTGAAAGTTGATATGAGTGTAGAGGTTCTTAAAATATGTGCAATGAGATTCAAGAATAATTTTCCTCTTACACTGTGAGATTTTAGCTGGTAAAAACTATCTAATTTGATCAAAATGAAGTAAAATTTCACAGAAAAGCTGAAGATCCTTCTAACTTACAGCTCAAATTCCCCTGTTTTGAACTCTGTTTGAGAATACAGAAGTATTTGAAATGGTCAGTAAAAGGACAATGGGTGTCCTCTTCTCAGTGTTGTCCTTGGGAACATCACAGATTATCCATGTAAAAATTTATCCTGTGTAAAGCACAGCAAATCACTGCAATAAATTATACCCCAAACTGTTTTAAGAAGCTGAAAATATGAAAAGAGCTGTTGCACAACCTTAATTACTGGCAGTGTCACTAGACTTTCTATAATGCAGTTCTGTAATGCTTCTTAAACCAAATAATATTTTGTTAGAGCCAGATGCAGAACTGTATGAAGTGGTAAGAATTGCAGTATGTAGCAGGATAGAACTATCTCATGTGTATCAATACTGCTCAAGACACTTGAGGAAAATAATTAGGTTTATTAGAAGGACTTTTGGTTGTCTAAACATTTGTACTTGACAGGATTTGCATAAACAGATACGAACTTAGAATGATTCTCTGCACGTGATAATATTTGCCTGTTAACGTTCCAAGACAATGTTCTGAATCTAGGGTCAGTTCTGGTGCACTCTAACCAAGTGCTGTTGAAAAGAAAAAGTCACTTTTATACTTTTCCCCCTTTCTTGTTTTGTACTGTGCAGCCTCTGGACAGACTGTGGCTATTTGCACTTTATGAGCAGCTCGGACTAATTAGAGCACGCAGCAGTAGTTGGGAGCCCATGGGATAAGACACACTGAAAAAAAGCTGTGTTGTGACTTCTTGCTCCTACACATGTGCTGGAACCTCTGCTACTGGAAAAGCTCAAAGATAATCATGCACCTTCCCTTCCTTTTAGCCCAGCCATGTTGCTAGCAGGGAGAAGGGTAGGAACCATGAGAGAAGGAAAAGCAAATGCATATGCTCCCTCTAATACTCTCCCTGCCTTCAGCTAATTTAGGGATTTAAGGAGCCAGGTCAGGCTTCTGAGTATTTAGTGAACTTTAGTGCATTGATTTTCTCAGCTTTCTCTGTGTCCCTTAGAATCCAAGTAAATTTAGAACATCTTGAAAATAATTTAGAAATGAGCTCTCTGTTATGCAAAAAATTATCTCTGGTTGTGGTTTCATTTCATGCCCTGTGGTTCTTGTACTGGTAAAGAGTCAAAATTCTCCCATTTTCTCCACGTCATTCATGATGTGGCTGATCTCTGTCATACTCCCTCTAATGTGCTTCTTTTAATTTAAGAGGGCAATCCCAGTTTACTTTATTCTTCATCCCTCATACAAAGGAGACATTCTGTGTGTTCTCCAGACCTTTTGTCATCCTTGGTTATCTTAAACCTTTTGTATACTTGCATATACTGCTTGGGAAGAAGGGACAAAACCTGCAACTGGTATTCCAGGTATAGAAAAAGCATAGATTTATGGCAGAATTCTTAGTTGGCTGTTTGCCAATCATAATGTATGAAGTTAGATGTGAGAGTGTACCACTCATTATTATAATTTAATTACTTCACTCTGTAGTTTTTTAGCTGTCCTGGATGGAGATAATCTGACTCTGGCAATTTTTTTTTGGTATTCACTGTTTCATATCTTTCTATAGCCCTGTTCTACACTCAGCAGCATTCCAGACAGATCTTTTCCTGAGTTGCTCACAAAGCAAGTTCGTGCTTCCTTTGAAAGCTGTCTAGTTGTTCCATGTACTTCTGCATAGGACTGCTCTTCTTGCTCTACTTGCTGGTTTTTGTGCCCTTGACAGGTGTCTGCTCTGGTTGTGTCTCAAGAACAATGTAGTGCTAGTTTTACTTTAGTTGTTTCTCAAACATTTTTCTGGCCTGCCTTACAGTGTGCTTGCACCTAATCTCCCACAGCTCATCAGACTTTCTTTTTTCTTCCTTTAGACACAACTTCAGCCTTTGGAAGTTTTTTTTTTCTTTCCTTGCATATAATCGACTCCCTTTCCTTCCTGACTTCCCTCTGCCCTTTCTCAAGCCTTTCCTTAAGTGGCTCAGTTCCTGAGATGGTGTCCTCAAGAAGCCACTTTTAAGGATTTAGTTGTCTCAGCTCTCCCTGTGGGTTTTTTAATGACTCTTTATTTTTATGTCCTCTTGGATCTGAGGGCATTGTGGTGGGTGTTTAGGATTTCATGCCCCTGCAGAGATGTTGTCTGTAGGCATGTAATTGTTGCTATTCTACATGGGCTGATAAAGTGTGCAAGATTTTTGAACCAGGTCGTGCACTGCATCTTTTATTGAGGACTACCTAACTATTTGCTTCATGAAACAATAATTAAAGGTGTCATTTATTTGGTCATTGTATTATAGCCTGATACAATTTTTGTACCTACATAGAGATAGCCAAAATGTGCCATTACTGTCATATTTTCTGCATGTGCTGTCTCACATCCCTGAGCACGTCAGAGACTATGTCACCATTCTAACAGCAGGCTCCCAGGCTTCCATTCATCCCTTTTGCCTAGGCTTGATATTTCAAGCCCTAGAGTCTGCTCTACTTTTTGAGGTACGTAGCTCCTCTCCTTGTTTTTATTAGGCTCTCTTTAACCTATGAAAGTACCCTATTGCTTCTGATAAAGCTGGTTGCTTTCCATTTCCCTGTGTATTTCGTATACAAATATACCCCTAGCATCAGGGGTTATTCACTAGTTTCCAATATGCCTAGAGTGTTCATGCCTTAAATTTGGGCTAGATATGGCAGTGCTGTCGTCATATTTCTTATGCCTTCCAGTGTTCATGTGGAAGCATGTGTACCAATTTTTTGTTCTCTTGGCACTCTGTTTAAAGTGCCAGCTTGTTTTCTTTTTTTTGCCTGTTTGACAGCTTCTGTCCTCTGAGACTGATTGCGCTGAATTTTCTCTTCATCATCTGTAACAGAGATGTTACCTCATATGGTGTGGAATCTTTTCCCACATTGGTATTTTCTTACTTTTTTTTTTGTTTAAAAGCTTTCTTATGATCTTTTTTCTTAGTTTGAAGCACCAGTTGATTAGTTCCGGCTTTCTTGAGCTGAAGGTTCCTTTATTTTGATGAAACAGCCTCAATTTCTAATGATTCAATTTCGAATGATGAACCTTGGTTCTTTCTTCTGCCTTATTCTGAGGTAGGTGTAAATCTTGGTATTCCACTTCTCATTCTGATTCTGAGCAGAATGCTGCAAGCATTCAGAAAATGGCACCACTGAAATCCTCGTCTTCTGCTGCTTTCAAAGGAACCTGTATTTTTGCCTGTCTCAATTCAGCTATTCCTTAGGATCATGCATTATCTGCATAAAAATATACATGAGTGTTTCCTAACCACCTTCTATCTCAGAAATATTGCTCTGGATTTCCACGGACCTCTGACTTAGGAGGGATCCTGAAAAAAAACCCAACAAACAAACAAAAACACCAAACACGACAAAACAACCTTTTCTCTTTTTCCCATGCTTCTCTAACATGCACAGACAGCAAATGTCAAGTCACCTTTAAGTGTCTTGCAGGAGAGTGATAGCATGCTTTTCAGCATGAGTGTTCTCATTCTGAAGTGCTTGCTTCTTTTCCTACATGTATATTGTCAGAAACATTTTGGTAGTAAAATCATCTTGTTGCTACATGAATATCTCAGATTTTACCACAGTTCACAGAGGATTATGATAATCTAGGAAAGAAAAAGCTGGCAAAGGGCCTGAAGAATAAAATGAAAACTTGCTACTTAAGCAGACAAGGTCAGAAGAACACCTACAGAGAGAAAATAGAATTATATCACCAAAACCTATCTTGATTCCTATTTAACTAGTTTTAGTGATTTCATTAATCTCGATTCATTTAAAAGCTAGAAGTAAAAATACAACTGTCTCTTTCTTTTAACCTTTAGTAACCAAATAGTGACAGTAATCAGGTTTCTTCCCAGTATTAGCAATAGCTCATTGTTTCAATACCCCCTGATACATAGCTACTGCCTTCTTTTCTCATGACTCTTTGGTGAAAATAATTTGCCCAAGCTTCTTTCTGAATTCTAGGTAATTATACAACTAGATATTCTGCACTGAAAGATGAAAAAAATGGATATGTTTTTAACTTCATTTCCACCACTCTTACTCATGCAAATAACATGTGCATTCCTGAGGTAATGGTAGTGTGTAGGATTAATGGAAATGAATCCATGTGGGTCCATCTTGTAAGAACCTGTGGGATAACAGGAAATTTGCTGTGTGCTGCTGAATTGCCTGAAAAGTTATCTGTGGGAAGGGTATCTCTGGTCTGATATTTTTCTCAATCCATTTTTTCTCTTGTTTGTTTTCATTTATGTGATGCAGTAACTTCCTATTTTCCAGGGAGAAGGTATAACTCTTGTACTAACTCTTATCTCTTGCTCCCTTCCCTCCTTTTTTATTGTGGGTGAGGAACATTCTGCTTGGGAAAAACTAGATAGAGTTATCAGACACAGGAAGAGAAACTTAGGACAGAAAGTATGCGAGAGAGAAGTAAAATATGGCTAGAACAGCACAAATGTCCAGAATCATGGTAGTGAATATAACATAGAAACTTAAGATAGCCGCAAAAGGAGCAGTAGGTGTGGACTTTGCAGGAGCTCTTTTTTCTGGGCTAGATTAGCCCTTTTGGTTGTAAAGTGTTTGTGCTCCTGTCCCATGGCTTGGCTGTGGCTGAGCAGAGCCCAGTTTGGATCTGTCCCTGTCCTGTTAGGCTGTATAAAGGGAACTCTTGCAGGTTGCCATTTTGCTTTTCTGTGCTCGAGGGCTCGGATAGCCGTGTATTGTTATGCCCCTGGTTTCATTTCTCTTAACACTTGACCTTGTTTAATTTTAATCATAGTGTTCAGCACTGTTTGCAAACATGAAGCCGTTATGTCTTCTGTCCTCTTGAATGTGAGAATGTCAATATGACCGTGGGTCACTTTGGGCTGCCTGTCACCTGTGGCTGTGGAAATGAGTTACTGTAATCAGGGCCAGGTTGAGCTGGGCCCTCAGAAGTTGTGTCTGCATTGAGTGATACTCTCGCTTTTGTGGGGTAGTTTCTGCCCTTCATGTTTGCCCACAAGTTTTGCAAAACTTTTTAGGTTCTGTCAATAATTATTTGAAACAAGTTTTCAGCTTTTAGAGGTTTCCAGAAGAATTAATTTACACTTGATTTAGAGAGGATTCCGTTTAAGAAATGGCTCAGGATCTCGTGTGCCTATGTCAGGTTTCTACAATATGAGAAGCTGGAGGAAGGACTCTTCCTGTGCTCTTGGGAAAACAGTGCTCACAATGATATATCTGCAAGGCTGAATTCTGTGGAGGATAGAGACATTATGGCTTGATCCCCTCCAGTCTGAGATGTCTCTGGTTTTGATAAATACACCACATAGGCTTGCTAATGCTTGCCTGTGTACTTGGCTTTTTTTTTTAAAAAAAAGCTTTTTTCCTATGTGTTTTCATCAATGGATGTGGAACAGTTCTAA
Organism: Urocynchramus pylzowi; assembly: GCA_013397555.1. NCBI lineage: Eukaryota > Metazoa > Chordata > Aves > Passeriformes > Fringillidae > Urocynchramus > Urocynchramus pylzowi. The sequence continues at coordinate 23,668 of VZRH01007407.1, forward strand.
AAAGCTTTTCTCACATAGATGAGATGCAATCTGTTTATAACTTGCTGTGCTCTAATCTATGAGATCAAAGTGATTTTATTTCATCTCTGAAACAAAAGTTAGGTAGTATATATAAGGCTTAGCAGTTGGGTTAGAATAAACTCCAGGAACAAAAGAAAGGCCATACTGGATCAGATCACATGTTTATGTGGCACAAAATCCTGTCTCCAGCAGTGGTAAAAGGGGATGCATATTTAAATATACAATAATATAATCCATTTATTATAATATATCCAAAAAATGCACCTTCTCTATCCAGCAGTTTGAAGCTTAGAGGCTTCTTGAGTTAGCATCAGTATCTTTCTTTTCCAGTATATTATCAGCAGTGTCTATAAGGGGTGGACTGAAAGACAGACAAATAAGGAATGAAAAACTGAATGCCAAGTTTTAGCAACTGGTAGTCAAGGAAAATGGCAGAACTCTCCAGTTTTGAAATGAAGGAAAAGATTTGGTGCATGATGCTGGCCAAATTACAGTGCAGAGGAAACAAAGTGCACTGTTTGACTAAGCCTCTCTCTGTGTAGGCTTTGTAGGACTGTTCTTTAAATAATCTGAAATGCTAGAGCCTTGCAAATTGGAATAATGGTATTGTTGTGGAAAGGGTGCTATATGCAGACATCTGTGAGTGGAGTTCATATTTTGTACTTTTTCTTCTGTGTTAATGACTCCACTCATGAACTGTGAGAATGAAGAGGACATCTCATTTCAGGGGAGGGAAGTTCCAGGGCTTCCCATTGCAATTTCTACTTGAGATACTTTGTTTGTAGGTGGCCAGTTAGGCTAGTGCACTAGTGCCAGTTATCTTAGGATCTATGCATGTCTATCCGACATTCCTCCAACCCATGAAGTCAACATTTCTGCTAACAGCTGTACTTGTACTTACCTTTGATTTCACCACTGGTAAAGCTGTCTTAGAGTATTTACTGTGCTCCAGAATTCTCAGGTTTATTTATATTAAAGGGGAAATTTCAAAATTGTGTTCACTGATAAAAGAGTCTACAGGTGATGTTCTACATGATTATGATTCAACATTGTCTTTGGGCAGAAATGTCTTCCAAAACCCACTGAGAGTGTTAAATGAGAAAAAAGCATATGCATCAGCCATTTTCAAAACAATGCTCATCTAGTGCAGAAAACGTGAAGCTTTCCAATTTCATTGCTCACTCAATGGTTCTAAATCTGTAAAACTTCATGCTCTTTATCCCTTTTTCATTCCAGATTCTTGGCACATATCCAGATACATTGGCTGGCTACCCACCTCTAGGAAGTCTGTGTTTCTATGCTTTCTCTGTATTTGCTGTCTTTTCTGTAAGCACTGGAAAAAGATACGTAGTATAATAGTATTCACAAAAGTTTTTTTACTTCAAATTTGCTGTCACTTCAGATCAATATTCTTAAGAGGTCAAAATTTATTTATTTTCTGTGTAGGAGTTCCCTTTTCCAAACCAGACTTGTGGTTAATAAGTGATAATCTATCTCTTAGCCCCTCCCTGCCCTGTCCAAAAGAATGCTAACATCCATTGTTGTTTGAATATACAGCTGGTAGAGCCACAGCACCTAGAGTTCGATAGCTATGTCCTGAAATTATTTTTCAAATTTTATAACATCTTTTGTCTTTATATTAATTTAAAAATACATCTTTATGACATTCAGATTTCCTGCAATACACTGTTGTAAGAATATTCTAAAAGTAAATACTCTAAGACAGCTTTTCCAGTGGTGAAATCAAAGGTAAGTACAAGTAATTCACATCTACCTATTCCTAATTTGGACAGTTGCCCATTTTCCTATACAACATAGCTCAGCATATTGCCTTTTTAAAAATTTATAACCTTACTGCTCCAGGGCATACCACTTTCTGCTTCATTGCTTTCCTACTGCAGATCACCCAGAGAACATTCTACTATGATATATTTTCTACAAATTTGGATAGACTAGGAAATCTAACTGAAAGAGTTGTTGTATTCAGGCATTTAGTTAAAACTTTTAAATTAGTGATATTCCCCACTTAATTCCTCCTCACCCTAGAAAGCTTTGCTTATTCTGACATGACTTAAATAACATGGGATTTTACCACTGAATGACTGCTACATACTTATTGTGAGTGGATAATTAAATGTGTCTGAGGGTTTTTTTTAAATAGTTTGTATTTTGGGTTTTTTTTTTCTCACTGAATTTGTGTTTTAAATGGTAGTGATTATGATTTATATTCAGTGACTGCCAGTTTTTATCTGCTGTTATAAAAATGCCTTTTACAATTTTTCTAGAGATTGTTTCTTTTGTAATTCAAATGGATTTCTTTTAAAACCAACATTGCTAGCTCCAGACTTGTTCCCTAGTTTTCATTTTTAAGGTCTTAAAATGTTCTAATTTAATTTTGAAGCCCAACTACTACTGTCTTCAATGGGATTAGAATGAATCACCTTAAAACATTGTGCTGTTTCACATTTGCTTTTCATTGTCAACACTGAATTTTGTTGCTAGTCATAATGCTCTGTCATAAATGCTGGTTCTATGGGCATTGTAGCAATGATGCACTACTTTGTCTGCTGAAAGTATTACATCTGGGCAGATTTGTGAGTATTTCAGTTAATTCTCTTCTAGTCATTGAGGTATTGCTGTGACAAGAATACTTTAGTATTTTCTTTAAAATAAAAACCAGCAAACTCTTCAGAGATTTAGTGAGTTAAACCAGGAAAGTATGAGAATGAATGTGCCTTTCTACAGTGACACATAAGCAAGTAAAAGCAGACTTATTTGTAGAGAACTTCTTTCAGTCCTACAACAAATACTGTTTTTACCCCTTTTCCTTTAGAATTTAGTTAGCTTGCAAGAACATTTTGATTCATCTAGATGTTTTGGAGCAGCATTAGTCCATGTAAATATGTTCTGGACTTTACAATGATATGTCTGCTTCAAAGTAAATAAACCCTTAGGTTGTTCTTACCTTATCTTTGTGGACCACACCCATGAACTAATCCAAAACGAGTCCTCTCTAGAGAGTGTTTGCATCCATACCACAGTGCTGGGGCTCATCACCCATGTGGCACTGAGGCCCAATTCTTCACATATTACATATCCTGGGTAGTGAGAGGGTTGTACCTGTGTACCTGGCTGATAAGACATGCATTTTTGTGCCTGGCTGCAGGTGAAGAAGATGCCAAGTCCTCTGGGTTCAGGGGAATAGAAATGCCCTGGAAAGGGAAGACTAAACTGACAGTATGTATGCATACTGTCTATCTGAAGGGAACCCTGCAGCAAATGGGGCTGAGAGCTGCGCTTGTGTTTCCTGGGAAACTCAGCTGAATTTTCAGTCCTTGCTCTGAGCTGGTTGGGTCACTCCAGCAGGGATCCCAGGACTGGCATTAGAAGTTTAGCAGTACAGTGAGTCAGGAAAGCAGGACTTGAACGTGAATCACAGAATTAGCCAAGCAGGTGTTGTATTTGCACATTTATTATAATCTTATTCCGTGTCTCAGAAAACAATGGTTCTGGAAAGAGTATTGAGGGAAACAAGCAACCATGATTTATTTGCCTGTGCAATATTGTGACAAGAAGACCTAATGCAATCCTCAGATGTTGAAACAGGGAAACACTATGAAAGATTGAGAAGAGTGCTTGAAGCATAGCAGAACAGAAAATACTAATGAATTTGTCTGTCATTTCGGAAGAATGTTGAAAAGTTGAAAAACAGAAACAAAAATTACCTGCAGTTTGGGATGTCTAAGAGAGTGCAGGATCTCTGTTTAATCAGTTTCAAACTGTGATAAGAACTTTAAGGAATTTATGAACTCTGTTCATAGCTGTTGCACAATAGCAGGACAACTTTGTTTTCCTGAATCTTCTCTTGTATTAATCAGATACCCATCTTTAAAGAACATGATTTACTCTTGTGGCTATGAATATTCCATCCAATCTCCCAAAAGGGTAAGGGAGGAAGAGAGAACAGATGGGATTTAAATAGTACAGCCAGATTTTAATTAGCACCTGAGTAACCACAATGCCACTAAATTATATTAAACTAGCAATAGATTTGATCTTGCAATAGGTATATTCTGATGATTAACCTATGTGTAGGTTAAGATTTTTAAACATTGATTTAGTTCTCAAAATAATATTCCTGCTGGAATCACTAGACACACTGGGGAAGGCAAGTGTTGAACATTTTGGATGTTGAATCACCTCATGGAACTAGCATGGTAGAAAATGTTATCTGAAATGGTTTCAGAGCCATTGAACTGCATTATGGCTCCCAGTGTAGCTGGAAAGCTGTGGCAACAGACTTATGTCAGTGATTTGCATATATTTTGATATTTTTTATATGTTGAAAAAAGCCAATTATGGTTAAAATTTTAAAATTGCACCTGGAATATTGGCAAAAAATCTTTTATAACAATTATCAAACAATGAAGTGTTATTTTGAACTAAGAGATTTTTCTTTTTTTTTCCCTTGTGCATTCAGAATAATGAATATTGAATATGGTAGTTTTCCTGGGACTGTTCTAATGTACTGGGAGGATTCCAGTATGGAAAATGACTTCTCTTGCTAAGTGCCTAGAAGAAGAATATAACACAATTTGAAATATGCTTAAGGTTAAAATATTTATTTATTTATTTATCAAACTACTTAGAGTGGCTCTCAGACTATTATGCCTAACCCTACCCCCTCTCCATGCAGTTTCATGTATTTTGTCTACAGATGCTCCTGTGCAATGCTGAGACAGATGCCTGGGTTATAGTGCACTAGAACCTTCTCCCATGCTTCCATCTCTGTTTAACAGGAAGCTTTTCCTGTGATATTCACCACCTCTGAGCAGCGGGCACATGCTTATCAGTGACAGGATTATCAGTGGAATAATTTCTAGCTTTCAAAGCTAGAAAGCTTTGAAAAAAGCAAGAAAGCAAGAAATTTCAGATTTCTTAGAATTTTGGACCTTGCAAAATTATATTTCATGTAGTAGTAGTAGTAGCCTTTGAGTCATACACTTTGTTGATGGATGGTATTCAATGAGAAAACACACTTAGATCAAGAAAGAGGAAAACATCTGTTTTCTAGGTTTCATCCTGCTCTGTTGCTAAAGTAGTATGACAAACCCTGTCATGTCCCTATGTTGCATAAGGAAAAAATGTTAATGAAATTTAATGTTTATATCTGTTCTGAGAACACTGCCTGGTGCTAGCATGTAGATGGTACTGTGAGACTGAGTGGGTGAGGTGCTATGAACTTACAGAATGTATAGGAAATTGGGACATAGGGAAGTGAAATATTTTGGATGTGTCAGACAGAGAAGGGTCATGGATAAATGTTTTTTTACTAATTGCTGCAGCCTTCTTTAGTGAGAAGGCTGCAGCAATTCTCACTAAAGAAGTAAACTCACCAAGAAGTAAACAAACTAGGAGCCAGTCCTAGCCAGCCAGCCACTGCTTTTCATGGCATTACAGCAGCAGAGTACTTTTACAATCACAGGTACATATATAAGCCTAAGCTAGTCTGAGTGATGTGCAGATTCACTTGAAAATTCATTTATTTTCACCACTCACCAATGATCAAAATTATCTTGGTAGTTTAGGCACAAAAATAACTGTTAGTTTAAAATTTGGCAGGAAGCTAATCCTTAATGAGGATAAATATTCTGGTGAGAAGTAGTTTCTGTTTTTTGGTTGGATAACCATCCCTCATGGAAGAGTAATACCTTAATTCCACTACCCAGAAGATAAAACTACACTCTGTAATTGCCTTTCTATGTTTTGCAGGCGTTATTATCATTGCCCTCTAGGACCATAATGAGAATATGGGAACTCTGTTTCTTTGACCTCATACTTAGCTATGTCTTCAAGGAAGGATGAGTTCAGAGAGGGTTATCAGAAGTATAAATAAATCTTTTTTTGTATTTAGCAAATTCTATCTAGTAGTCAACCGAGCAATTTTTCCAGACTCTGTCTCTTCCACAGGCAGAAACTTTGCCTTAATGCTGGCAAGGGATGGCTATGTACCTTGCCCCAGTAGGTTTCTGAGCCTGCTGTTCTGTCTTGGTGCTCTGGGCCATCCTAGCATACATTGCATGAAGCTGTTCGGGCTTTAATAGACCCTCAGAGAAATCATTAGTTTTCCTGTATTGTTTAGCTTGGTGAAATCAGGGCAGTTGTACATTTCAGTCTTCATCTGAAACTTATTTTGTGAGTTTAATATGAAAACTTTGAACAAATCACAAATTATTCTGGGAGCAGGACCAAAATGCAAGTTTTCATTTCCCCCACTGAAATTTCTAACCACCAGGCTGCAGTCTTGCTTCTATTCATGCTTTCATCACCTAAAAATAAAATAAAACAAGTAACTTACTTGTGTAAAGATTTCTTTTAGTGTATTGCTGTGTTAGATGTGTTCAGAGCACTCCTTCCAAATTGTCCAGAGAGAATTTTAATGCTGTTTTCCTCTTCTATGTATTCCAGCTTGCTTGAGTTGGGAAACTGGGAACTCAGCTGCTAAGGGAGAATGGCTTCAGTGCTGTACCAAAGGAGAAAAAGGAATCATTTTTCATATAGAGCAGGGAGATGTTTAATGACTTCAGGTTCTTCTGAGGATCGTCAGAGTTGGTTTGATGTGTATTTTTGGATCCCAGTTTTGAATTTAATGAAGAGAATGGATAGGGACCAAGTGTTGTTATTCCAAAATGAGAATGACGCCTAGACCACGCAGTGAAACTTCAAGAAACCATGTTCAGAACCAGCAAAAGAAAGTAATTGCCTACACAGTAGGCATTTGTGAGATTCTCTGATGAAGGCTGTTATGGCTAGAAACAGTTTGTACAGGTTAAAGGGAAAATGAAAACAACTTGAAAGATCGTTCCATTGAGGATTGTTGAATAGATAACTGGATTAGGCTCAGCATATCCTGTGAGCAGAAAATAGAAGCTAGGAGAATATATAGGATAAATATCACATATACTTGTCCTGTTCTTTCCATTCCCTGAACATCCATTTGTAGCTGCTGTTGCTGAAGAAAGTATTTCTGGGCTGTGGGGATTCTGTGTCTGCACCAATATGGCTTCACTTCTCCTCCAGTTAACATCCAGTCTTGTCTCTTTCTATCCAGTTTTCCTCTTAGACCAATTTAAACAGCTTTATTGAGTAAAGATTTCAGATATAGGCGTCTGTTTTCAACCAACCAATGGTTTACTCTTCTACAAAGCACTAGCTTTGTCTATCACCTATTCTCAAGCCTTCAAATATAATGCATGCCTGCATTTGAGTCATGCAGGGTCAGTAGATCTGAGCTTCCTTTGCGTCCCCAAAACTGTGCTTTTATTCATTTTGGAAAACTGGTAGAGTGATTAAATTTTCTTGTAGTTTGTTTTGGATATATCTTCCAGTCAGTTGTAGATGATCAGTAAGTCTCCAAATAAAATATGACTGTGTGAGTAATTGAATGCAAAACATCGAGAGTAGCCTTGAAAAGGAAAAGTAATGCTATTATTTTGCCTTTGATTTATTAATATGAAATACCACAAAAAAGACTCCATGTCAAATTTCAATTTTAATATTATCAGAATTTGCTATTTTTTAAAATAAAATGTGTTGATAGTGCAAGGAGAAAACTATTTCTGTTTGTAAAGCTAATAACAGATATATCTATTCTAGAAACCAAAGCATTTTTAAAAATACTTGTGTTACTGTAGGTATATTTTTAAAAAATATGGATAGGTGTTATGGTCACTTCATCTTTACTAAATATGTCTTTAATTTAGAAGTTAAATACAAGTGATGGATTTGAAATTTATTTGGAATTCCGTACAGGAAGAGGAAATAAAACATAAAGTAGAGGGAGGACCTTAATGCCAGATTAAAACACAATCAACATTGCCTGTGTAGTGGGCACAGAACACAGTGGGCCACACCTCACCTGGAAGTAGAAAAATGAAAGAGAGGTGGTAAAAGAGGAAGGAAACCCCTTTAGCTTGCTATGTGTGTGTGGGGCTGATCAATGCAAGCACAATGGCCCCTGAGCTGTAGCTGCCACTTGCCACACACAGCTGCTCCAAAGGTCACAGGTCTCCTCTGTGGTCATATGTGCCAGCCTCATGTAGCATCTTGGGTGTCCTAGAGAGACCTAAAAGATGTGGAAGGGCTGTATTTAGGCTACTGAATTGAGTGCAAAAGTACTGTTTTTAAGAATTATGCATAACAGATTGGTAACTATATGAATTGTACGGGGTTTTTGTGTGTGTGTGTGTCTGAAGGATTTTCTGTATTCCCAAAAGCAAGGACTGCTAACCTGACCTTCATACAATTTGGAAGTCTTTGCAAGAATATGTAGAAGTAAATAAAACAAAGTTTTTACAGATTGGCTTAACTGTTACTCTGAGACATACTGATGAAGATATTTTTGCAGTCTGGCTCTTCTCACTTTTTTCTTCAGACTTCTTGTCAGTACAAGACAGTGATGTAGCAAAGCCAAAAGATTCAAAAGTCTCTCTTTGACAGTTTAAGCTGATTCAGAATTGAAGATAATGTAAGATTTTTTGTATGTATTTAGATATGGAAAATTTAAGTCTGTTGAATAATATTTCTGTGTGTTCAAAGTGCTCTAGATGCGTTGCACATACAAAAAAGTTACGTTTTTTTGTAACTCTTCGTTCACATCTAATAATCCTGAGCTCTGGTGTTTCTTAAAATGCAAGTTATTCAATTGATTAATTTTTCTGTTGGCATAATATGTAATTACCTAGGGACAGTCTGTAAATGGAGCAAGATCTGAGTACATAGGTAGAATTAGGAAAGGAATTCATGTGGAATTCAAAGATTCTGGAAAGCAAATGAGATGATGCAGTGACAAGCATTACCAGCCACTTAGCTGCAGATATGCACCTTGCTGTGTATTTGAAGAGATGATGACCTTGGCAGGGTTTTTTAGCCTTCAGCTTCTGGGAGATGATCAGGCCTCAATTTTTATGAACACTTGTGTTGCATTTCTGTCTGGAAGGAAGTTATCTCTTCTGGAGTGTGGTTTCTGTGATGTTACAGGCGCTTCCATTTCTTTGGAATAAGATTATAGTATCTATTTTTTCATGCTGGGATTGTTCACAGTGATCTCTTTTGACTGCTTCTTTACAAGTTGCATTTTTGAGCAATGTGGGCCTGTGAAACTTTCCTTAAGAATATTCTTCAAGTTTGTGGTGTTGTAGTTTCAGTCAGGAAGAGGATGTTTTAACAGAGCTGCTTTGGCTTAGGAGAAAGGAAGCTGGTGATGTGAAGCTATTAAGTAATTTGCCTAAAATATGAAGTAAATGGCTCTACTGCTTGTGTCCCATAGCCTGTGTAGCCCAAATATTTTCTCTTGCAGATGTTATTGCAAGATCAGCATATCTGGGGTTATTTAGAAAAAAATCATTATGTATGAAGGCTTTGCCCCAAATCAGCATTTTTATAGAGTGCTAACTGTGCTTCAGACCCTGGTTTATTTATTACAGTGTTTGCAGCTATAATTTTTTTAAGCAATGAACTCCATGTTAATGTTTTTAAAAATATTTAGGTAGAAATAAATAAAATACTATAGGATGAGGTAGTTCCTGCCTCTAAATATTTTCTTGAAATTGGATGGCTTTTGATAAAAGCTTGGTTATTGCCGAATATGACTGTGAAATTGCTGTATCTATTAAAGGAAGAGAGCATGAAGTGCAAGTGAATACATTTTGTTGCTGCTCTGTAAAGTGAGCAAATGTACCTAGAATGTGTTTAAAATGGTTAAGATTATTCTATTTTCCATCATGGACTTCCATCCATGAGAGTGAAAGGTGTCAGATGTCACAGCTGTGGCACAAAATAACATAACTTATGTACGGAGTTCCAGTATCCAAACAGGAACAGGAACAGGAAAAGAGTACTTTAGTTTTTAGACTTCAACATTTATAGAATTCTAAAAGTGACAGTGGATTGGAGGATGACATTGCCACCTTTCCAACCACACTGGTCAGACTAACAGTCCATCAAACTTCTCTTCCTACATAGAAGAATGTAAACAATCATTATTTACATGAAAGTGTGTGAGAAACTCCATTACAAGAATGTCAATATCAGAAGGCTTAGAAAATCTCAAAAGAACAGGGTGACAGTCAGATTGAAGTGTTATGGCATCAGTGGTTACTGACAATGTCTGGGAGATTAAAGTAAATGGCAGTTTAACCCTTCAAGGAAGAAACTGTGCGCCTGAAGAAATAAAAACTCTTCAACTTTGCTGGAGTTCAAACATTGCTGCTATAGTGTCTTTTATGGTGGTTTGTTTTTTTCTTGAATTCAGAAAGTAATCAGTGAGAGATTCTTGTCAAAAATCAAATGCTTATTCTGTCAGTGAGGCTGTGTAAGAGCATTTGCTCCTGTATGTCTTCACAAGCAACATTTCAAACCAGAAACAGGGCAAAGTAATACGACCTCGCAGTGGATTCCCCTCCTCGCCCCTTTTTAATGAGAAGGGTCATATTATTTTTACATAGCATTGTTGGGTATTTATTTGAGGATAGTCCTAGTAATTTTATATGGAGTATTTATTCATTGATTTAAGTGAGGATACAGTCATGCTCATCATGCAAGTTTGCAAGTTACTTTTCAAGTATTGACAAATTTCACTCAGTTTTATCATGGGTGGTTTTGTGCAGTCTGGATGCCTCAACTAAAAAATGTTGCCATCTGCATTCAACATATATTTATTTTGTCTTGAAGCAGGTCTAGATTTTTAACAGTGCTTTTATTTTTTTGCATAAAAGTACATTTTATGTTATTTGATAATGAACAGTGAGCAGACAGTTAAGAATACCTTATAGGGAAAAGTGGATTGAAATGCCTGGAAAAATAAGCTGTGTCTGAAGTCATTAAACAAGAATTCCCTCTGGTAAAATTGTATGCTGGAAATTTTTGGAGCATGGGTTCCATACAATGAAGTAGGAGATATCCTTACAAGTCATCAGTGTTCAATGTACATTGTGGACTGATAAGCAACCATTTTTATATAGTGTCCAAAATATTACCTGACAGCCAGTGCAGTCTTTAAACACACACAGCATCTACACTTGACTTGAAACTGCTGCAGTATTGTCAAGCATAGTCAAATTACACAACAGGAATGAATTTAACTATTGTTTCAATTTTAAAACTGATAAAACTGATTTATGGTATAAGTTTAAGAGAAATACTTGTCCAATATTTGCCCTCAGTTCCTTTTTTCAGTAAATATATTTCACAGACATACACAGATATTCAGTGGAGATCAGTCTTTCAAAATTGGCTCACTGAAATATTTGTAAGACACAAAGTAAATTTTTTCTCAACTAGAACTGTGAATATTGAAGGATAAAATTTTGAATGGAAATAGTAACTTTTACTTCTGCTTCCAGATGTTTTGCTGAGGTATACTATGTGTCAGGATCCAGATTACATAAGAGAATACATCCTAGTGCATTTGAAGACTGAAATTGGGCCGGGAAGGGAGGGGGAGCTTGTGATTAGTCATGGGTACTAAGCATGTGCTTTCTGTGCAGTGCACATTTTGCAGGCTGAAGTTCATATTACAGCTATGGAACACTTCTGGTTAATGAGCAGTGACCAGGTGATGGTGGAAAGCAAGGATGAGCATTTTTCTTCTTCAGTAGCAGATGCAGGCTTTCAATGATAATATGAATAATAATAGGTATTCTTGTAATTTGATCTGCTTGTATTCAACTTCCACTGACAAAATGAAACATAGGCATACAGGGATTGCTGCTATATTGGAGCAAAGTGCTGAATTGCTAACCCTACTATTTTGTCTCCAGCAATCTTTTAAATCCTATGTGAAACTACCTTTAACTGAAGAAAAATTCTTAATATTATGGATGAATAGTTTTTGATGTGTCACAGGTATTGAAATTATATTTAACTTAAAAAAGAATATTATATTCTAGATAAATATTTTTCTTCTAGTAAAAAAAGCCAGGACTCAGTGTTATTGTGAAATTGAGTCATAATTTTGGTAGTAGTTATTTATATTATTCTTTGTCAATATTGGCTAATCACAAATATGCAGACTGAACCTTCTCATAAGAATTTGTGAAAAGCAAAATACTACTTAATATTAAGCAGGAACCATTTTGTCTTTTGCAAACAATGAATCTTTAAATAAAACTAAATTATTTATTAAGGACAGCATAGTATAATACAGATAATACAGAAAATAAATAAAGGTTGCAAAAGGTATATGTAGCCCATGGTGTATTTGATTCAGTTTCATCATGACCAATTTGAATGTGGGGTGGACACATCCCCTTGAGAGTTTGCATCCTTTCTGCTTTGGCTCATTGAGTGCACTGTTAAATTAATCTAAGGGCTTCCTGCTGCTGAACAAGGTGGTTTCCCTCTTCATTCTCTCCATATGCTCCTGCAGTTTCTCCTAATCTTGCTCAAGAGCTGCACCAGTGTGATACTTACCTTTCAAAAACAACAAGAACTTTTTGTTCAGTTGTCAGTCTACAGATTGGAAGCATGAAAGACGCAGGAATGTGAAGGTTGGATATGACCACTTTTGACAAACAGTTCACTGCTAAATCACTTGAGCTGTATGGCAAAATTATTCTTTTTAAAACCCTGAGAAGCATGAAAGATTGACTTTACAGGCTGGCTTTCAGGAAGGTGAATTCCCTGAACACTGGAGCAGGCATGTGTTTCCTATGTGCCTTCCAAATGCTCCCTTGACCATTTCAGGTCAGAAGTGCCCAACAACTCACTGTGTATACCCAAGTCATGCTGAAGCTGCAGGGAGTGAGGCATGCCCAGGCTTCAGCAGTCTGCATTGCTCTTGAACTTTTTCATCTGACAGGTAGATTGCAAACCAGTTTTTTTGATCAAACTTAAAAGCCTGGAGCTTTAGCTATAAACATAAATCAAATACACTCAAGATGATTTCTTGATTTCAAGGCAGCTGGACCAATTGTCCTGGAATAGCTTGCATCTGTGCTAATAGTTTCCACAAAGCAGTGGATGAATGAAAATGAAATAGTAGTAATGGTTCTGTAATTTTTTAATGTCTCAAGCTCACAAATACTTTGGGGTAGTGCTGTTTGGCACATGCCAAACTTACCTAATGAAATATTACAACAGTTTATAGTACAATTCCAGAGAATCTGCAGGTCTGTCCTATTTTCAGTAGGTTAAAAACAGCCTTGAGCTTTACTGATGCGTAGCTCATTAAAGGCAGTACTTTCCTGAGGAAGGTGCTTTCAGCATCTTCATTGTCACCTCTTCATTTCTCAGCCACCTCTGATGAAGGTGGGTGATGCTGGCCTCTGCATGCTGACCTCCTTGTAGGGGCTGCAGCCTTCCTGGTGCCATCCATGATGTCACCACATTGATTCTGTAGTGTCACCAGCCCCTATAGCCCTAATGATGCCAGGACTGTTTGTACTCAAAGGAGTACAATCAATAGAGTCTACACTACTAAATATTTTGATTTTTGTTATCAAGAGGCCTTTCTAAGCTATACCTATGCTTTTTGAAGGAGTGTGATGGAAAGAATTGTGCAACATCACTGCCTGAATTAGTTCTTGGTAGTTAGTAACTTGGTGTAGAAGGCAGTGTAACTGTACAAGCAATATGCTGTCTTGTGAGACAGGGGTTAATAATTCAGAGCATGGCACCTTGCTAGCAGAAGTGTTTCTTCACATTTCAGTGCTGAGTCAGGTAAAGATGGCTTGGAAGTCTTTTTATCAGTTGTCTCTGTACAGATCTGCCCTTTCTCTCTGTCACGCCGCACAAGTGATGCATTGCTGAGGTTCTGACTGTGGCAAGAGATTCTTTAGGAATTACTAGGAATAATTCTTTCTCTTAGTTGCACAATAAGAAATTAAATTTATTGGTATTTCTCCAGGGAGAAAAAAGTAGCTTAAAATTCACATTAATTTACCACATGTGTAAGAGGTCTCTGGGCAGCAGTGTTTGCTGCTTTTAAAGGTTTTGCAACTGTAACCTCAATTCCCTGGAAAAATGGCTACTAGTTAATATTAACTCTGGTTTTCCTATAATTTGACATCAAATCAAATATCAATATTCATAAATTTGACATTTCTAATGGCAATGATTTTTGTTCATACTTTCTGGTTTTGTCGTTCATTAATAATAATTTCTGTGGCTTGTAGACCATTGTGCTAAATGAGTACGTGGAACTGTCTTTTTCACTCACCCCTTATTGATAGGAAACCTGTTGAGCTGATGGACTTCTGAACTTATAGAAGAGCCTGTATTGCAAAAGAGCCATTTCATTAAATTACTGATGGCTGTGTTTCAGAAAGACCTCCATCTTGTTGCACAAAACAATGAAAATGGTGGAAGAACAAATAAAGATAGGGGAATGCTGAAATAATAAATAACTTTGACCTTTTTTCCCCGTCTATTGGCATCTAGTTACTTCCTTTGATCTTCCCTGCCTTAAACAAGCTAATATCTGCCAAGAGAGTGCAACTGTTACTGAATCACTAAGGTCCTATTTGTTCCGCTTGACAGATGACAATGCATTTTTGTCTTTCTGCAGAAGCATAGACTTTGAAAGTTTTCTCCAGCAAGAAGCCGAGGTTTTCTCCAATACTGGATTTTTTTTTTTCTTTCTTGCTTTTCTTTTTCTTTTTTTTTTGGTGTGTGGGGTTTATTTCCCATCTTGTTGTGATGGTGCACTGCTGATGATTGTGTCACCATTTTCTCATTTTCTGTGAGGTGCTGGTTAGACAACACTGAAGTCGTGTGATTTTGCTGTTGCTCATGATTGTTCTGGCAAGAACAGAATGCTTCAACAGCTGTAGCATATGTTGATGCTTCAGTTACATTATGGTTAGTTCGTGAGTGTCATTTGTGATTGCTCTCTTTGTTGCTCCCTGATTTTTTTGAGCAATTGTTACTAGTGCTAATTCATCAGTTCTGTACAGGTTTCTTGTATTTGTAAATGTTGAATTGTTTGCTAGCTTGATCAAAAGATTTTATATTTAGAGTTTAGAAAACAGACCTGTGTTATTAAACAATGCAACTTTAAAACAGAAGCAGGAGATAAATTACAAGATGTATTTGATTTTTGTAGAGAAATTGAGACACTTGTTCCTTAAGGGTGCTGCATTTAGTCAGTGATATATTTAAATATGGGCTATTGAGTAAACATTCTTTGTTCTAAGTATACCTTGTACTTAGCACAATGAGAACCTAATTTCTGATGGTGATCTGAGGTGCTCCTGAGTACAAATAACAATCACAATAGAACTGAATGTTTCGCATTGGTTTTTTGTTCAGATTCCATTGACCGTTCTTGTAGGCTTGTTAAGTCAGTTTCAGAAATTCTTCTCTGGAGTAAGGAGGATATGTTATATCACAGAACCAGAATTATATAAAGCCTGCAAGTCATTCCCAAAAAATGAGATATAACCTCTGCTAATTTTGAATTTCTCTGATGGTTGGAGATGATGTGTGCGTGAGGACCAGACTTAGGCCTTGATCCAGGAAAGCACTTAAACTCATAATTTAGCTCATCATGATCAGTTTCCCTGAAGTCAACAACTGATTCAAATTACCATGGAAGATATATAGCACAGCTTTATTTAGGACTATATATTTAATACAATCCCTATCAATTTCCAAAAAAAAAAAAGAAGAAAAGAAGTAAATATATCAGAAAATGCCTTATAAGGATTCACGTCAAGATCTTTCTGGTTGTGCATGTCTTTGCTATATCTGTTGTGGAAGATGCCACTAATTAGCTCCAAAGTGCATCTTTTAACACATATGGTATATTTCTGCTATTTAAATGGAATCATTTCTTCTGAGGGAACTTCTTACTGAGACTTCTTTTGTAGAAGGTTTGAAGTTTTGTTAGAATTAAGAAATATTTTCTTAACTGCTGATAGAAGATTTTGAGAAGTAGACCAGAGCAGACAACACATCTCCAGGCTACATAGGTTTGTTGAATTAGCTCATAGCATTTTTCCCTACAACATCTATCATACTTTTATCTCTAAAATATTGAATTTGCTTTGCTTGGGGTCTGCACAGGACAATTGCAGCCAATACTTTCCATGCTAGAAGGTAATTTTTAATGAACACTTGCTGTCTGACTGTGTTTTTCTAGAGAATGGTCCAGAGGGATGACTAATGGCAGCGATGAACCACTCAAATGTGGCTGGAGCTGTGTCTGGCCTGGTAGTGGCAATAACAAGCCTGTTCTTGACGTCAAGGAGAGAATACAGAAACATGTATAGCAACACTGATTAGTTCAACAACTGATAGTCCTTGTGGACTTTTCCTCTTGGGCTTTAGATTTGTAAGAATAGGCCCAAAGGGAAACCGAGACACCTGTGGCTCTTGTGTGGCTCTGGCAACAGTCTGGTGGCTCTGTGATAACCTCTGAGCAGATAGGGAGAACCTAAAGCATGCAAGAGGACTTGATGTGCTGATTGCAGATTATTCACATGTAGGCATGCTGCAATAGCAGAGATTGATTGACAGTGATTATGGGAGTAAATTAAGCAAATCCATTTACCAGAAGATGCCCAGAAAGTGAGGGTTTTATGCTACCAGTGTCTGGTAGATAAAAATGGGATGCTGAAAGCATCAAAGCTTTTCCAAGTAATTTGGGTGAAGAGTTCTCTTGGCCTCACGGTCACAGTAAATGTAACTGCTTGAGGTGACAGGGTTAGCCTCATCACAAGGACCTTTCAGTTGGAGGATCAGCTTCTAAGGAGGAAATGGGAATGTGTAAATGTTAAAACCAAATTTAGTGTATTTGAATACCATTAATGAAGAGAAATGAGTGAAGAAACTAGGTCATGTCATGAGATTGATTTTGTACTTTCTTCTGTTTTGTGTTTAGGGGCTACTCTCTTAGTACTTGGACACTCTGGTCACTTTACTGTACAGGTACCTGCATCATATGTATGTGTGGAGAAACACTGACACAGGGAACTAATGACACTTCAGAATTAGTCTTTTGGTGGAGATAGTTATCTCCATCAAAAAAGGCAGCTGGTTTTGTTTTGAGGAAGCCACAAAAGATGGCTGATTATTTATTACCAGTGTCTCAGTGAGTGTTCAAGCATAGGTGTGCCATTGACTACTGGGAAGAGGTGGGTCCATTGCTAAGGCAATGGGCAGCAAAGATATTTTGGATAAGGACTGGAGTAGTTTACAGAAATGCTGAGAAGATACAGTGAGGCCAGTAGAATTTTTTTCCTTCCTAACTCATGAAATGTGTAAGATCTTGAAATCAGGCATCTGTGGAAAATGGGGAAATAGACCAACATCACCAAGGTAATTAATCTCTTCTGAGTGTTTTGGTACAGATCTGTGTATTAGACACATAGAATCATGGAATAAATTGGAAGGGATATCAAGGTATCATCTAGTCCAAACCCCTGTTCAAAGAAGGCTTAAATCAGGCTACTCAGGGACTTGTCCAGTTGAGTCTTGAACTCAGAGTTGAGTCTCATCCTCAAAGGAGTTCCAACATCTCTGGTCAGCCTGTTCCAGTATTATATAATTCCTAATGTAAAAAATAATTTTTAATATCGAGTCAGAATCTCCCATAGTCCATCTTGTGTCCTGTTGCCACTTGGACTGTCACTGTGCACCTCCAAGAAGTGTCTGTATTTTCTCTGTATTCTCTGCTCAGATGGTTGTAGATAGCAGTAAGGTACTACTGAGTCTTTTTTGATTACAAGTTGAGAAGGCCCTGCTACCTGAGCCTGTCCTCATACATCCTGACCATATTGGGATGTCTGGAGCTTAGGAGGACTACCAGGATGTCATGTGGTTATGCAGAGAGGAAACTGGAAGGGCCAAAGCCCAAGCAGAGTTTCATTTGTCTGCTGCCATAAATGAGAGTAAAAGATGTTTCTATAAATATGGCCACCCCCGGCTGGCAACTGGCCACAAGTGCTGTTCCTCAGGGTTCTGTGTTGGTGCTGGTCCTGTTCAGCATCTTTGTTGCTGATCTGGAAAAACTGAGTGCCTTCTCAGTCAGTTTGCAGATGACACCAGGCTGGGTGGGAATGCTGATTTGCTTAAGGATAGGAAGGCTCAGCAGGGGAATCTGCACCCACTTTCATTCCTTTAATCTCAAACTTGAGATTTTGTTTGAGAGATTCACCACATAAATGGATTAAGCAGGTGTCTTATTTCTGACTGTGTTTGGGAGCTCAGGCACGTGAATATTTGATCATTTTGAAGATGCCTTATGCTTAAGCCAATTGCAAGCCATCAAAAAAATAGTTTTCTTGCTAGACTAATGCTAGTGATCATGGTGATCAGTCAGTCCATTCAATTTTTTTCTAAACATGGGATACTAAGCTACCATTTTGCATTTCCCAGCTCATTCTGGTTTTTACATAAAGCTAGATCTATTAGAAATATTCTTTTAAAATGATGTGTTTGTTATTAAGCATGGAATGTTGCTTAATCCTAAATCAAGGTATCTTTGCTTTTCTACCAGTGAACATCCTTGTTCACAAGTAGTTAACATTTTGTGTAGGAAAGCAGAGACATGTTCTTTTTTGCTTTTGTCTTTCTGCATCCATGAATACATCTACTAGCTCTTTGAAACATTAGTCTTTGCTAATGTCTTTTGAGTTTGTCCAGAGTACTCAGGTATTTTGGCCCATTTTACATATGTAGTAAGTAATTTATTCTGTATGAGTCAGGCAGAATTATTTAGTTTTATCCTCTCCCATCTCTGAGGTACAAAAAACTGAAAAAAAAATGCACAAGCTACTTATATTACAGGATGACTTCTACTCCTTCAGAAAATGGTCTATTTTAACATATTGTTTTCTAATGCTGGATTGAAAAGGGAGATGGTGTCCCATTTTGGCTTCAGGAAATTCAGTCTGTACATCTGGGGTCTGAAATTCAGCCTTGTAACTGACACAATAATCTGCACTTAATCCTGGACTATTACTCTGCCCCAGAAGAGTAATGCAAGGGGAAAACATTCAGTATTTATACTAGTTTGGACTCTAGCATGTCATTCATTCTTTTGGTAAGTTTTGTGCCCAGTCGAGTCAGGACTAAGATCTGAAAGAGGGGAGAGCAGGCTCAGCCAGGAAAGAGCTTTTAGGAATCTTAACTCTTAAAAACTTGCAATTTTTTCAAGGGTAGAAAAATTGGCCAAAGGTGGATGGAGTTTCAGAGGAGAATAGCAAAAGCCGGTTCTGTGCCACGG
Organism: Urocynchramus pylzowi; assembly: GCA_013397555.1. Classification (NCBI taxonomy): domain Eukaryota; kingdom Metazoa; phylum Chordata; class Aves; order Passeriformes; family Fringillidae; genus Urocynchramus; species Urocynchramus pylzowi. The sequence goes on from VZRH01007407.1 coordinate 42,917, forward strand.
TGTTTCAGCTCCCTGCCAGATCCAAAGTTCCTGCTCCAAACTCCTTATTTGCTGCAGCAAAAGGCTTCTTGTTTCGAAAAAGGGTTTCTAGAAATCTCTATGGAGGGAAAAGCAAATATTTCCCTTCCAATTGGCTCAGGTACTTCCAAATTATTATCACTGAGCTTATCACTGACACACAAAATTTCCAGCTGAATGGCTAAAATCTTATAGGGTCATAAATAGATGTAAACAAAGTCTTAACATTTTAAATGTCAGAATACTTAACTGAAAAGATGTGCTGACATCCTAGCTTAATATTTCTTGTGTTTGCACAGATAATTTCAGAGTATGTAATAGATCTTCCATACAAATTACAGGTAAAACTGAAGACATATTTAAATGCTGTAAATTAATAAACTTATGTGTGGAATAGTTGTATTAAACAGTTCCTCATTTGTAACAAAAACTATTTAGACCAGTTTTTTTTCAAAGCCTCTACTTACATTTGACATGTGAAAGCAGAAGCTCCCCTTTTAACAGGAAAACCAAACTAAACCAAAAATTTAGGGTTAGAAATCTTGGGTCTAGCCTTTTGGTGCCATGGCTAGTTCTAGTGAGTTACTTGGGAGTAGGGGAAAAAAGAAGTATACATCTTAGCATCAACTTATACAACTTTAAATGTTGCAAACGTCCACTAACAGCATGAAGCACTTATCTCTCCTTAGAGCCTAAGGAATGTTTAAGCATGCCTCATTTGCCTAGTGCTATCAAGAGCTTTAATTTTTTTGTATTTTTTCTTTCCCCAGAGAAGATTTATAAGGCAGTGGGGTAGATGGTGCTGTTCTCCAGCTGTCTGTCTTGAGGAGTTTCCTCACTGGACTAAACACAACATAATTTCTCTGTAATGTTACTGTGGAATCTTGGAAAAACATAATGTTCCTCCTGTTATGTACAATAGATTCTTCTTTAATTGCAGCAGCTAAAAAAAACTTATATCTGTATAGCTGTGGAACCAAAGCGACAGAGTTTATGGTCTTTCACTGTCAGAAGGTTTATGGAAAATTTATAGTATGTGCTCTGAGTTTACCATTTTTTGTTGCAATACTTACTAAAGCTAGTGCTGAAAAATGCCTGTTATAGACTGGAGTTTTCCTGTCTTTAAATTATTTTGCTATGAATTTAGTAGCTTTTGTGTATATTTATATATTTAATTTATACATAGAAATGTATGTATATTCTTTGAGTATGTACTTTTGCATACTATACTTCATATAGTATTTTTTGGTTTATCTCCTTTTCCCTCAAACTTCTGTTTTATCTTGTCCAAAATGCAAAAATATGTTCAGGCTGTTCCTTTTTCCTTTATTTTTTTTTAATCCTGTAAAATGAACTTAATTTGTTACCATTCTCTGACTTCCTTTCAGGACTTGTAGTCCATAGAAAAATATTGATATTAATGGCACTGAAAATCCTCAAACTTCCTTCCAGTTATTTGGAGAAGATAAAATAATATCTTCTAAATGTTTGAATTATCTGTTTTCTTTTTTCTGTTTCTGAGATCTCTTCACTGTTTCCACAACATTTGCCATCAGTGGAAGAAGGCTACTTTTGGGGTTTTTTTAAGCTATGTTCCAGTTTAGAGCTGTTGGACCGACGATCCAGTTGAGCCAAACTGCAGTATGCATAGTCTGCTAACTTAATCTAATCATGGTTGTGATTTGTCAACAAATTAAAAAAAAAATGGATGCAAACTATTCATCAGTTAATCAAAATAAGCAGAATTTGCCTTTAGAAACATACCTAAATATTTTTTCAGTTGTAAAGTGATGCTAGTTTAATCACAGAGCAGCAGAAATATGATTTAGTTTTAATGTATCTGCATTTGATATTTTGTAAGTGTAAGCAGAGTAAATTCCCCACTTTGGAAAATCTGAGTTGAGCACTGGAACTCTAGCCTATCTAGAAAAGGAAAACAGGCTGAAATTTTTAAAAGGCCAACACAGGATTTAATCAGTCACTTTGATTTATCCAAACTATTAATTTCTCATTTCCATGAAAAGTGTAGTGCCTGAGTCCTCACTGTTTCATCCCAACTAATTCTCATTAAAAATCCCTCTGTATGAAGATGCAGTTTCTGCTTTGACATTTTCTGCTAACATGTCTGTAGTGCTCCTCAGTCACAGTGGACTAGTCCCTCCTACTTCTTCAGTATTCATTAAATGGTGTTTTCTTTCCTTCCTGGGCAGGCATAAATCTGGATGGATCAAAGCCAAATTTCATTTGTATGTTCCCAAGCACAGAAACATAGCAAAAACCCTAATCTATACCTGACTTCAAGTTAGCAAATCTTCAGATTTTGTTGCTCCTCTCTATTTTTATATATCTGTGTATCTCCTGTAGTATGTGCTCAGCAACTCCAAAACGATATTAGACCTTCATTAAGGTGAGAGAAATACATAGGGCAGCTTGGCTGCAGCTGAATACTCAATAGTTGAGAAATGACTAGATCTGAGAATGTAGATTTCCCCATTTTGAACACATCTGTCTAGCACTGGAAAGGAAGGTGCTGCAGCCAATTCATGTTTTTATTTACTCTCTCTTGTTACTACATGTAATTTAAAACAAAAATCCCTGAGTGAATGAGGCAAGTCCTTCTAGATGAGATCTGCATAGTTTTAAAGGCATACATGATGTGGGATTTAGAAAAAACCAAGTATTTATATAAAAGTTTTGCTAAAGAGCACTAAATATCATTGCTAAATCCTGTACCCATTCCCATACTCTAATATTTCCATATTCTAGAGCATGTAAAATCTGACATGTAATAGATCAGATTAAAGTGAGTTGTGAGGTAAGACATGACCTTTAAGCAAAAATAACAGGTTTTAGAAACCTTGATCTCATTTTTTTGAAAGGCGAGTCCACAGGTGGGTGCACCTAATGCCAACTCTAAAGCAGGGTGAAGTAGCAGTGTTTGTTACTTTGGAGCAAGCAGCACATTCTTTACCATGTAGGACAAGAAAGAAAACAACCCTCTAATAACTTCTTGCATTTCATAGTTTCTTTATATATAAAAATCCCATATATAGTAAGCAGAATCAGAGCCTGATTTTTTTTTTTTTCAGTGTACAAAAATCAAAAATTCAGCTTCTTCATGGGATTTGGCTTAACCGCCCCCCCCACCTCACCCTTGCCCTTTCTTGCTCTCTTACTTTTCTTCCACAGGAAAAGTAAGTCAAACATTACAGGATGCTGTCACAGAGGTTCTCAGCCAATCCCCAGGATCTTGTTTGTGGCACTCACTTTTATTCCTCTCAAGATGTGTACAAGGCTGTGTGCTGCGTGGATACTGCAGCTGTCTATTGCTGAGCCCTTTCAGTGGGAGGACTGTGGCTTGTGGAGAGCTGCTCATAGGGTCCCTGATTTAAATGGTACACAGCAGAAGTGATGGTGGTTCAAGTTAACCCTACAGTATGTTTAATGCTGTTTATACCTGATGGAAATTTTAAATATTTGACTCCCTGGAAACACACCATCTCCCCAAAATAATTAATGAGGTTCTTAAAAATTGCATGTAAGAAGCATAGGCCACACTCAGAAGTCAATTCTTTGTTTGCTCACTTCTGTTTTCCATCTTCTGCATAGCTATTACACTGAAACATTTTATTTCATGTCAATATATTAGTTTTAACAGAGCATACATTTTGGATAATACTTTAGATAAAAATTCAAGGTCCATTTTGTAGCACACTATAGAAGTGGATACTTTTTATGGCATTTAGATTCACATTAATTCTCAGATTATGCAGCTTAATAAGAGATAATGCCATTTCTTTGTGTTTCAAAGCACAAAATGAAACGTGCAAAGGCGACTGGCTCAAACTTGTAACTGCCATTCATTTCAGCCCGTGCAGCCCTGCAGCCTGGCTGCTGAGAGCTGTGCTTACTTGCTGCTTTGTGAGTCTCTGCAGATGCACGGTCGCCCACTCTAAGAGAACATGCACACACTTTTTTTTCCTCTCACACTGTCTGGCATACTTTCAGCATAACTCTTCGAAGACTTTCTGAACTGCTGGGTATGGTTGTCTGATTATTATTTTTTTAACTAGGAACATGTTTAGTCCAGTGTTATTTAAACAAGCTTATCTCTTTGATCAAAGTCTACAATCTGAAATTTGAACAGGGTAGGGAGGGTGGCTGGGTGGGTGAGGAAATATATCAAGTACATAGCTATGCGTGAGCTGATGTCTCTGTGCCTGCGAAGGTAAAAAACATATATTGCTTCAGAATATTCTTGCAAATATAAAAAACTTTGGCTATTTTAGTAGAAGTTCTAAAAGCACTGTGTTATTTCTAAAATAAAACTGGTTTTAGTAAACTTTTCTTGACACTTCTAGTGACCTGCATATTCAGTTTTTCAGTTTCTTGGGTTTTTTGAAGGTTGAGCCAAATAACTGTGGAGTTGTTTAAGTACAGCATAGGCTTTGCTAGTATTCAAAGCACACTCGCTGGAGCCCATATATTAATGCATTTAGGGTTGACATTAGCCTATTTCATTGACTGAGCCACAGACCACAGAAATGAAGCTGGAGAGCTTGAAACAGTTTCTGGAGGTTTTAATTTAGCTCGTTCAGGAGGAATGGTTTGTGCGAAGTTAAAATTATGTGGAATGAGATTGCAAGAAGAAGCATGCATGCCACACCTTTTCATTATGTTCTGTCTTTCCCTTTTTTTCCTTTCTAAATATAACTTTTAGAGGCATGTCAAGTTTTTTTTTAAGCCTATCCCATTTGATTATTTTAGATTACTTGATTTTTTAGTCTGATTTCAAAATTCAAGTTTGCTAGGCTTTTGTTCACAAGACTAGGAAAAAGAATTTCCTGTATTCAATTTATATATCATGCAATCAAATAACCATCTCCTAACTGTGGCAAAATGTGAATGATGTTTATTTCATCATTTTACAGAACAAAAAGAAGGAAGCATAATTTTCTAGGCTAGTCTAAAGCTTTTCCTTGCTTTTTGATGTTATTGTAGTACTCTAGTCACTGCAAGTTGCTGTTGCTGATGAAAGTATATTATAAATCTTCTCTTCTGCATAGGTATTGTGCATACTTTAATTTTATGAGCTGGCTTTATTGACTGGGGCTTGCACCCTACACACCCAGACACACAAACATACACAGACACAGAGAGACACAGACACACAGACGTGTGCTTGCACACACACACACACACACACACACACGCACACACATATTCTGCTTTGCCCTATCTCGGTTACAGCACAGTCCTGCCCAGGGTCAGGACAATGTACACATTACATATTTCTAGCAAACATGAAAATGAATCAAACAGGAGGAGAGATAAGCACAGATAGATTGGAGCCTGCTGAGGAAATAAAAGGCAGTAGTCTGACTGACCACTGGACTAGTCTTCCTGGTTGGATTTAAGTGTTCTTTCCCGTTAGTTGCTGCAAAGCACTGTACCCTGAAGTGAAAAATTAAACAATCAGTAAGAATGAAGTAACATTTAGACGGACAATTCTTTGGTATAACTCCAAAACTAATTGTTTCTGAAGTGATGTTTAAACCAACGTCGGCACAAGGCAAGGGCTCCTGGCTCGCAGCCAGCACCTTGTAATGCATATTAACGCAGATGAGGAGTTCCTAAAAGTTAGGGAGAGGGAGAGGGAGGGAAGAAGAGAGAGAGAATGTGCTTTTTCAGTGCTCACTCTGCATTTGTTTGTATCCTCCTCCTTGCCGAGATGAGAGGAATACCTGTGTAGTGCTGCTTTATTATGATTTCTGCTCAGCCTCAGAATAGGTTCTGGTATTTTTTTTAGGTGGACTGCCAGCTGCCGATCTCGCTGTTGACAGTAAAAGCAGATATGTTCCTTGCTCACTGCCATTAGTACTGACCATGACCCTTCACACCAAAACCTCTGGAGTTACCCTGCTGCACCAGATTCAAGGCACTGAACTGGAGACACTGAGCAGACCTCAGCTGAAGATTCCCCTGGAAAGATCGCTCAGCGACATGTACGTGGAGACCAACAAGACTGGAGTTTTTAACTACCCAGAAGGAGCCACCTATGATTTTGGTACTACGGCTCCCGTCTACAGCTCTACTACGCTCAGTTATGCCCCTACGTCTGAATCTTTTGGGTCCAGCAGTTTGGCAGGATTTCACTCACTGAACAGTGTCCCACCAAGCCCGGTGGTGTTCTTGCAAACGGCACCCCAGCTGTCGCCCTTCATCCATCATCACAGCCAACAGGTACCCTATTACCTTGAAAATGATCAGGGCAGCTTTGGGATGAGGGAAGCTGCTCCTCCAGCTTTCTACAGGTAAATGATACAGAATTTTTTCTTTCTTATTTAAACAGATGATCTGAGAAAATTAGAATGTAGAAATCTGTTATGCCCTAATATTTGCTTTTTGTGTAAAGGAGCATGTGATTTAACTGGATCATCGATGATATCTAGACCGTAAGAGATAGTGTACAATAAAACAAACTGTAATTCACAGCCCACTGTGACTGTAAGCTGTAAATTTTGAAAACCCGTGTAAAAAACCCATCAGATAATGAGTATAAATATTTCCTGGGAAAACATGAAATCATAATTGATTAAAGAATGGCAAATGACCTCAGTGTTGTAATGTATTATAATACTGTCTGAAGTATACTAAAAAGACTTCCACCATCACACATTTTTCAGTGTGAGTGGTTGTTTGTTCAGCTCCTAGCTGGTAGTGAGAGTATTTTTCTCCTCTGTCTTCCTTTGCAGTGTGAGAAGTGGCTTACATAGGAAGTTGTTCAGAAGCACTATATCCTTCCTAATCAAAGTGTTAGAGTTGACTCAGTGACAGTATTTCAGTCAGTAACCAGCTTCCTGAGCTATCCAAAGAACTGTGTGCATATTAAGATGCATTTTTCATTGGAGGTTGGTATATTTTAACTGTAAACCTGGAATTCTGCATCTCAAAAAACAGGCTTGTTCAGCGGAGTTTTTAATATTTTTTTCCCACAGTAGGAGGTTGGTTCATGTTTTTTCTTTTTGGTCTGGAATAGAAAGACAAAAGTATCATTGAAAGGGGGAAATAAATTTCCATGGTTTAAATATTTATTGTCAATTGTGAAAAAAATTACATATTTTCTTGAAGTAAGTGGCAGAAATTGATTGAACTATGGCTTCTAAAAAAAAAATCATCATACATACCTATACCCACACTGTTAATGTTCTGTGCAGTGTTTATAGCATAGTTTTGCAACAGCTTATTATACTGGGCTTCAGTCAATCAAAGTGAACAGTTAGATGTATTTTTTTTCCTGAACTCTGTCATTCTCTGTTGATTTGAGAGATACAGGTGAGTTTGTTAGAAGTGTAACCACTCTGAAGAAATAAAAGTAAGTAATTTTTTCCATGTTGAGGGCCAGACTCTGCCAGACTTATTTGCACAATATAACACGTTGCCATGAACAGCAACGTATATTCTGAAGTCTAACTCAGCCTGACTAGGAATCTGGAAGTAAAATCTGGTCTCAGGAAACAAAATGTTTGCACTTTTTTGCAACGGATTGGGCAGTGTTGGGGAGCAGGTAGAATAAAGACTGGTGAAATGATAGATAATGGTTATGATAAATTGTCCAATAAAGTGAATGTAAACTGAATTGATTCAAACAAAATTCTTTTTAATGCAACCAAATACAATACTTCCTGGAAGAATGAGTACATGTCAGAGCATAGTGATCTTGAACAATTACCAGTGATTTGAAAGTTAAACTGCACCTTGTGCTCGATTGAAAGACTTGTTTTACACGAGTGTCCCGTGCAAACCTATGGTGAAAAGTGTGTAAGCAACCTTATGTGTGTAAACAGTGGAGTAGTGAGTTTGTGAAGTTGAAATACACAGGCAGAAAATGTTCTATAGTCAGGTATTGTACTGCAGGAGGATTCAAACCTAAGAATCACCTAGACATAGAAGTTGCTATGGAAATAGTGTTCTTTTAATTTTTAAGCAGTGAATTGAGGTGAGACCATTCAAAATAAAATTAAGGTACTTTTTTAGTTTAACTGCTTGAGCAAATGTGTAAGACCAGTGCTGTATTCCCCTTTTCCTGACATTTCTGATCAAGGTTGTGTGTCACCCCTGGGGATGTGTATTAGCCCTTTGAAATTTCTGAGGCTTAATGCAGCAGTAATTAGGTGAATTTATGATCTTGGATATGCCAGAAGGTTTATCTGCATACAGTGTTATACAAATGATTTAATGGCCCCTTCCAGCCATAACTCTGTGGAACGCATCTTATGTGGTAATAAGAAATGTGTTTCAAAGTGCTTGCTATGATTATCTTTTGTTAACAGACATGGTACTGAAATTAAATTAATAAAAAACTTTGCTTTTTTTTGCGTTTCATTTTTGTGAGGTCGTATTTACAAAGTTTTCACCCTCACAACATTAAACATTAGGTCTTTCTTCTTGTATTTTGGCATGAGCCCAATCACCAGTAGTCTGTCAAAAATAATTTGAATAGGTGTTCACTGCCTAGGAAATATTTAAATGTCTAGCCATTGGGTTTAAGAATAAGTTCTTAAAAAATCTTCCAATTTGCTTTATTTATTCGGCTCATTAGCTTCACTTGGGTTATGGGAGAAAAGAAAGCATAGGGCAGTCTAATCTGGCAATGAATAAATTGATGCTGGAGATTGACAGATGTCTAACTACCAAAATAGAGAGTTTCTAGAACAACCTACCAGTAGGAGTGGTAAAGGCAAAAAATCTTAAAACAGAAGACCTAAAAAAAATTATAATGAATCATGATTAGTTTGTGATATGGCTGCCTGCTTCTATGAAAAGTTATGTAACCTAAGACTCAGTAAGTCTCCTCTGCAATTCTCATTTACCTTTCTGTGTAACTGAATTGTGCTATTTGGCTTTTAGGGCAGAAATATTTGCATTGTATCACCCTATTCTACTCTGAATTTGATGTGCAAGTGTTGCATTCAGTGATACATTCAGTGATATCTAGGACAATAACGAAACATTATAGTTTGGAGCCGAGATGATATTCCGTTCGATACTTGGATGAAATGTTAAAAATCTTCAGTCACAAAACTAAAAAAATTACTGTGTGTGATAAGGAAATCTTTTAATGTCTTTTGATTTTGTTAGTAAGTGTTCAAAATCATACTGCCTATAGAGAGATATGTATTAATAAGTGTATAACTATATGTCTGCTAATTCTGAAGATCTATTTTGTCTTTCAAATAGTGATTCTTTTTCCAAAAGAGTTAGTCTCTTGTTGTGAGATAATGGAGGGTTCTATATCTAGCTGAAGAACTTAAAGATACATGAAAATAATGATTTTTAAAGAATGCAATAAATATATTCATGTCCCTTCCGGTATCTCTAAATCATGAGGCATCAGAATATGAGAAGTGGAGAAATAAGGGCTTAATTAACTCAAATTGTGCTGTCTATACATAGATCTCTTTTATGTCTGATCTTGTGGATGTTTTTATAGGTAGCCAAACTAGAATACCTTTTTCTTATCTGACAACGTCAAATCTCATTTTTTAAAAATTTTATTGATAATTTTTAGTAGTGGGGGTTTTTTTTATTATTAAATGCTGACTAGCGGTTGATAATTATTACAGGAAATCTTGTACTCATGACTATTACAGTAAATTAATGGAAATGTTTATTTTGTTCTTAACTATAGAATTTGAGTCCAGGTAATGTCTTTTTATTTCCTCTCACTTTTCAGCAAGTTTTGATCCATTCAGGGAAAGATCAAGGCTTTCAGTAGCTAATTTACCTCAGTAGATTCCTACAAGCAATAGCAGAACATCCTTTTGCTCTGCCAATGTGTTATATTCTTGTGTCATCCCACTGAGTCTGCACCCCTCAGATCTGAAGTAAAATCATGCACATACTTAAGGCCCTTTGTAGCCTGTCTTTGGATGCTGGTTCCAAAGTTGGCCAAAAAAACAAAAAAAAAAGACTGCACCTTCCAGTTTCCTGATGAGAAAATTGTCTATCAGTCTGCAGTGAGGGACAGAGGCTGGGCAAATCAGTGTACAAACAGAATAACAGATTAATTGCTCCCTCACTTTTAGTGTAGTTTGTATCTTCTAATACTTCAGGCTCTATGTTTAGATTAATGTAATAAAGTATTTGTTTAGCATTAGCCACAATTATCATACTGTAATTGAGTCTGCTGTTATAATTAATATGATCAGAGCTTTAATTTTAATGCCTGGTAAAATTGAGAAAAATTGCAAATGTAAATCGATCCCTCTTCTGTTGTAATTCGTAAATCCATCCGTCCAAAAAAATAGTTACGTAACCAAATACATAAACTTTGTTAACCTTGTCTGATTCATTATGAATTTTTCTAGCTGTTCATGTTGACTTCTAAATAAAGAAGATTTTTTCCAAGTTTTAAAACTAAAAGTGTTGAAATCAATACAAAGTTCAAAGATGATTTTTCTTTTCTTATTTTTTTAAATGTAGCATAAAGTATTTCATAACATGGAGTATGATGTAATGTTTTGCTTTGCTTTTTTTGTTTATTTTTCTCTAAAACATCAATCTGCTCAGAGGTCCTCTCTTGAACAGTTCAAGTGTTCAGGCAATTTCTTGAACTCTTGAAGTGTTACTGTTTTCAGGCCTTGTGCTGGTATCTCTGACAATTTGCAGCAATAGATGACTGTAATAAAAGAGACAGGAAAACATGGAGTCATCTCATGGATAGTTTCTTATCTCATGGAAATGTTGTAAAGATAAGGCCATTAAGTATTCTGAGATGCTCACACATGACAATTATGAGGGTCTTGTACAAACCAACTTTAGTGTTTCTAGTGTTTAGTGCTTCTTGGAGCACGTGCTGATGTGGATCATGCTGCAAGTGTCCTTGCACCATAAAATCACCAATCCACACTGCTGAGGAGCACATGTGATTTGTGCCTCCTTGTGCCCCTGAATAATGGGCACAGATAGTGATCGAAAGGGGTAAACGAGATTTTATGCTTCCTCATTACTCTCTGCCAAGCCAGGTCGATGGATCTCACTTGGTCTCTCTCCTCAATGAAGAAAACTTTCTTCATTTCTGCAGCAGTTATATTTTTTGTATAAACCACAGACGTAGGAAGTGCTCTATATATCAAGTCCTTCCCAACAAGAATTTAAATTTGTGTCTTAATCCATGGTTGTTCAGACAAACAGTGTGCATGGGGTTCATCTGATCAAATGTAGACACCTAGGTCTGTATTCATTTTTCTGTTCCTTAGGCATCTGCTGCCATTTGAGAGGCCAGAAGGTCAGATGGGTCTAGCAGGAATGACACAGGACCTGCTGGGTAGCTATACCTTTTTGGAGTAGGAGCTGTGTGTCAGTGAGGGTGACCACCTGGAACACCTCAAATGGCACAGACAACAGCACCAAACCTGTTCATGGACCCCCTTCTTACTCTGAGACACAGAGAGAAAGAGACACTGAGAACACACATTGTCTCTTTCTAGGGTACCTGATTAAAGTAGACTAAGTGCATTAGGCTCAAAAAAGGCAAGTTTATCTTCCTGTATTATATAAAATGGCTACATTCTATTCCAGATAGCTACTGGATGAAGATGGATACCCAGTGATATTCAAAATTACGTGAAATTAATCCCACCCATACATCTCCTGAAAAGAAACCAAAACAGTCATGCTCTGTAATATTCCTTCACATAGACACTGCATTATGTCCCTTGAGAGGGAGACAGGGAATTGACTCTGTGTCACTGGCCTTGATCACTCTTGCTCTGAGGCTATTGAAACAACAAACACTGCTGGCCATATCTCCTCTGATATGGAAAGCATTAGTTGCTGGCATCAGTTCCTTCAGCAGTTACAAAGTGAACATCAGATGCCAGCATTTTTTATTAAACCAATGAGATAGGCTGACCAGATCTAAGGCATTGCTCCAAAAAACCACAAGAGAATAGTCTGGCAACTGAAGTGCATCCACATTTCCTAAAAAATTGAGATTTTGGAAATTTTTTTGTTTGATATTGTTGACAATGGAACACTGAAATGTATAATGAGCTCCCTGGTCTGCCTGCAGGGAGTTTTCTATTATCTATTCAGGCATCAGAACAGAGATTAGAGCAGAGATGCTGTCCTTCAACATTCTCACTTGAAGTGCTGTTTTCATTGCATTCATTGCAGGGACTGTTCGTAAAATTTTCTGTACAGGGACAAGTCACATCTGAGCCTGAGTGGCCTTTCCAGTGACTTGAAAAGGTTATAATTTACCACAGCTCATTAGGAACCCTGATCAATCTGACACTGGGCAAGGCAAAGCATTTCTGCTTTTCTGCCAAGCTCAGATTCCAGGTGCTGGGAGGCTTCTTACTTCATCTCACTCAAGATATTCTTGTGCAAGACTATCAAAGCATGAGTGATACCTGTTAGAGAAAAGAAGATCATAAATCTGCAGGATAACATTTTTCCTTGATAAGATATTGATAACAACACTGGATTCAGGAGTGATCGAGGTGTTTTATTTTAACCCTTCACTAGAAAAAGGGAATATGGTCCTCAGAAGACAGAGAGCTTACTGTCCTAAATGTAAATCCTATTTGATACATGTCCATAACAATTGCAGTGGTCTTCCAACCATTGCAGTGGTCTTCCAACCATTGCAGTCTTACCTAATGACACAACAGCCAGCACCTATATAAATAAGAAATAAGAAAAAATGGCTCGCTGCATGGAAACCATTGGTAAAAGTGAAAAGTAGAAGTAAAGGCTAAAAGTTGAAAGTAACTAAGAGGACTTCTTAAAAAGCAGTAGGTGACTAGCAGTGAACAGCTGTGCATGTAACCACCTCACCTCAGTGGGGTGTCTACAACTCTTCAAGAAGAGTACAGTTCCCCTCGCGTTAGACAACACGGGTGGAATGTGTCACGTCCTGATTCCACGTCCCACAGTGCTGTCAGCTGCCAGAACCGACCTCCCCAGGAGCCAGGCAGCAGAACCAGTGCAAGGTAACTGCTGAATGCTACAGGGGAGAGCCTTCTCTCCCTCTGAGGATGACAGACCAGTGAGCATCAAGGCAGCACCGGGCTGCATTTGATGTCCATGCACTTCACCTTGCATTCATAAGCTATGTGAGTAAGCAGTGTGGGGTTTTCTCACCTTGATCATATTATCTAATTAAAAAAAACCACTTTAAACTGATTATACAGGGAAAACCTTCTTCCACTGAAGATTTTTTTCAGTTTCTCAGCAATCTGCAGTGCAAATGTCCAGTGAAAATTTCATTGCTACTTCCAGTCTTTTCTCCCCCTTTTAGTATTTGCTATCATGCAGAAACAGTGCTTTGATCACTGCAGCCTACATCAGTACTGATTTGGGCCACTAAAAGATGGCTATATAAAACTTTCTAGGATACTACAAAGGGAACATCAAAGCTGGAAGAAGAGGGAAGGGAAATTTACTGCAACACAGGAAACAGCTCAGCTCACGATAAATAAAAATCATTACGAAGATGCTGTGCAGAAAGCAGCAGCTGTAGTAGAAAATGTGGCATAACATTTAGGCCCCAAATCTTAAATTACAAAGCTGGGAAACTCATAATAGCTTTCCAAATAGCCTTCACTTTGGTTTTTGCATATAGTTCTGCTAAAATTGGAATTCGTAATACCTACTGCTTTCTTTCTGTTTCCCTTCCACATTTTTGCTTTTCTTTTTTCTTTTTTACTTATTTTCTTTTTAAATCTAATTCAGGTTTATGAGAGAAAATCTATTAATTCAAAAATCAGTGAAAGATCATAGAATCATGGAAGTTTGGGTTGAAAAGGAAGACTAGTTCCAAGTCGTCTGGCATGAGCAGAGACACCTTTCAGTAGACCAGGTTGCCCAGAGCTCTATCCAACCTTGCCTTGAACACTTCCAGGGATGAGGCATTCACAACTTCTCTGGGCAACCTGTTCCAGTGCCTCATCACTCTCATGGCAAATAATTCCTTCCTACTATCCAGTCTAAACCGACCCTCTTTCAGTTTAAGGTCATTCCCCCTTGTCCTGTCACTACACTCCCTTCTAAAAAGTTCCTCCCTGGCTTTCTTGTAGGTCCCCTTTAGGTACTGGAATGTTGCTGTAAGGTCTCTTCTCCAGGCTGAACAGCCCCAGCTCTCTTGACCTCTCTTCAGAAGAGGGGTGCTCCATTCCTCTGATCATCCTTATGGACCTCTTCTGGACCTTCCTGATAAGGTGGCCTGTAGCAGACCTCCACTATAATGTCACTTGTCCCTGCCCTCCCTTTAATCCTGACCCCCAAGTTCTCAGTTGGCTCCACATCCATGCCCAGGCAGAGCTTCGTGCATTCCTGCTCTTCCTTGACATATTCTGGTGTTTAGAAACTTAGTCTTTTTCCTTCTTCAAGTTGATCTGTAAACAGATGGAAGTTTGGAAGGTGCTAACTCTAAAAAATTGTAATTTAATTTTACTGTTGAAGACAAGTTGCTATAAAACCTGATCTTTGGCAAAAGTAAAATGCCACATAATACCCTGTCATCTCTGTTTTCAGTTTATAAAGCCAGTAAATATTCTTAAAACATTTTGTTTGCTGAGCCATCTTGATTAAGCAGTATCTAGTTATTACTGAATAACTTGTATCAGTTGGTGTCTAAAATAAATTGATTCAAATAAGTGTTCCCTGCTTTCATTGTTATTTACAACTTGGACTTGACAGTGAGATCCCAGTTTCAAATTACGTATAACAGAGTCCTTGTCTTCAGGACACTGTAGCCATGGCGAAGAATACTCTGTCTGAGAGTGCACAGCAAATGTAGTCACCTTTGTGGAACTAATATGTCAAAGGACAGCTTTGTCTGTTTGCTTCCATCCTGCAGTAAAATGATACTTCTCCTTCAGCCATATTGATAACCACAAGCAAGGAAAAATATGTATGTTGCCAACACATGAGCCACCGTAGCAGATTTATTACCTTGCAATACCTTTTTGTGGTTTGGATTATTTAGAATTTATGGGTTGAAAAGTATGTTAGCTTATGCTTACCATTCCATGAGAAATATAATCCTAATTTTAATCTACAGGAATATCAATTACAGATAAAGCATGCAAACCCTGGAAGTGGTGAGAGTATTCTGACTACGTTCATGGAGAAAGGTGGTGAGATAGAAACCCAAATAAAATAATGTAGCTGAATGTTTAATGGTAATAATATCAGAATCAGTTAAAATGCAAGAATATCTACCAGATGTATGCCATTTTAAGGAGTCAAATATTTTTAAAGCGGTTGCACCTCTGTAAGTTGTTACTATTTTTTCCTTGATTTAAGCCATAAAAAAAGCCAAATGAAGTGAAAGTAAATCTGATTTTACAGAGAAATTTTAAACATCCTGGAATAAAACTCAACTTTATTTTATTGGCAGTTCTAGTAACACTGTTTATTGTTAAGCCTGACTAGGTTCCTCTTTTTTTTGCTTACGTATATTGTTTAGTTTTGGCTTCTATTTTACATATTAGATGATTGTCTCAGGTAAATTTTTTTAAAATGCATTTTGAGAAAAATGGCTCAAATTTCTAAGTATGATGAAGGGAAAAGAAAATTTTGCTATATAATCATGGAAAAAAACCCCTGTAAACTTATCACTGAACATCATAGACACCACTGTATTATAGGTATATATACACCTGATACTTAGTAGTGTATTGGGGGAATGCTGACAAATCAGGGTTTTTTTTTTTAATTTTTCCCCAGAAATTTTGCTCAAATTTAAGCTACAAACTCAAAACACCTCACTATTCACTATGGGAATTTGTTTGCATTTGCTAGCTAAACTATATGAAATTTTATCTACCATACATGCTCGATCCTTTCTCAATGATTGCATATTGACCTGATTGCAAGAGCATCCTTTTCTGACAAAATGTGTGAGGTTGCTTCACTGCACAGCTGCATGACATTTCAGAAGAATTTTCTCTGCAAATATTACTGTGGGCAGGGGCAGTTTACTGAGAGATGAGAATCACAGAGTAATGTTAAGTTTGAATGGGCAAAAAAGTTTGAATGTTATCTGGTCAACATCTTGCTCAAAGCAGGACTCACTTCAAAGCTAGATGAGGTTTCTCAGACCGTGATCCAGTTGTGCTTGGTGGATACCCAGGAATGGAGGCTCCACATCCACCCAGGGCAATCTGTAACAGTGCTGAACCGCTCTCACTGTGAAAAATTTTTTCCTAATATATAATTAGAATATTTTTCACCCAAAGATGTGTCGGATGTGTCTCGTCCTTTTATGGTGTGCTCCAAGAAGAGTCTGGCTCTGTTTCCTTTAAAGAGTCCTATTATACTGTTGAAGACAGCAATAAATCCTGCTTAGCCTTCTCTTTGAAAAACTGAACAAATCCAGTTCTCTCAGCATCTCCTCATATGCCATTTGTTCCAGCCCCCTCCTCATCTTTGTGGCTGTCCCTGGACTTGCTCCAGTTTGTCAAAGGCTGGCTTCAGATTGGAAGCCCCAGATTGGAAGCAGTTATGCAACTGCCAAGGACAGGGGAACCAGCTCTGCTCTCAGCCTCCTGTAGATGTTCATATTAGTACAGCCCAGCTCCTGCTGTGTTTCTGCAGGGGTTTATTCTATTCCAGGTGCACTGCTCTGCATTTTCCAGAGCTGAAATTTATGAGATTCCTGCTGGGCCATTTCTCCAGCCTGTTGAGGTCCACCTTACGGGGAGCTTTGCTCTGCAGCAAATCCTCCACTCTGCATGTTCCCTGTCCCCCAGCTTGGTACCTGTCATTAACTTGCTAGGGATGCAGTTTCTCCCTTCATCTCTATTGTTATATATATATTCACCTCAGTATTGATTGCCCATGAATACTACTGCAAGCTTGCCAAATTTCAGCTGCTGATAAAAGTCTGTTGAGACTAGCAGTCATTTTCCATCCACCTTATAGCTCATTTGTGTAGCCCATCTCTGGGATTGAGAAAATTTGTCTCTCTTGTGCTTTTAGTGCCTTTATTTGGTGTTTGGCAAAAATCACATCAGCAAAATGCAGTAAAAAACTGAGCTTGAAGTATGGGAAGATGGATTGAGGAGAAAATAAAGGTGGTCTCAATGAAGAACAGGATAGGGCCAGTGCAGAAATCTGATGGGTCTGGTGAGGTAGAAACTTTGAATCTCTGGCAAGATGTTGTAGCAGGCTGTAGTGAGCTGTGAGACAGAACATGGAGGAGAAGAGCATGCTCTAGAAGTAGAAAATAGATGGTGTTCCTGGAAGAACATCTTGAGATGAACTGCAAAAGTGAGATGAACTGCAAAACTAAGATGAAGGAGAACCTTCAGAACTGAAAAAGCTGAAGTCTGAACTAGAGACAAAAAGTGGAATTTAAACATTCTCTGGCAATGTGACTTGGGTTGGGAATGGGCAGTAAACACGACTGAAACAGGGAAAGTGTGTGTTAGCAAAGCATGGAGAAATAAAAAGGCTCACAGGGAGAAACAGGGATTATGGAGCTTCCTTCCAAGAAAGAGGACATGAGGCTACATATGAGTAAGGGTGAAAAGAACTGAAATACTGAGTAGGTACTCAGTCAGTGAGTATGGGTTTGGAAACTAGCAATGGTATTACTAAATGCAGGATCTGAAATGGAAAAAAAATTGTTTACAAGCTTGCTAAACCCACATACCCAGCATACTTCTCAGAAAGAATGGAACATCGATATATTTCCACTTCAGTCCTTATAAGGAATTGTATGTTCCGCTACCTTGCATTTATTTATTCTATAGGTAGATAAGGGATGACAGCACAGAATCAAGGAGTTCATATTCTTTTGTTATGAACTCTTGGATATGACCTTCAGTTCATTGTGTTCTTTATTTAAGATGAAGGATTTTACTGGTTTTATTTCAGCGAAGCAGTGAAGATCTTACTCTTCAGAGAGAGGGATGCATTTTGGTACAAAAAATCAGTACATAAGCAAATATAAAATGTTGTCTGTAAGCCCCCCTCCCCCCATTTTCTTTTTTTTCAAAAGCATTTAAGACTATTACTTAGGACAAAGACTGCCTTTTCAAGAAAGTTTAAAATGTTGTATAGATAGTACCAGCTTTCAAAAATTTTTTAAATGGCAGCTTTGGGTGTTAATAGCTTCAAGCTGTTTTCATGTATGACCCGTTTTCTGACTCATAAATGCCTTGTTTCCTCTCTCTTTAATTTACTTTATTGTCAACAAATGTGGATCTGTCTGGAAATGACAAGAAACCTGAAAGCTGCATTGCCTAAGAGACTGGCCCCACTTCTGCCGAGTCCTTCCAGGTTATTCCAGAACTAAAAAGCAGAGGAGAAGAGCAAAATGATTTGTCTTGTTTATTACAGGGAGACATGGTAAGAAATAATTGAGAACAGGTCCCCAAGACCACCATTTAATGGATTCTGATGAGAACCCTGTTTGTGTCATGTAGCAGCCTAAAATGGATGAAGCCTGGAGGTATTCTTTGTTGCGGTCAATTTGCTACCAGATTACTTGGGGAAGTTCTCCTTGTCCCAGAGAAATTCCTCAGGTACGTGCCTACTTGATCCTTTTCTGATGACATCAGAGGACAAATTTTGAAAAATAAGGGCAAGACCTTTGTCCTGTGGCCAATCCTGAATCCCAGATTCAAACCCAGAGTTTTCATTGCAACATTCTCTCTCTACGTGTGAGAGATATTAAAGACTGTTTTTGTGAGAACTGAGACTCCTTGAAAAGTGTAATGCCAGACGTAAGTTAGTCCAATGAAAATAGGCTAACTAGAAATAAAAAAAGAAATATGTATCTAATGGAAATGTACTAAAGAATTTCAGTGCTTAATAAATTTGAAATCACTAGCTTTATTGTAAACCTCAGTTGTCTCAGTATAGTCAAGGAATAGAATGGAAGTTTCATTTACTGCATACTATAAATCATTACTTCAGAATCACTACAGAAAGGTTTAGAACTGGTATTTCTGCAGCTGGGAAGCAATTGGTGCATGCTGTCCAATTGTGTGCGGTTCTTTTTGGTGGTTTTTTTTGGTGTCGTTGTAGCTGTTACGGTTTGTTTTGTTTTTGTTTTGTTTGTTTGTTTGTTTGTTTCTGGGGTTTTTTGACCCATGTTAGGCTCTGCACTAAAATCGTCATGGGGAAAAATTAATTGAAGAGCTACATTGATTCTTTAGATTTCCATTTTGTCACTCTCAGGACTCTCAAGCTATTTTCTTTGTCTGTTTAATTCTTGGATATTCTGAAGGTGAGGGGTGCTGTTTCTGCCATTAGACATATGCACAACTCCTCTGTAGAAGGAACAAGATGTAAAAGATGTAGTAAAAAATTAATTTGCCCTTGTAATCAGAGGTCCTGAGATAGGTTTGACATTCAGTAGTGATTCAGATACTCAGATGATATTAATACTCATCCTGTTAGCTGAAGTCTAATACTGAATGGAATTATCACTGCGCTGGAATAATTACTATTAAATATGATTTTGCATAGATATAATCTATAAGCCCAGTTCAACTGCATTTTTGACCAAATGAATTTGTGATGATGAGAGTATCCATAACAAAAGGTTGAACTACTGTGATTCATTAATTTAGCAAGGCTACCTTATAGTTACAGAGTATTTTTGAGGAGAATTGATGAATTTTAAAGCAGACGTAGATACTGCATTAGGAATCTTGCTGCTAAACTTGAAATTGCTGTTTTAATATTTTTTTACTTTTTATTTCAAAATGCTAATAATGATTGCTTAAGGTCTTAGGAAAAAGTTCGAGCCAGTTCAATTTCTTGTCTGAGAATATGATCTTTTGCCTTTTACATTTGCGCACATATATCAAGGGGTTTAAGTGAACTCTATCTGACAGGTTCAGAAAAATGTCTCCTGTCTCTTTAAAGAAAAAAGAATCCAAATAATTTTTAGAAGGTGCTTTGAATATGAATTAAATCTAAAAAACCAAAACCTACTTGCAGTACTGATTCATACATTAAAAGCTCAGCTAAGAGTTGATGCCTGTTGTTTTTCGTGGATTTTTGTGCATCTGCAGAGCTGCCCCTTATCATCTCTCTCCTTCCCTACGCCTTTGTCTCACCTTCTGACTCACTAGCAAGTGCAGCAGCAAGCCTTCTCTTTGCCCCTGATGAAGAGTTATGTGTACTTACCTTTCCAAGCCTGCTGCTGTGTGTACACTTGCACCACTGTTCATTTCTTGAGGGATGTGTGAGCCAGAGAGTGCAGCTGGAAGGGAGTTGAGCTCTTGGGTAGGAATGCAGAGGGTTCTCCAGCAAGGTTACCAGGGTTATCAGCAAGTGAAAACAGGAATCAAGAATATGTCTCATATGGCAGTTCCCACTGGGGCTTGTGGAGTAGTGCTGAGGCTGGAAAATGAAGAGACAGTTAAGTCATATTCATTCAGAATCTCTGCACTGTTGGCTTATCTTTTCCATTTTATGTGTTATATTTTTCAACATGACCTGATTGAAGCTGGTTTTTGATTCTGTATTTGGCAATAGACAAGAATTATTTAGGATTATTTAGCTTTGTCATCTGTAAATTCACATAAATATGTATGTGAAATTAAGTGACTATGGTGCTAGATGGAACTAATGAAGAAAGAGAGCACAATTTTAGAACTTACTGATGTTTCAAAATATTTTTGTTAATTAGAACTAAATTAAAACCAAACCAGAAGTAAATCAAAGAACAGAGGCTTATGGGCAATAATTGAAATATCTTCCTGTTTGTCTTATAGAACACTTTTGATATCACAGAATCACAGAGTGATCAAGGTTGGAAGAGACCTTCAAGATCATCTAATCCAACTGTCAACCCAGCACCACCATAATCACCCCAACACCATATCCCCAAGTGCCACATCCAGATGCCTCTTGAACACTTGAGACAGTGACTCCACCACCTCTTTGGGCAACTTATTCCAATGCCTATCCACTTTCTCAGTGATTTTTTAAAATCTTTTTGAAACATCCCCTGACATAATTTTGGGTCACTTCCTCTTGAGACAGGGCAGAAGAGACTGACCCCTGCTTCACTTCAACCTCCTCCACGCAGTTGTAGAGAGTCTTCTCAGAATAAATAACTCCATTTCCCTCAGCTGCTCCTCATGAGACTTATGCCCTTTCTTGGACTTGCTCCAGCACACTCCTTTTTGACGTGAGTGGCCCATAACCAGACACAGGATTAGAGGTGTGGCCTCACCGGTGTCGAGTACAGGGGGATGATCATTGCCCTGTTCCTGCTGCCCACACTATTCCTGATATAGGCCAGGATGCCATTGGCTTTCCTGGCTACCTGAGCAAACCTGGCTCATGTTCAGCAGCTGTCAACCAGCACCCCCAAGCCCCTGCCACAGGGCAGTTCTTGAGCTACTCTGCCCCAAGCCTGTAGCAATGCATGGGATCATTGTGACCCAAGTGCAGGAGCAGGTACTTCACCATATGCAGATATAGTTTTGAATACATGGACTATTTGAAAATCAAACAATAATTTTAGTCATATTTTTACCAGTGTAAGCTTAGATGAGAGCCTGGTGTTTTCTCCTAACTTGCTGCTCATTCAGGTAATTTTCTGGAAGACTAATGTCTGAAACAGAGTGTTGGAAGCTCTTGGGACCATTTAGGTGTGAGGAAATGCAAGATACTTTAGGTGTTTTTGGTGGAAGTTGTCATAGTTGCTGGCTCTTGCAGGTCTAGTGCCATGAGAGGCTGTGGGGCTGGGATAGGATCCTGCTGGTCTTCCCAGAACAGGTTTGAGAATGGATGCGCTGCCAGCTTCAGCTCCACTGAGCTGCTGCTTTCCTGTCAAAGCTTGGACAGGACCGTGGTGGGTTAATAGGTTTGCTGTGCTAAGCATAGTGCAACATCCACTTCCAACATTCAGCAGTATGCAACAAAGAATATTTTGGCTAGAAATTAGTAAATAGATGAGTTTTCTGCAATAGTTAGCCATTAAAGAGTATTATGCAACAAACAGAAGTTCAAACCTGGACGGATTATTTTCCTCTTCATTTGTAAGAGGCATGCATATCTGGAAAATGAATATTCAGCAGGAGTCCCTGGAGTCTAGTAGACTGGTATTAGGTGTCTCCCATGTGAATGGGTAATATATTTTTAAACGTCATGATGGAAGTGTGGCTGTTGTGTCCATAATACTGTACATTTAATTCTGCATTTATTTGTCTAATAGACATTTTCCTTCCTTTGTAATTTAAAGGGCAGGGAGCAATTACTGTCTACCAACAATAAAAAGTGAGAAGATTAATGAGGTGTTATATTGTGGCACCTGTGAAGAACTTGAACTTATTCTGTATCGCTGTGAGGAATAAGAAATGCCACAAATAGGTGATATGGATTTTCCAAAGTGGAATAAAACTCTTTAATGTATTGAAACAAAGTTATCAGCAACACAAGAGGCAAGTTTATGTATTTCTCATGGACTTAATTTCTCACAAATCATTGCATAAGTTACCCCAAAAATACGTCAACAAGCTGTGTTGCAACTATGTATTATGTGCAGTTGGCTACATGAATGTATTTCCTACCTTTCATGAGCCATGTTCTGTTTGCTTTCTCTTGATTGCATAGTCAGTGTATGGAAATTAATCTGTGAACATTATCTGAATAAATAATTTGACTACTTTGGGATAATTTAGAGAATTTGGATGTGTAGAACTTACTATTTACTACTCGGTTAGTACTGATGACTGGGAAACCTACATATGAACAATGATCTGCAGAAAAGAGAAGATCTAGAGGAATGAGGAAAAGAACATGGTCCAGTTTTTAAATCTGCTCTTTATTTTGTTGTAATGTAACCATTACTCTGAAACTGAAAGCTGCCATGGAAAGAGTATTTTTTCTCCTGTAACATTACTGGTCACAACTCCTGTGGCTGGATTAGTAAACCAGTGTGACCATACAGTTGGGGTCCTTCCTTCTTCACTCTGCATTTTCTGGCCTCCTCCCATCTCAGGTCTTGTGACTGTATGTTGAACAGCATTAATTTTCTACTCTGGGCCTCAACATCTAAGTTCCGAAATGGAAGGAGAGCTAGACTGCCTGTCTGGCAGCAATTAACAGTTTCTGTGCTTTGGACATAAAAAAAAAAAATAAATTACAACCTCTGTAGCCTTTAACACTAAATTTTCAGAGGTGGTGTCCAAGAATTACTTAGAGAGATGCTGAATGTTTATGGCTGTTGTTGTTTGAAAGAGGAGATGTAGAATCTGGGAAATCAAATAATTTTGAAAATCACTTTGGTGGAGGTGTCTCAAATTGTGGCCTTTATATAGCAATCTGTTCAGATTCTGTTTCTTATTATTTATTACATGGTTCTGAACTCCCCATCCCTGGATGTGTTGAAGACCAGGCTGGAAAGGGCTCTGAGTAACCTGGCTAGTGGAAGGTGTCCCTGTCCATGGATGGAGGGTTGGAAACAGATGATCTTTAAGGTCCCTTCCAACCCAAATTCTGTGATTCTATGATATTTCTAGCATATGTAATTTTCAGTTTCTGGAGAACCTCTATGACATAAGTAAGCAATAATTATATTTTATGTTACTGTGTGTTAACAGGGTCTGGCCTCAAAAACTAAGAACTGGTCTAGTTCTTAGGACACACCTAAGAACTAGAGTACATGGTATTGACAGACTCCACTGCTGTGTGTCAAACTCTAGCATGTTTATCTCCTGGTTTTCTGTTCATTATTATTCACAGAATGACTTGGCATGCAAAGTTGAATTCAGCAATTTCCAGAGGACAAGTATAAGTCAAATACCTCAGCTAGATCAATGATTTCTCACAAACTACCATGATTTTGTGAGGCATCTTATTCCTGTGCATCCATCTTGCCTCCATTTCGACTGAAAGGACAAACTAAAGCATGCTTCTGTAAGGTCTGCATTTTCTCTGCTAGGGTCCAGACTGTCCAAGGCTGAAACTTGACATAATTTGTTAGTAATTTTTATTAACAGAGGAAGAGAAGTGTGTATGTGTGTGTATGGGTATATATATATATTATATAT
>VZRH01007407.1:67301-110534 GCA_013397555.1 Urocynchramus pylzowi
TATATATATATATAATATATATATATATAAAATAAATAAATAAATAAATATATATATATATATATATATAAAGCTACAGAGTACAAGCATTCTGTTAGCATGACAGCCCTTGAGTACTGTGACCATTTTTGCAGCTCATCCCTGCAGGTGAAATGCAGTCCTTGTGTGCAGTGACTGGACAGTATGATGTACTTTCAGACTGGCTGTTTGTTTGTCTTCTGTCAGACTTCTTTCACCTGTCCTTTGATTGGCCATGGGCTTTTTTCCTGTTAGTTACACTTGTTACACTTTTAAGCATATGGCTTTCAAGTCATTTAAATGTCTGGGAGGCATATTCCTTGTACCTGTACCAGCAGAATAATAGAATAATAGAGTATCCTGGGTTGGAAGGGGCCCACAAGGATCATCAAACTCCCGGCCCTGCACAGGGCAACCCCAAGAGTCACACCATGAGCCTGAGAGCATTGTCCAAACACTTCTTGAACTCAGTCAGGCTTAGTGCTGTGACCACTTCCCTGGGGAGCCTGTTCCAGGGCTCAGCCATCCTCTGGGTCAAGAGTATTTTCCTAAAAATCTAAACTAAACCTCCCCTGAAACCACTTCAGACCATTCCCTTGTGTCCTGTCACTGGTTACCACAGAGGAGAGATCAGTGTCTGCCCCTCCTCTTCCCCTCATGAGGAAGTTGTAACTGCAATGAGGTCTCCCCTCAGACTCCTCTTCTCCAGGCTGAATGGACCAAGTGACCTCAGCCACTCCTCATACGGCTTCTCCACAAGGCCCTTCTCCATCTTGGTCACCCTGCTTTGGATGCTAATCACTTTATATCCTTCTTATCTTGTGGCACCCAAAACTGCCCCCAGCACTGGAGGTGAGCCTGCCCCAAATCACAACAATCCCCTGCCTTGCCTGGCTGGCCATGCTGTGCCTGATGCCCTCAGGACAGGGTTGGCTCTCCTGGCTGCCAGGGCACTGCTGACTCATGTTCAGCTTGCCATTGACCAGGACCCCCAGGTCCCTTTCTGTGGATCTGCTTTCCAGCATCTCACTCCCCAGTCTGTCTGTACATCCAGGGTTGTCCCATCTCAAGTGCAGAATCCAGCACTTTTTCTTGTTGAGCTTCCTAAGGCTGGTGATTGTGCAGCCCTCTGATTTGTTTAGGTCTCTCTGCAGGAGCCCTGTGTTACCCCAGTAGTGGCAGGTCACCAGTCTGGTGTCACCCCATACACTATAACCCTTTGTGCCTGACCCATGAGCCAGTTGTTAAGCCACCTCACGATGAGTTTATCCAGCCATAAGCTGGGCATTCTGTCCAGAAGGACACTGTGAGAAACAGCATCTAAAGCTTTACTAAAATCTGAAAAGATTGTATCAGCTGGCTTCCCTTGATCCACTAGGTGTGCTACCTTGTCATAAATGGAGATTAAGTTTGAAAAGCAGGACTTTCCTCCCATGAAGTCATTGCTGTCTGTGACCAATGACTGTGTTATCCTTCAGGGGTTTTTCAATAACTCCCAAAATGATCTTCCCAAAATTTTACCCAAAATTTGTGTATTTATTAGTTTGGTTTGATGAAATTGGCTTAAGCACAAATGGGCCTGTATGTTCAGGAACTGTTTTTCTTTCACTGGCTCCTGAAGTGTGCACTGTTACTCCAAGGGACTGCAGAGGCTCAGTTCCTAGGGATTATTGTTTTGGGACAAAAATAAGGAACTTCAGATAAACCTTATTTGCTGGGGTAAGTACTCAAGCATGTTTACAAGCAGGTGTCAGATTTTCCCTAGTGCCTCCTTCCTTCTCTGCTGCCCATCGTGTTTTTGGGTTTGGCACCCCTGCCTAGTCTATTTTTTTCCTGTATTGCAAGCATCTGGCACATAGTTTCTCAGAGATGGCCTGGTGGTAATCTTTTTGGGAAAATGTTTTTGTCTCTTCTCTAGCTGGTTTAAGAGGTCTGCATGCACTTTGATGAACTTCAAAGCACTACTTTCAGTAGTCTTTTAAATTTCACCAAGGTTTATTTTCCTGTGACCTAGAGCCCTCAGATTTCTTTGTTGTGACCACATGTGGCTATACCAGTGTTTTGTTTCAAAAGTTCATTTTGAAATGCAGTATGTCCCTTAAAGTAACATTTTAAGATTTCATTCTAAAGAAACATAATTTGAAATATTAGATTGGGTTTGGTTGGAATTTTTTAAACAATGGCATCTAAATTATAATGTTGCATTTTGTAATCAGCATTCCTAGTTAACAATTTTTTGAGCATGATAAAAATGAGAAAATTTAAATATTTCAAGCATTTTTCTTAAAAATATCTTGTTTAATGTTGGTCATTGAAAGATTTTCCAAGGAATTTAATGAACTTTGGATAATTGGTTAAACATTATGTGCTTCTTTTATATTTTGAAAGAGGGCTTGCCCAAGAATAAAAGGATCACATGAGCACTTAAAAGTCCTATAAAGGCACAGTAAAGAAAGATTTATGACTGATTCCTGTGATTTTGCTGGCACTTACCTTTGAAATCGTTTGGAGGTAAGTGTAAGAATCTGACAGCACTTCCTGAAATACCTTTTTCCAATCTATTGAGTGCACTTAACCTTTTCCTTTCAGGTGGTTGGATTGTACTAGTTTATCTGAGCATTAAAAAAAGGAAAAAAAAAGTAGTCTGGTGTCTGGATAATTTTGGAAAAGGTTTACTAGAGTGAAACCGGGAGAAAATACTTCTTCCGGATATGTTATGAAAGGATAAACTTCAGCCTTTTCACAAGAGCCATATTATAATTCTAAGACTCTTAGAAGAAATGCAGGGGTCCAATTTCTAGCTGAGTCTTGGAGGGATAGAATTAACTTTAATAGAGACAAGGATGACAGGGAATTTCTAAAAGCGTACCAGATGTACATGAGATTGTTAGCTGAAGCTGGCCTTTTGGTTTGTTAATGCTTTCAGCTTTTCAAACTTTTTATTCTTCAGATTGTTTACAGTCAAGTGAAATATCCTAAGTGCACGCTTCCAGAGTGTTTGCCTGCTGAGCACTCCACTTTGGCACATTTGTGGGCACAGCTGATTGCCACACTCTGGGCCCTGTTGTTCCTGTCTCCAGAGGCACAGAGCCACACAGCAACTTGATATTGCTGCCAGAAAATCACATCTTACGCAGCACCCAGGGACACTTTGTCAGCAGCTTTTTCATCAAATTTGGCATGCTTTAAGGCAGCGGAATGAGGTTCCTCAGATTATATGATTCTTCATGCAGCAGAGTCTGGGACTGAGGGATGGTGTCAGGGACAGATCGTGCCCAGGCAAAGCTGCACTTGGCAGGAGGTAGAAATGGGCAGAAAAACCCTAAGCAATTTGACCAGTCATTATTTTCTATCCTGGGGAATTGGATCAAAATTTTTTCCCACTGGTGTTGTTCCTTAAAGAGTAGAGGGATCATCCAATGAGCAAGGATTCAAAAGATACACAAAACCAATAATTTGCAAAGATTTTACTCCACAGATCAGACACTACCATTAATTTTTAAATAACCAAAAGTTATCTGCCAGTTGTTATAGGTAGCAGAGTTCTCTAAATGGGTCACTTGAAATGTAAGTATGTAAGAGAATATTTTTCTAGTACTGCTTACCACAACAGAATCTGAAACATTAAATATTTCTCAAATTCTGTGTATCACTGCAGTATCTGCCCTTTGGGAGGACAAAAGTAATGAACAAGTACAATAACTGTAGAATTACTAAGTGGAGAAAAGGACATCAGAATAAGAAATAGTCTAAATGAAAGAGAAGGTCATAAGTGTTATGCAGGTCAACAGAGTAATCTTTTGCAGAAAAGGCAGATTTTATTCTGTGAGCAGAAAAACACATGAACAGGTCAATATGCTGTTTTAAGAGAGACTGGCGAGGCATCTTTCAGATTTTTATGCTCACTTAGGCAAGCAAAGTCCTCATGAGAGCAGGAGAATTAGGAAAGAAAGGATGGAGGCAGAGTGGGTGGTGTAGCAGGAATGGGAAGGGAAAATGTGTACCAAGAGAGAAGCATGTGAATTGTTCTCCAGACTAACTGGAAATAGCTGAGGGAAAATTAGCTTTATTTCCAGCAGAGGACTGGGGCTGGCCATGAGGTAGTGAAGCAGCAAACAGTTCACAGAGAGAGGCTTAATAAGTGGAAATATTGAAAGGGCAAGTTAAAACAAGTTCCTGTGGGGCAGGTCTAGATATACAGTCTTTTAAGCGATGCTCTGCCTGTGCTTTACTGGATGCTACTATATAGTGAGTGCGGACTATAAAATTTCTGTGGGTCTATTGACGTTACTTACATCACTTTGGGACTGCAGGACAGTTTGGCTGCTGGTAGAGATCTCAGCAATTTCTCCTCCTGCTTAACAAGACAGAATAGTACCTATGGATATGTCTTTTATTCTTTGTGCTAATTATATACATGGTTTTTTTCTTTGTAAATGTGCATTGCATGAAAGGTTTTGGTGTTTGAATATATTTCTGTCAAATCTTTAAAAAATAAATATTCCTGCAAAATGGAAATCCCACTGTAAATATTTTTTTCCTTGAAATTGAAGGCGAGAAATTTTCTTGTCTGAACTTTTTTTTTTTTCAGAAGCTAGATTTCGATGGTGATTTATGTAGTCTTCAAAATATTAATAGGAGAATAATGTTTTCTCTTATTTCAGGAGTTAAATTCTGGCATAAAATAGTATGGCATTTAGCACATGTTATGGCTTGCATGGCATTTCTTAATTGGTTCTTCTAAGATGTATTTCTGGCCTTCATTTTATCCCATGAGCAAAATCTCATGGCACACAAAGCCTCAGGCTATAGGGAGTGGTTACTCTGAAGGCTTGTCTTCTAAGAGAAGCAGTCCCACAGTCCCATTCCAGAAGAGAAAAGACAGAATTACAAATCATTTAAGGTGAGGCCCTATAAATAAATGACATTCATAGCTTTACAGGTATTACAAAGAAATATTTGTGATTTCTAAAAAATATATATTTTTTAATTCTAGTAGGACTGACTTGAAAAACTTCGTCGTTTGTCTTGTTGATAGTTGATAGCACTTATAAAGAGTTGCTCACCACAGGATTGCAAAAATTTTAAATTCAGCCTTGGTAAAATTATATAGTTATGTACTTTTATGATTAATAAGTTATATGTGGTCAAGAGATGGCAATACTAAGGTCCCTCAAATCTTCTTTAGTTACTAATCTCAGTATGTGCTTGTGCAACTGCTGGGTCAGGTCACAGGAAAAAAGAAGGATTATTTATAAATACTACAGAAGCTGAATAGTCATGGCAGACTGGGTTGCTGGGGTACAGAAGGAGGCAGAAGAGTGGAGCTTCCTGCCCAGGACATGAGGAAAATGAATAGTGAGAGAGAGAGAGGAGAACTTTGGATGAAATGCCTACAGGGAGTCTGGGCATGAGGGAAGTAGCCAGGCAGAGTCAGGCCAGGCACCAGAGGAGGGAAGTTTGTCCTTTCTAGACAGGGAGAGGATTCTGGAAGGGAAAGCCCAAAGGTGAAGCTGGGTGTAAGAATGGGACCAGTGGGGCTGGATGGGCCAAAGGAGAGCAGTAGACAAAGAACATCTGGAGGAGGACAGAGCAGAGGTTCCCACTGACAGCAGTGGCAGCAGCCTCTGTGTGTCTAAGAGCTTTTACTTCTCCTAAAATAGAGTAGAAGAAAGGACTTGTAGTGTCACTACATACAGCAGTTAGTGGGTGTCACTGATATCCTTCCTCTGCTGCGGAATGAGTGATCTGCATTAACTCATGTGCTGCATTAACACAAGTGATGGATCCCCCAACATGGCCCTGCTCTGCTGCCTGTGACTCTGTGAAGCAGAAAGATAGCATTCTTGTTTTTCTAGATGTCCTCTTTAGAAGGTGAGAAGCTACATGCCAAAAAGCTATTATTTGCAAACTTGTAATTTTATTAAGCCCGAGATAAGGTGACCTGTGTAAATCTTATTTGGTCCCTTTGTGATTTTTATTATAATTCTTGCCAAGTTTATAAGGTAATTATAAGTGGGTTGCTGTTCCAATATATGAAAAAGATCATCTGTGGAATGTGTCATTCTTCTATAGTGGAATATGTCGCTGTAATTTCTCTACTCATTTTTCCCAATGGCTGGTAACTAAAAAAGGAAAGAGGCAAAAATTATTATGTGAAAGCAGCTGATATTCTGGCCTGAATAACTAAATTTCTGTCTAATTCTGCCACAAATGCATCTGTTAAGTTCAGAAATCATTTAAATCAAACTCTTCACAAGCATTCTGGTGTTGTATTGTAATTTTCTTTGTGCAAAATGGAAGTCCTACAGTCTGATTCATGTAAGTGTTGAACATTTGCTCTTGCAACTGCAGACAAGAAAAGTAGCACTCTGAGCATTCAAAACCTATTTAATGGTGAGTACTTAAAAACTCAGGTTGCCCATAACTCAGTATATACTTTTGACCTTAATCTCTCTCAGTCTCATTTTTTATCCTTTTGACTCAGAAGTGTATTGGAAAAATACATTCTTTAGGACCTGCCAGCTGCTAAATTGCTATAGTGGCATGGAAATACTGGGAGGAAATTAATTCTGAATTCGGACAACGTGCTGATAGTAAGGCACCAGACACTGAGCAGTCATGGAAAAAAAGCCTCACAGACAGAGTAGCTGCTCATTTAATACATTCTTTTTTATTTGGTGCACTGATGAGCTGTTGCCCTTTGAAAAGTATGGTCACGTAATTAAAGATAACATACATATACACAGGACAGATAAATGGAGGTTTGAGTAGCATTTGTAATATGCAGTTCAACCACTCTGTGTTTAAAATCTTAATACTTTTTTTAAGGTATACTCATATAAAGAATATGTGTGGGTGTTTCTGCATTCACCTTATGTACAGAAAGAAATTATTAAACTTTTCTGCATAATGAAAAAAAAAAAAAACAACATAAATTTGCTATTGCTTCAAGACTATTTCATTTTTTGGCTATTCCATAAAATACAGCTACACCACCATTCTTTACTTAAGAATAATAAAAATGACCCTGTAAGTGAGCTGTAGTTTAGATTCCAACAGCACTGAGAATCAGAATGAAAGAGAATCAATTTCTCAGTATTTATTTGAAAGATGTATTTGGTATGGATTTAAATTTTGAACCCACAGAACTGACAAATAGATAAGAGATCTTTCCTATTTAGAACCCATCCCTCACTCCCCTGCTATTCCCAAGAAAAACTTCCACATTTTTCAGAAAGCTGGGCAAACTTCTATGTTGTCAAGGGAATCTTCTGCAAAATTATTAGCTGACATGTATAAGCCATGGAAAACTAATCCAAGTACTGGAAGTATGGGAGAGGGAAGTATTGAAAACATCTGAATGCAGGTATTTGACACATGAGCAAGTAGTCTGGGCTCTTTTATCCTCTCATCAGTAGAACCTCCAGGAAATGTACCTGGAGATGTTGTGGACCACTCATTGACAGTGCATAAGCACATCTCTCTAGACTTTAATGCAGTCTGCAAATATTGGTGACAGAGCTGAGATTAACATTAAATTTGTCAAAAATGAAGCTTTAAGGGACTGTGAGAATGTGCAAATTTATACTGACTTTACTAGATAGCTCTAGAGGACATTTTGATGTGCACATGGAATGGTTTAGTTTTGGCATAACCAAATGTAGCATTTTAATCACTCATTTTAAAATTAACCAGAGTTAAGAAGGAAGGAAGATGATAAAATTACTGCCAAAGGAAATGTTTAATTTCATGTCAAATAAGAAGTTTTGATGACCTAAGAAGATAAGCTTTTGTTTTCATGTTGCCAGAGCTTGTCCTCAACACTACTGTTTCTTGGTCAATACCAAGATATTTTACATAATTTTTAAAATTTAAGTTGCCAAATCAAATTGTATTTTATTTTAGTTCTAAAGAAAGCATTTCAATGTCTTCTGACTACTAAATACATTTCCTGATACCTGTGAAATACTGTCAGCATTTAAAGATTATTTTATTATTCAAGTTTCATATAACTTTATTCTAATCTCTTGTTCTTACCTTTCTCTTTTGTCAGTTAATTCTTTTTCTCTTTTCTGCAACGAGGCTAGTCAGTTTTCCGTTGGTTTCCTTGCCATTATTCTTATTTGGCCTTCATATATATCTTCTGTTAGTTTTAAAGTAGTTCTTCATGTTATCTCTCCTCAGTCTTTTATGTCAATATTTCTTCACTTCATTCATTCACTGCATCCACTTGGGGTTTTCTGTGCAAGTAGTCCTGTTGAGGTGCCCATGCACTTACCCAAAAGGACAAGACAAGATATGAGCAAAAGCCATGAAATTAATGAGAATAAGTTGCCAGAGGAGTATTTCTCTGTCAGGATGGTCTGCTACTGTTGTGTCTCAGGGTGAAAGGAGCTGCTGTGCAGCTCTGCTCTGGTGGTCTTCCTGGTTTGTATTTCCCTTGACAGAAAGACTTGTGAAGGCACAGGTAGCTATCAGGGCTATACAAGAGTGAGGAGAAGGACCTAGCCAGGCATTCCATTTAGAGGCATGATTTAAACACAGCTCTTCTTCATCCTAAAGCTTCTTTTCACCCAGGAATGCCAAACTTTCACAGCTGCTTTTATCCCATACAGAAACTGTTTATGAACTTGAATTTCAAGTTTAGTGAGGCACTAAACTGAAAGGCACATCATAGTTGTCTAAGGGAAATGCCTATTGCTCTTGGTTTTGATGCTACACCCAGGGACATTGCTGATCATCAGGGAATAAAGGGGCAAGAAAGCCCTGGATATATTTTAGTTACCTAGACAAGCCCAGGGCATGGTGTTAAGATCAGCATGATGGCTCTCACTGCTGAATAGCTTCACACTCCCAGGCAGGGTTTGGCCAGGTTAAGTGGCCCTCTCCCAGGGCATGGGTCAGGAGCTATGCAAGAGTTCTCCTTTGGTGTCATAGACAAAACTATCCTATTTTGGGAGGAAGAGAATTTATTAGTTTGTGTTGCATGTGCCCAGGGTGAGGAATCATGGACAATGAGGTCTCAGGGTGAGCCTTTGCTGATCTTCATCACCAGTGGAGTATCAGGCAAAGAGTGATGCCAGTTTCTGCTCCCATTGCTGTAGCCCACTTTCATGGCTGTAGCCTCTCTTGTGCCATTGCTGGCTTGGCATGTGGTCATGTCCCAAAGTTCCATCAGGCCTAAAATATCCTGTGATTCTGTCCATTTGAGATACAACTTCATGTAAGGCATTCTCTCTCTGTCATGAGGTTGTACTTAGCTTAATTACAGCCCTAGACATTTTTAAATTTTTTTTTAAGCCAATCATTTCATTTGCATGGCATATGAATTTTTTTCAGATTCATTTGTGTTACTTTTTGAGAGTACAGTTTTGAGGTCCTTAATGTACTTGGCAATTTTCTCTTTATTTATATACTTGCTCAATCCTATTGCAGTATTTCTCCTTGAGATGTCTTCTAAGTGTTTTCAAGCACTTAGATCTGTTCAAATAGTATTTCATCAGTATTTTGCCCCATACAGAAGTTCACATTATAACAGCAGATTAATTTCATATGGAATGGCAGACTGGTGTCATTACAAGTCCAATATGTGGAAAAGCATTTGTACTAGACTTTGACTGCTTTTGAAATGACCATTAGTTTTGAGGCACCTTATCCTGGGGAATTTCATCCATTCTGATAAGAAAGACTCAGCACCTGCTGATTAAAGTTTTGTGTTTGAAAATAAATCCAGAAAATTAGAATTTCTCAAGGTGTCTCTTTAAACTATTTATATAATTTCCACCTTAAGCCCTCCTACTATGAAACCTCTTTATTTCATGTAAAGCTGGGGTTGTGAATAAATTGGGCCTTACCTCACATAATTGGGACTATCCTAAATTCATTCTGCCTGCCAGTCAGATTCTCTTGATGTTAAAAACCTGAGTTTACATTATAAAACTGTAATTGTCTCATGCACACTTCCTTTTTACTTTGCAGTCAATATGAGGTTAATAATCTCTTTTTGATTCAGAGCTGCAGATGTTGAGTGAATGTGTAAAGCAGAGGTGTCTTGTTGTCTTACACACTCATCGAAGTGTGAAACATGAAAGAGAATGTGGAAGACAAGTTTCTTCTGCTCTGTAGGTTCCAAACACTTTTAATTTTATGTCTTCTGTGTTATTACTTTTGGAAATGGGCAGCAAATTCTGGGTTTTTTTTCAATTTCTAATCTGTTCTGGTTTTGTGTAGGCCTTGGAGAGAGGGCTTTATCTGGAGATTTCTTTCTTTGTGATTTGTGGGTTTTTTTGGTAAACATGGTTTACAAGATCTTTTTGTCTTTTTTTCTTTTTTTTTTTTTTTTCTTTTTTTTTTTTTTTTTTTTTTTTTTTTTTTGGTTTGTTTTTGTTTGCATAGGGTGCAAAGGGAATTGCAGAAAAGGTTCTGCTCTTGTATTTTGGGAATGATGGTCTTGCCAAAGTCATTAAGCTGGGTTAAGTTCTTGTACTATGTTTTCCAGAAGACCAGCCCTAACCTAACTGAAAACTTGATGAAGAGTGAGCTGTTATGTTTATTTTTGTCAGGACACAGCACCAGTGGTCTGTGATGTACACCAACTAGCAGCTGGTTTCTAGATGAAATCGGATACGTTATTTTGATTTAGCAATCTTTATTATTGGGATCCTCTTTTCACAAAAAGTTTTTCTCCTCACCTCCTCTAATAATTACTTGACTTAATCTATTACCAGCTTTTATTTCTACTGTATATAAATGGAAAGAATGTTATTTTTGGGGAATATGAGGCTAGGGGTATTTTAGTGTGCTTCCCACTGTGGTTCACCAAAGCCTGAATGTGATGACTCTGCAGGGCCAGTTTGCAAAACCGTGCTCAAATGCCACTGGAGTGGAACTGATTCTGAGGGCAGGAAGCAGGAAGGTCATCTTTAGATTCCTTTAGCTTTGTGAAAGCCTGTGTTAACAGATTTATAGTGCTCTCTCCATGCTGCAAGTTTGTGGCAGGGAGGTGATGGAGGCCCAAATCAGGTTTGACACATGTGAGCACTGCAGGCAGGTGTGAGCGGCAGCACTGCTTCCCTGTGATCCCTGGGACCAGGGCCCTGGGAACAAGCAGGGAAGCAGCTCTCCCGTTGCTTCTGCCTGCAGCCTTCCTCTGGAACAGGGGTCTTGTGTGACTGAGGATGGACAGGACCTGTGGGACAGACTCCACACAAGCATGGAAAGATATCTGTCTTTACTACATCTTCCTTCTTGGGGTTTTCATGTAGCTTATTTTCTTTGGAGTACACATATTTTATGAAAATTTTTATTCCTTCTAAATTAGAAAAAGCTTTATTGTTTGTTTGTTTCAGGTATTTTTTGAGTATTTTTAATCTTTCTTAGGGATAACTTCAATAAAAATGTGTTTGTGAACCTAGGCTTGATCTGAAAAGGGATGGATATTCAGAAAAGATGAAATTTTAATTTATCTGGACTGATAGATCGGTGATGACTGATACTTTTTGGCATTTCTTCATCTTGGTTTTACCTATGAAAGGGTTTTCTTTTGTATCCAACTGGGAAACTAGGATTGCTTTAGTAAGTGTGTAATGTTGGAAAACTGCTACACACTTGCAAAAATATGCAATTGTTTTGAAACTTCAGTTTTATTTTCTTGTACTGTTTTTTAAAGTGCAAAGATTTGATTTTCTTGTACTTCTTATAGAGATGAAGATAATTCTGTGAACTTTATCTTCTATAGCATGCGTATTTGTATCAGTTTAAAAAAAATTGGTCAAAATTTATGAATATCTATCAAGTCACCATATACCTAATGGATTAGTCTATGGCTGTTAAAATTATATTGAAAGTTATTAGATTGCTTGCTGGATTGCTTCAAATACTTAAAACATTCTTGTGGCTATGTGCACCTAAGAGTATGTATTTTAAAGAAGCCACAACATGGTTTATTTAAACTTATACTGACAGAGGTGATAAAGCTGCAGACAAATGAGAATGGGGTGGAGAAGATAAGAAACAACAGCTTTGATCAGTACTTAGTAGAGGAAAAAAAGGAAGTCAATTAAATGAGGCACTGGGATAAAACAAGCTCAAAGCAAGGTTCAGAACTTTGAGAAGAATAAAAAATACTAGCTAGGTTTGGGCTGGAAAAGGTAAAAGGTAGTTATATGTACAATGTATGTGTTTTATCCATGATGATTGATTAATGATACTGTATTGATTTTGGTACATTTGAAATTTTTAATTTTTAACATGTTCACATCTAAAATATTCAAGGACTTTTTCCCCTGCCTAGTTTCATAGAATCATGTTGTCAATTGTGACATTCTCCAATTTTCCTGTCTCACTAAAAAAACAGAGATGTGTCATGTCAGCCCTTCACCCTTTACAATTCTTCACTTCTGCACAAGTTCCAAGCAAAAGGAAAAGGTTATTTAAGTAAATGTTCAAAATTAGCTGATGTATAAGTCTTGGCAAAGAACATTGGGTTTAAAAAATGCAGTTTTCTTGAATGATGCCAGTAGCAGTTTCTGCTAACTTGGTAAAGCCTTATGTTCCTTTAATAACTGGTATATTTTCATTGAAAAGCTTTGAATTAATATCATATTTGGGGACAGAAATTATATATACAAAGTCTTGAGGGGATGGCTGAGAGCATATGTGAGAGCGTCCAGGTTCCTTTGGCTGGTGGAAAGCAGTTGAGAAGTACTGCAGCAGGAGATGTCAGGGAACTTAGGCTAGATGAGATATTAGAGCATACCTAAAGAAGTCAGAAAGCTGCTGGGGAGTACAGGTTTGGAGCAGGATGGTGTGGCTGGTGCCAAATGTCTCGGTTCATCAAAGCATAACAAGTTTTGCTGCTCTCAAGTAGGGAATAAGGCAAATTAGGTATGTAGGAAGAAATCTGAAAGAGTTTCCTAGGCTCAAAACCAGGATATGTTTATTTGAGAAAATGTTGAGACTATGGGGGGATAAAAGCCACCTGTTTACTAATCAGCAATTAAAGCATGCATGTAAGTGGATAATTACTATAAAGAGTAGGATTCTTCATGCTGTAGCTTGTCTGGTGCTGTCACACCCAATGGTATTTGTCTCCTGGACAATTTTTAGCACAGACTCTTACTGGAAAGCATGTTTTGCAAAGAACCGTTTGCCTTCCAGGGGCAGTCCCAGAGTTCACTGGTGGCTCCCTTGGCAATTTCACATCCTCTCAGCTTTGTGTACCACACCCGCAGCAGCTACCCGTAATAACCTCTTACCAGGTTCAGTGGATGTGAATTCATTGCCATTTACAGACAGATCTGTTTGGTTTTCACCTGCACAGCATCCTGCACTTGCTGGTCACTTGCATGTCTAGTACATGTCCAGTAATGTCTGTGTCACTGGAACACAAGTTCTTCGGTAACAATTTTTAGTCTGCTTTTTTTTTGTAATGCTGAAATAACTTCTTAATTTTTATGAAAGTGGTATTGTAATGAGAAAAAGCACTTTTTTATGTAGTATTAGATCTTGACAAGTGAAGGAAAGCTTGCATCTCTAATTGGGCAATAACACTTGAAAACAGTTTGGTTAATAATTTAGGTGTATATAATATAATAAGTTAATAATTAAACTAATTCAGGTGCAATCATAAGTGATTTTTGAGTCAGATTCTCAACCCAGCTGCTGATATTACAGTTATGCTGTAGAAACCTTTGGATGGGAGCAGGTATTTTGATATCTGGTTTTTCGGTATTTCTTTGTGTTGTTGATAATTTGGTTAATTTATCAAATAGCTTTTTTATTTTTAAAGGTAAGATGCCAAATAACTTCAGGCTGATTTATAAGAAATTGCCCAGTCTCTTACTAATTCTGCAACTTTACAACTAGGAGAGAGGGCAGTAGATAAATTTTTTTATTATTTTTGACTATCAGTTGCTTTCAAACAACAAGACTTCTTTTTTACAACCTGAAGCAGAGGACAAAGCTTGACCTCCCTGAAAGAACTATGCTTGTTTTTCTTTCTTTTTTTTTTTTTTTTCCTGCCATCGACAGACCGAGCTCCGACAACAGGCGCCACAGCATCCGGGAGAGGATGTCCAGCACCAACGAGAAGGGGAGCCTGGCCATGGAGTCCACCAAGGAAACGCGGTTCTGTGCCGTCTGCAACGACTACGCCTCCGGGTACCACTACGGGGTCTGGTCTTGCGAGGGCTGCAAAGCCTTTTTCAAAAGGAGTATTCAAGGTAATAAACTGTTCAAGTGAGTCACCTTTACTCTTTACACTTGAGGAGACTGAAGGTACTTGAGATTCCAGCCTCAGCCCGGGACAATGACATTTATTGGGCGTTCATTAGCAGTTGTGCTCTCCCACATAGTTTTAGCTCTGTACTTGGTGAATGCTTTCAGCAGGTATAAAATATGTTGTTACTTAGTCCAACATTAACGAGGAAAAGTAAAGCTTTTCTATATCTTCCTTGCTTTAGGTATATCTGACCATGGTGGTAGTGAGTAATTTAAAAATCCATATTGGATCAAGATGATCACTCTTTCAGGCTATGCATATCTCTACTCTTATCCAAGGCATTTTTGAGAATTCCGTGTCAGATGATTAATTCCTGCTGATTGATTTATTAATCTTAATTTAGTGCTCCATTAGCCAGATGGTTGAGTTCAAATCTCAGATCCTTAAAGATGCTAGCTGTCTTCTGAGAGCCAGTACTGAAAAGGAATGTTTCCTTGATGAAATATTATTTGTGTCTGTCAACAAAGCAGGGCTTTGAACTGTAAACAGAATGGTTTAGTTCACAGTCTTGTTGTGGTTAAAAAGGCTAGTGGAATAAAGGGCATCTGACAAAAAACACTGTTAATTACTGTGACAGATAATTCTTTCCTTAAATGCCTGTCACTTTGTGGAACAGATGCTTTTTTTATTCTTTTGTTCAAAATCTCTTAGAATGAGTAAGGAGTAATTATAATTCTACAGAAAATACAGGTACTGTTCACTATATAAGTTTTAGAGAAGAAAATAAAACAGGTTTCTTCCTTTTAAACAGAAAACTGGTAAAGTGCTGTGCTTTATTTAGGTTTCTATAGCTTTTTAAATCTCCAGGTGATACATAGGCACAAAAATTTCTGTTGCCTGATTTACTGAAGTAAACATAGTGTGGAACAGTTTTACATCATATCACAAGATGTGATTATTGCCTGTTTTGTTGCATGACTAGCACTGAGGTGAGTTAAATAGGACTTCCAGCATTCAGCTCAGAATCTTCCCCCCACCAAAGAAAAGAAGTGAAAAAATGATGGAGGGGTAGACATTGATGGAATTATTTGAATGACAATGATTAGTTAATAGTTACTTATATTTCTGTTTGTCCAGACACACTGAAATGATTTTCAAAAGAGTGGTTAGAGCCAGAGGTTAGTAATAAGCAGCACTGAAGGGAGAAAGGGTGAAATGCTTTTTTTTCTTCACGTCAGAGTAATTTACTTTAACTTGTGATGTCAGGAGAACAGCTCCCTTATTGTGTATTTGCTATTTTTCCTTTTCAGTTCCTCTGACCAAGTCAGAATTATTCTTAGACTTTTGAAATTATGTCCTTGTGCTTGAACTGAACTAGATCACAACAAAGTGGAAATTGAAATAGCCTTAAGCAAAAGTAAGAGTTATCAAGTAATTGTGCAGCAAAGATCTTCAGCGTTTGGCCATTGTGGAAGAAGAAATGAATCCATTTCATTGAGCTCCTGCTGTCAGCACTTGGTGGTTTTGCCCTGGTCTCCACATGGACAAATGTTGTGGTCCACCACACTGGATCTGTTTTCTATTTGTGCTACACTAAAGACTAGTTAGTAAATTTGCTTCTTGCTACATATATATATTTAAGGTAATTTTTAAGTACATAAGCTTTTAAATCTTGAAACTTAAGTTTCCAGGATCCCATAAAATGTCTTTCACGATCTATAAGTCATGTTTGCTCTAATTTAAGCTGCTTGCTTCTTGCCCTATCCCCTGTGGGCACGAAGAACGCTTATTACAACAACCTTTTACATAGTTGAAGACTGTTATCATATCTTTTCTCAGTCTTCTCTTTTTTAGACTAAACAAACCAATTTCTTTCAGTAGAACATGCTTTCTAGACTTCTGATCCCATTTGTTAAGCTCCTCTGTACTTTCTTCAGTTGATCCACCTCTTTTGTGATTAAGTTATAGTAAAAAATGACATCCACAAGTATAAAGAAAATAATTCAAGAATATGAGTACTTATGAGAGAATTGTGATTATTTGATCACGGAGGGTAAGAAAAGTCTTCTGAGCTTTTAAAGTCATAGCTACCCAGTCTTGATGAACTAAGGTAATTTTTGAATTTTCTGCTGGATTTGGAAGAGATCTCTTTTTCCACAGTTACATGTTCTCATTGAACATATGTGCAATTTATGAAAATGAAAGTAATTTTTAGATTGAGAATAGGTGGAAAAACATGCATTTACCTTGCAGATGACAATAATTTTAAATATATTGTGACCAGGTAGCTAGGAATGAATGCTACTTACATGCAGGTATATTTATAGATGAACACGTGGACTAAATATTATTTTATATATTTTTGATTTATGATATATACTGCATTTATTTATAGATATGAATATTATTTATATTGCATTTTGATTTATTATATATACTGCATATATACGCTCTGCATTCCTAAAATAAATGGGAAAAAAAATTCCTGTGAATCATATGATCAAACACTGTTAAGGTTCACAGAACTTTTTTGTATGAACAAAAATAAACCAAAATGCTTTAAGCCAAGTTTTTTGTTGTTTCAGCAAAGAAATCCATGCTACTTTGTTCTTTGCTAACCTGTATTTCTCAATAAATATATAGATGCAGAGATGATAATTTCTGTACTTCTTATCAGAGATTTCATAGGAGAATTGCTGTAATGAACCTTGACGTTCCTGTTAGACTGTACACAAACATTCTACATTGTTCTTAATAGAACCACAGGAAAAAGTAAGGACAGACATGAACACACTGTATGTGGTAATGAATTACCTCTGTTATTCTCAGTGATATCTGAGGTATCTATATTTACCTGTGGAATTTTATGAAAACTCACATCTGCATTGAAACTTACCTGAGGTGACAATAGATAGCTTCACTTTTATCCAGGGGATCTGGAATGTTCCTGGTAATATTTTGTGAGTTTTAAATGCTAAGGTGTTTTTCTTTGTTGTCATGTAGTTAAAGCTTAAGAGGTAACCTGAATTAGAAATTATCTCAATATGTGCAAATTTTCAGTTTTGTTTAAACAACAGATGGTTTGTGGAAAACCTGAACTGCATCCTGAAACTGCCTATGTCAGTCTGTTTTGTTAGTTTATGTCCCAGAAGTGATTTGGGACCTTGTTTTGAGAAACCTCAGTGCAGAGTGTTATTAATGTACAAGTTTCATGGGAGAGAAAAGTCACAGGACAC
This sequence comes from Urocynchramus pylzowi, assembly GCA_013397555.1. Lineage (NCBI taxonomy): Eukaryota > Metazoa > Chordata > Aves > Passeriformes > Fringillidae > Urocynchramus > Urocynchramus pylzowi. Next base: position 84,780 of record VZRH01007407.1, read on the forward strand.
CAAAGATACCATGTTGCTTGGTGATAGAAGAGTGCTTTACTTTTCCCCCCAGCATATGTAGCCTTCAGAAGTGTACTTGGTTGAGGAACCTGATTTCAGAAGCACAACAAGGAGCCACACCACAGCACACTGTACTTCTCTCCTAAAATATTTAAGAATTTTAAGACCAAAAAGTGCCGTTAGACCAATAACTCTCTTTTCTCAATATGAACTTTATATGCTATCCAACTCCAAAGCCCAGTAACTTGATGGAGGTAAATATTTTAGAAGATGGCCATGGGCTCAAGCATTTTCTTACAATGATGGCTTATTCTAATGATTTGTCCTCCCATATGCTAAAATTTTAACAAATTAATGTGTATTACTCAAAGTCATGTGTCTTTGGCTTTTACATCACTTTCATGAGCCAGTGTTAGTAACTGCTATATTTCTGCTTTGGAAAGTTCTTAAAAATTAGGTCATGAAGTCATCAAATCACCTTGATCTCTTAAGTGAGCTAAAATGTTTCAGTCTCCTGCTGTATATCTTTCTATCTTCTGAGTCCATTATCTTTGCACCTTTACTCATTCCCCCACACCCATAACAGCCTCTCTAAAATTTGGATGTCAGAATTGGATGATGTATTTCAACATGAGCCTTATAAATGCCATTTACAAATTAAAAATCCCCTTGTGACTCACACATTCTTCCCCCCTTCTAATTCCCTTGTTTTTTGGATGGCCACCAAGCCTTATGAGACAGGAAGGAATTACTCATATCACCTCTGACAAGCATCCAGCAAATGCCTACATATGGGTGTCTGCAAACCCCCAGAGGGAGCACAAGGGATTTGGAACAAATCAGGAGTAAATCCTTTCATTAGAGGGTATCTTGATCCCAGAATTGCTCAAGCATTTTAGAAGTTGCCAATTCTATTTCCCCTTCATGTGCCCTTCTGTTTTTCAGGTGCATCTTCTCTGCTTTTGTTCATATCTGGGATATTTCACATATCAGTTAAAAATAGTCAGTTAAAAATTACTCCATGATGGGAGGCATTACCAGAACAGGTTGGCTTCTGAGAATGGATGAATAGCTGAGGAATTCCAGAGGCCTGCCTTTAATGTCTTGATCAGAGATATAAAGGTCTTCAAATTTCAGGAATTCTTGAAGTATTGAAGTATTCTTGAAGTATTTTGCTTGTGTGTCTTGAACCTGGATTTTAATTAGCAGTTATGCCTTCTGACCATCAAGTAGGAGAGTTTTGGCAGTAGACTTTAAGTGTTATCAATTGTTTTTATTTGACAGTGATAGAGTTGTACTTGGTTGAAAGTATGTAATGTTGAGAGGGGTGGTAATGTATACATATTTTCATGTTTGAGAGAATTTCACTGGTAAAACATGCAAGTAAGTGAGTGTTTAAGTAATGGTGAAGTGCGGCAATTGCAGTCTTGTCAATTTGGGAGGTTTCTGAGATCTTCCCTTTAATTTTCCATTCTTGTCTTCTGTTTTGATGGTATTTTTGTAATCTGTTTTATAACAGCTCAGATCCTGCAGCCAAGAAGGCAAAAACTCCCTAATAAGACTGCTTGTACACTGGTGCTATGAACTGTCAGCCAAACTACAGAACAGGAACCTCAGTGAGATTAGCAGAGTTAATCACAGCCAATCAACAGGGAGCTGCAGATGGGCATCTGGCCTCAGGGTGGAAAACACATAGTTCCAGTTGGAGATGGCTGTTGGAAGTTTGAAGGCTGGAAAAGGTGGATTTGGAAAGTCTGCCAGGGTTTAGCTGTCATTGAGACTGCTCTAACTGCTGGTGGTCAGCCAGGTTCTTCTGAAACTTCTTTTGATTTATTTTTGTGTATTTTTTTCTCCAGTGTCCAGTGTGTATTTTTTCTCCAGTGTCCCTTGAGGTAAACATGTGCTGTGATTGCATTCTCTAACATGAATTTTTAATTTCAGCTGTGTAATTTATGGTGATCTTCTTTCAGAGATTTGAGTGCTATTGAAAGGCAAGAGTCAGTACCTTTTTTTCCTTGTAAGGCAATTTTGAATGTGGTGCTTTTCTAGCAAATTTTAAGTGCTGCGTTCAGCATGGATGTGATAGTGGCTTAAGATGTTTGTATCCAGGATACTTCCTCATTTTTCAAGGCCTAAGCAAATCATAGGGCTGCAGTGGACCTTGAGCTCTAGTTCATCTTTCTGTCCTGCGATAGGATCAACTTCTGTCAATTCCTTATGTATGTTTCTTGATCTGGTTCTTAAAACCTGTAGCTTGATCCAATGTTTTATTATCCTTATCTTTGAAGGCTACTGGGAAATTTGAATCTTCAGCCTGCAGCTTAAGCTCATCACTTATTTTCCTGAGAATCATGCCACAAAATAAAGTGCTCTTTCTTTCTGCAACAACCTTTAAAACATGGAAGTTTGCTATCACACATGAAAAACAATTACTCTGTTATACCTAACTTGAGAAAACAAGGTTTATTCAACATTTTCTCATAGGTCTTGTTCTCTTGATGTCTAATCTTCTAGTTGTTCTGCTTTGGAGGTTCTCCACTTTCTGCTGTTTTCTTTTTTTCTTGAAGTATGATTTCCTTCTAACATGGTGTTTCACAAGTACTGAACAGAGCAATAGGATTACCTTACAAGCCCATCCATCACATGGTATTTGTCTATATCCATCACACTGTAATGTTTGCCTTATTACAAAAACATGATACTCTTCACTCATAATCAATGTGTGATGCAGAATAAACTCAGGCATACTTTTCTGGAGAAGAAACCATTTCTTTTCCTCATTGTTTTGTGCATATGATTACTCCTATTTTAATGCAGATTAGATATTTAGAGATATTAGAAATTTTAGAGACATTAGATATTAGAGATTTCTACCAGTCCTTTGTACTTTGTGCTTTTGTGCTGTTGTTTTCCCATGTGCTACCTTCAGTTTGCCGAGGTAATTTGGAATTCTTATTCTGTACTCTCCTGCCATTTATTTCAGTCTGGCTAGCAGAGTAGTCTGGCCTTTCCTCTATTCTTCTAACACATATAAATGTCATCTACAAATGAATAACAATTAATAAAAGAAATACTCCAGATCACTACCCATTTGTGAGGAAAACACTACTTATAACTGGATTCTGGACAGACACTATGGAGCCTTATTCAGTATCAGCTTACATTGTAACAGTGAACTCTGACAGTTCTTCTCTGAGACTGATTTTCTGAAACCATCTGAACTATATATTCCTAGCTGACATATGGTGTGTCAATGTAGGCAATATTGAAAACATTTCTGAAGTTGGGCAACATGCATTGCCAGAGAGTGGAGAACTGACTCTTATCTGATTTTATAAATGGTCATTTGTTTTTCCTCTGCCAAATCCAGAGCTCTTCCCACTTCCTAGATAGAATTCCTGGCTTTTAGAAGCTGTTCTTAATGTACCCTGTATTATCACCTTTAATGTTGTTTTACTTCCTCTGGAATATGACTGTTGTGCAATATCAAGCAATGACAACAAAAAAATAAACATTATTACGTGTTTAATAAACATTATTACAAGTGTTTAGTGAATATTTAATCTGAAAACTCACGTTAGTCCTAGCTCAGGACTGAGCCTTTCAGCAATACAAAATATCCATATGAGAAACAAAAGCACATTACATTTAAAAACTACAAGACGGCATGCAAGTTTTGTCTTGCAAGAAAGTGCTAAACTGTTCCACTTGCTTTTAGAGAGTGTAACAGCTATTCCCACTCTAAAATGTGGCTAGAAATATGCAGGACAAGAGACTAAGATACCTTGATTGACCCTTCTGATTATAAAATGGGTGGCTCTTCATACTATAGAGCATGGATGATGATAGGGTATGAGGGAGCAAACCAAGGATCACAGATACACATCAGTTAATTAAAGAAGTATATAACCAGGTTGTGCTTTGCAGGAGAAAGTGGCACACAGGCAGAAAACAGTCTTTTTTTTGGTCAAAATACTTGTGTCAAAAGGTAGTACAATAATTTATCAAGCCAGCTGTTGCATGTATTGAGGTTTCGGTTTTACCAACTTCAATGCAGAAAACTTGGTTCAAAAGCCACCACACAGGTCCTTGAAAAATGTGTGGTAGCAAGAACCATTCAGGTACTGAAGATCCAAACCTGATGTCATACCTGTAAAAAAAATGGAGAGTTACATTATTTTTTTTTTGTCGGTAACATTTGATAGTATTTTGAGTACAAGAGTACAAGAGTAATTTGCAATATTTTTAGCTTCTTAGGCTCTTTATAATAGTTGTGGGAGTTTTCTTTAGTAGAATTCTACCCCTTCCCATTCTGGCTCAAATAAAATGGGAAGCTAAAAATACAAAAGTTTCATTCAAAGTCTATGGGAATAAGATGGCCATGACATGCCTATAACTCTCTCTGAAAATGCTTTTTGTCTCTGGAGAGATCATATTGAGATGGTTGTGAGTAATACATTGTGGGAGTTTTTCCCTTTAACACAGCTGTTGTTTTAATCATGTGCCAAGGACTTAAAACAATTGTGATTTATCTGCTAGGGAAACAGAAAGTTGATGTCATACTCCTTGCCAGATTTTGTAAGATTGGATCAGTGTTTTTGTCTATTTTTATTTGTCATGAGGAAAAAAATATACTTTCTGTTTTGTTACCTTGTCTAAAATTAGAAAAATTGGATCGGGGTAAAAGTAAACTTTGCACGTGGTATCATAATCCTGAAATAGTAGATGAGACACCAAATTAAATTTTAAGATAAGGCCTATAATAAAAACTTCAAAATTGTTTGCTTGAGTAGAAAATATAATTTTATATGTATAGATTTATAAAATTAAATAGTGGCTTTTTAATATACATCAACCTTTCTCAATATATCAGTTCAAGAATTATTATACTGGTAAGATGGAGCAGGCTTGGTACCCTCATGCAGTGCCCATTCTCCTTCCTGCATTTTTCCTGCTACTATATGGAAAGGTTTTAGAAGAGCTAGGTATCATAGCCATTTGGCTGTAATTACCTGCTCATGTGAGCAGTTGCAGTTATACCTAAGTGAAGACAAGAAGATTCCACTAGAAGGCAAACACAGCCTGTGAGCTCCACGACACAGCTGAAGGACATCATGTGGAGTATATAAATGTTAACCTCCTTTCCTCCTTTCCCATTCAGTGGTTCTGTGAGTGATGTGTGTCAGCGCTTTCAGGCACATGCTGCAATTGTTGGGACTGCCCTGTGCAGGGCCAGGAGCTGGATTTGATGATCCTTGCAGGTCCCTGCTAACTCAGGATATTTCATAATCTTTCCTTCTGAGGTATGCAGAAAAAGAGGACTTTCTCACTGGATGCAAATGAAATATGTTTTACAGCCTTCTAGACCCTTTTCCTTACTGTCATGTTACTAATGTTTTGCTTGTTTAAAGCCAGAAAGAAGATTAATCTTCTCAGCAGTGCTGAATAGTTGCTAAGAGAACCCAAATTCCAAATCCAAAGACCTTTTCTGAGAGTAATTAAGCTGTGAATTTGAGTATCTGTGCTTATAAAGGATTTAGACATAACCTTCTGTTCTTCTGTGAAGCTGTTAGGAAAAAGTGTGATTTTAAAACCAATAAGTGCAGTTTTATTGGGGCACTTAAAATTGGTGTTACTTTTTGTTTTGCATTCAACATTTGTTTTTACTGGGTAAGCCTATGTAATGTCCAAGTGCTTTTTTTTTTTTTTTTTTCTTTTTAATGTAATTTTTTCCAAGGTTTTGCTTTTCATCTCCAGTCTTGTTTGGCACCTTAAGGTGTGGATAAAGTCTAAAATTTAGCTTTCATTTCCTTCCTTTCATCCCAGCTGTCATGTATGAAAATTTTGCTAATTTCACTGTCAGATCATAGAAGGATCTGGTGCTTACAGAGGTAATGGCTATGCTGGTAGCTGCCTTATTCAGATAGGTAAAGAATAGTTTAAGAAATATGTGACATGAGGATTGAAAAATAAAAGAATAATTAAAGGAAGAGCACATAGCAGTAAGAGGATAATAATTATTACTGGCTTTGTTCAAGATGCATGATGAATCAATTCAACTACATCAGTTCAGGCATCCTTATCCTCTTCTCCTCCACTGTTGGTCATTATCATGCAGAGTGTCACATGAGAAAAGGGTCTAATTTTTGCAACCCATTCTGGAGAGGCCTTAACATTTCCTGAATTGCTATAATATACTTAATTTTATATACTTAATTTAATTTTTACCATTTTAAAATGTGCAATTCATGAGTTTTCATAAGAAAAATAGACCATTCCTCCCTAAGCTCTTCCAAAAGGTCCCTTAGACTCTTCGATGTTAGCTCATGACACTGCAAGTTATACATATGGGGGATTAAAACTAGGGGATCCACCCTATTAAATTCACTTTAAAAAATTAAAAAATTTAATTTTGTGCAGGTTATCAGATAATTCATTTTTTAAAAGCCTCAGTAAGATCACAGAGTCCAAGTGACGTGTGCTTCCCTCTACAAGCATCAGTGATCACTGAAGGCACTTCTTCCTCTTGGTACTCCTGTGATACCAGCTCTCAAGTAGCCTAATTACCCTCTCGTCTAGCAGTACCATGCTTTGGATACCCTGAAAACAAAGGGCAGGGCAGCTGGGAACCTGTTGATGTGTCCTGTTTTCATGTTGACAATTCCTACCAGTGAGAAATCCCTTCTAGTAGGTCAGATTAGTTGGAATCAACTTTGCCAAGAGATGAGCTATAAGCATTAGATAAAAGGTAGAATAATTAAAAGACAATTCACCTACATCAAGGTTATTTAGCTCTACACTATTTCACTTTAAAGTAAAACTTGTTTTTGCATATTACCTATTCCTTAATTGTGTTTTCCTGCCTTTTTCTCTTCCATGCTACCCCATCCTAGACTGCCTAGTCTGTCTGTGCCTTGCAAAGGAAACTTTTTTCACTTCCAGCACCTAAATACTTGAAAGCAGATAGTATTGTGGAGAAGCAGGAAAGGTTCCTGCCTTCCTTTTTCACTTTGTTTATTTCTTCTTTCCTGATTAAATTGATAATGTTTTTTACTGTATTCTCAAATTATCGAACATTTTCTTCTGGTTGCTTACATGTTTTTCCATCTAGTGAAGTCACGTGGATTACAATAAACCAAAAATTATGATAAATATTAAATGCATTATCTTTTTCCTAGATTTACAGGAAATCTGAAAGGCTAAAGAATGATACTTGCAATCTAAAGAAGTATGCTCATCACATACAGATCTTTCTGTTTTTAGCAGCCAGATTTTACATTCTTTACTCTGTGAAGTCAATCAAGCACTTTGAGTGAACAGTGTATTGTCTAAGGTGCAGATCATGTGCATGAAAACAGACTAATTATGCTAACATTTAAATGGTAAATTCATGATAAAACTCTTCAAAAGGAAAAATATTATATGAATGTAGGAACTGTAGCTCATTACAAATAGGATTATTTTACTTACTATTCTACAATCCAGGAATTTATTTCCAAACACTTGCGGTTTGCACAAGTAAATACAGATTCATAGCCAAGGAGAAGGTTATCATCCACATAAGCATAGCAAAAATAGGATGACTGCCCTAATGATATTGATTATACTTGATTTTTGGTTTTTGCATGCAGTCACTTCTGTCACTTTTTTTTTTTTTTTTACCTTTGAACGCTATGAAAATCAGCCAATCCAGCAAGGGTGGTTAGTATGATTTCAGCTTCAACCTAGGTGGGATTTATCTGCTCATTTTAGAGAGATCTAAATGGTGTTCTGAATTATTTGCTGATTTCAAAGCCTGCGCTCATTCACCATGTGAATTTACCTTTTAACTTCACCAGGAAGAAGATTAGCTATTCTTTCAAAGTACTTATTTGCTTTTAAAAAGAGTAACTAAAAATTTCCATCTTTATCTCATGCTATTTCCAAAGTTGCCTAATGAAACAAGGCAGGTGATTGAAGTCAGGTGCTACACTTGTTCACTGCTGCTTAGTGTGATTCAGTATAAGTGCATTTTCTTAAAAATACGTTGGGGTTTTTTTTCTACTCCTTTTCTCTGTAGATATTGTGTATGTGGTTGAGGCTGTTTTCTTTCTGACTTGATTTTTTTTATTTCCTTACATGTGAAAGGATTTGAATCAGATATAGAACAGTCTGTATCCTACCAGAGGAACTGAAAATTAAAACGTTCTTTCATGCTGGGTTGAGATGGTGGTTCAGTCGTACCTGTTTACCGCAGTGCTGGAGCAAAGCATATGGATAAAGACTTTTCCAGTATTATTTTGTTCTATCCAGTAGACCTAAAAAATAATAGTTCTGTCTATTTGAGACAGGGCATAGTCAGCTGTTCCCCTATTAACAAGTTTAGAGGCTGGCTACTTATTTTGATGAGATCCCAGTTATGCAGCATTAGAGAGCAGATGCTCCTGGTGTAATCTGATAGTAATTTTTACTCTATTTTCTAATTTGTAGTCAAGGATAGATTTGATGAGACCGAGGCCTCTGTGAAACCTCCACCCTACTTTACCTCAAGCTGATCCCTTGACCTCAAAGAGAGAACAAACAGTTCTGCAGTAATTTTTTTTTTTTTTTTTGCATGTGTGGGCTATACCTTAGCTATGTTCAGATGAATACAGAGCACCAATGAAATAGTTTTGAAGAGGCTATTCCATCCTTGCTAAACTTTGTCAATGGCTGGCAAATAATTTTATAGCAGATTTAAGCACACTTTTTTAAAAAGCAAATTGGAATAGATGCTTTTTGGCAGTAATAAATAATGCTAAAGAGAGTAAGAAATGAGGAAGAGGAGCTCTGAAGGAGAAGATACCAGTGACAATCTTGGTTTCAGCATGTGGTAATTTTAGAATTTTTCATGTCAGAAAGTTTTTGCACAAAGCAGTAGACATGCAGCTGGAATTAGTGACTGATTTATCCCTGAAGTACAATTAATTATTTGAGGATTTTTGCTTCTGTTCTATGTTGTTGTTTGTTTCTTTACTGGAACTGACTGTCATAGATAAAATCTTTTGTGCATAGACCTTTTTTAATTTCATAAACCTCATTTTGTGCAGTCTATTGCTTAAACATCAGCACAGGCACACAAAACCAGATGGTGTTGTATTTCTCGGCCTGAGAGCAAGGAAGTCAAGGCACTTGTTCATATTAATAGATCCTCTTTTGTGGTTGCTTTAATTGTTCACTGTTTTAATTATTCTACAGCAGTTTTGATTTAAAGAATTTGCAAATAAATGTGTGGCATAGAGATGTTAGTTTCAAAATCTGTATCAACACTTTTATGAGAGGTTATGATGAAAAAAGAGGTTACTTTTTTCCCCAAGATGTTATAGTAATTTTTGTTATGTCTGTGTATAACTGTGTCCTTACTTTCCCTCTGGTTTTACAGGGCACAATGACTACATGTGTCCTGCTACTAACCAGTGCACCATTGACAAGAACAGAAGGAAGAGTTGCCAGGCCTGCCGACTGAGAAAATGCTACGAAGTGGGAATGATGAAAGGTGGTATGTACAAAGCCATCATCAAATCTTCAGCATTGCTGTCTGCCTTCCTGCCTTTTAACTTCATTGGGCAGCTGATATGGTTTCTAACTAAAGGAGGGAGCCATTGATTTTATTGAGTTAAAGTCTATTAAATCAAAATTATTTTATTAAATAAGAAATGAAAAGCTCCTGAATATCATGTTATCTTCAAATTTGCATGAAAAATAAGAAGACCATTGATTTAAATAGAATTAGAATTCCTCTGTTGTTATTTTTAACTCAGTGTTTTTTGGTCTCACATGGTAAGCTTCAGATCCTGATGAATAAAATTTAGCACAGGATTTTGCAGCATTTTGCAGTTCAGTGGGAAGAGCATTGGTAGTCTCAAATCAGTCCATATTTGCTAAATGAACTTTTGGATATGTAATTCTTGTTCTGTGAATCCTGGAAGGGAAAGTTAATTTCTCTGTTCCGGTACTGTACACGTATTTTAGATGTAAATTAATTTAACTCAACAATATTAAAGGCTTACTCATTTCATAAGAACTGTGATAAATGCCACTTTCCTAGAAAATTTGTAATAATGATGGCTTGTTGTAGCCTGCTAAAAATTTCACATTGCTTTTATCAATGCAGAGTAATCAGTAGCTGTATGGAAACCTACATCTATAGGAAAAACTTCGGAAACTACTAAGTGCACAGGGCAGAAGGGATTAGATCCCCATGTATTTTGTGTGTAAAGAGCTAGTTAGATTACAGGCTGGTTCTTCCTTTCTTTGGCACACCTACTGCTTACTTATGCCACAGAAAGAGTGCAAGAGAGAAGAGGAGCTTATCACATATGTCCTTTCCTCAGCAAATAATTTATAAGTCCAGCAAAGGTAGGCCAAGTCTGAGAATCTTAGGAGAAAAAGGGAAAGACTAAAGGAAAAATGGTCAGTTGTTACTGCACTTGAGATTGGATCTGTATTTTCCTCAACTCAAAGATTAGGAAAGAGCTGAGACTGATTTTATTAATCTCAATTTTGGGATGCAAGCAGGAGGACAATGTAAAATCTGCTTTTGCTTCTAGAAGTTAAGACAATGGTTGATTTTTTTCATGAGATTTTATGTATTGGTCTGAGCATCCTGGTTCATGTGGCTACAACTTTTCAAAGGGTATGTAGTTAATATCACAGGTATTATCCAGAAAAGGTAGAGGTTCAAGGAAGGCACACGAAAACCAGAGAATCCACAGATGAATATGCCATGCAGATTTAGCTTTGACCTTTGTACACATGGCAGATCATAGCTAGGATTTCTAATTATGCTTTATGTTGATGACATTACATATTTCATTTGGCACATTTGCATCCAATTACCCTTACATGTATTTAATTAATGATTCACTGTACCAGTGTTATGTTTTTCATATCTCTTTTCTAGGATGCAGGTTCTAATAGGTTTTTGACTATTATATATGTAACTGTTTTACTCTCATAAAAACCATAAAGATTTCTCAACTAGCATTTTTTTAGCTTAAAGTAGTCCAAAAGAAATACTGCAATTCTGTTCAAATTTTCTTTCAAATATAAATGTTCTGGGATCATTGTTTGATACAGTGGTTCTCATCTGAGAAAAGTCATCTGGATTTCATCCTTTCCTTTCCTTTTGCAATGCTGTAAGATTTTTATAGTCACTACAGGAACTGGCAGTTCAAAAATAGTCAGTCTTGTGGTGTTTTGTTTGTCAGTGTTTGTTGTTGTTGTTTTCTTCTTGTTATTGTTTTGTTGTTGTTTTCTTCTTTTAAGAAACTAAACTCACAGTTTATAAACAAGGAGATCATGATCAGAATAAATTGTATCTGCTTTTATAGTACTAATAATAATGCATGAAGTTCATCACTGGTTCATAAGCAAGAGTTTTAAAATATTTATTTTATGAAGCCTTTGAAAAAAAAAATCTTGAGATCCCTCAGTTACAAGTAATAAATCTGTCATACCTGCAGATGACTTCAAGGAAGGTAAAGTTAATGTACATGAAATAAAACATTAAAAGTTTTTCTGAGTCGTTATTGATCCCCTATTGGCCACATGGATGTGTGGGGAAGAAAAACCTTTTGAATGTCTTCTAAATCTAAACCTAAATTCTAAACTCTTCTAAATCTAGACCTTTATAATGTCACATTTCTCTCAGATGAAGATAAAGGTTAAGTAAATAGTCTTGTTATGCCATCTGGCTTAACTTTTAAGTGATAATGTTTAAATATTTTTAATTTTAATTTTTTTTTCTGAGGAGAGCTATGAAGATTTTCTCTTTTAATAGATATAATAGAACTTTTCTTCAACATACTAAAATAATGTAGCTCTGTGATTCACTCAAGATTCACAGTGTTCTCTAATAATTCCTAGTTCCTGTGATTGGATCTTTTAATTTAAATAATCATCTCATGTTCATGTTGAAGGATTTGCCTTTTTTAAGGCATTAATTCTATCATACACTTGAATATTTGTTTGTCTTATCTCACTTTTATCTCTGTCTCCACAATTTGCTTATGATGATGCAACTTTTAGATATAGTGGAAAACACATGTAATCTTTCTTTCCCCTAAATGTAATCCCAGTTTTTCTTCTACACTAAATTAGGTGAGGTATCTCAATACATTTTAAAAGTTGCCCACTTGTGACTTTTATCTGCCATTTAAGTGATATGAGTAATAACTGATATTAAATAAGGACTTTCAGTAAATATTGTGGAAGGTAGGCAAAATCTTTATTAAATGTGTCTGTTTAATTCTAAACATATGATACAGAATATGGTTGCTGAGGTTTTCTTCTCAGAAGGTCACTTAATGCAGAATGAAAATGTTCATATATAGTATTTTTAGTAGAGTGGACACATCTGAAATATGTTTTAGAGGCTTCATGCAGAAAAAAATGCAGGCTTCGAGTGGCCCTTGAACTGTGTGGTAGGAACATTTACTGATGAGTTCCTCTTACGAGTTCCTGTGGAAATTTTATTGATTTTTTTTTTCTTCCCTGTTCTTGGGTCTTTTAAAAACTTCTTTCAGTACTGAAGAGTTATTTTTTTTCTCTCCTCTTGTGTTTGCAAGTGTTTCCTTCTGCATCTGCTACTGTGCTGCTTCAAGAGACAATTAGACTGCAAGAATCTCTGATGATGTGGCAGGCATCTGAGGCATAATTTAAAGTTGTTATATTTTGTCCAAATGCTTCATTCTCTGTTTCTGAATAAACATTTAAAATTATGTGTTATTAATTATTCTTTGCTCCCCTGTTTGTTTGGGAGGATAAAGTGGTCACATTGAATAAGATCCTTGCCATCTTCCTTTTACTTCTGTTCTGTAGTAGGGGAGAGAAGCCTTGTTTTTGCTTACAATCTCCTGATGCCTTCTTGAAGCTTGTATCTGTCCTGGTTTGGGGAAGTGTACTCCAACTTTCACATGATGCAGGGTGTCAGCTTTCAAATGGAGTTGTTACAGCAGTTGCAACCCTGAAGCTCCAACCATATGTAAGGTGCAGGTGACCTCTGCTCCAATACAGACCTAGTTTTCTGTTTCTCCATTGTTTTAAAAGCTTTCTGGTGACTTGGGCCCAAAGACCCTAATTTTATGGAACCAAAATCACCTAGTTTTATTGTTTTTTAATAATTATTTTTATAGTGTGGTAAGTGAATGAGGGTTTCTAGTAATTAGCATGCTACATTCTTCCCCTCCTTTCAATGTGTGACAAGACAGATTTGTCATTAAGTGCTGTGTGGGATAAGAGCAACAGGGTCCTAGTGGAATTCATGGCTATGGCAAAAAATTGCCATAATGCTAAATGCCAGATACCTAAAGAAAAATCCATTATTTGCCTGATAGTCCATGTTTAACCACTCTGACACCTACATCATTCTTTCAGTTGTTGAATGCTGATGGCTTCCTAACATCAAATCATAGGAAATGTGGCCATCAGGGATTTGAGTGCTCATGTGCCACATTCAGATGGTGACTTTGTATATGACATGGGGTATTTACTGTCTTTGAACAGCCTGGCATCTCAGGTTCTAGAGAGAAGATTCTGTGTACTGTTTGTTGTGATAATAAAATTACAGTGTTACAGCACATTGAAGCCTACATCCTTAGGTGTTACCCTCACTGGAAGAGGGAGAACGCTTCAGAAATTACTGGGATACAGCCCAGGGAGTGAAACTCTCTGCTGGCCGTAACAGAGTGCTAAAACCTCATGCCATTTGACTGGAGACATTTTCATTAACTCTTGAGATTGGAGTCTCTAGGCTTCAGTTTTTCTCTTGCATTCTTTTGAAATGGTTACTTGCCTCTAAGCCAGTCTGGTTCAGTGCAACAGTCTTGCTGAAGTTTAAGATACATTTTTACAGGGAAAATGAAAAAACAAATTTTTCATTCTCTCAGAGAAGGACCTTGATGATTTTTGTCTTTAAATTGAGAGATCCATACTTCCTTGCTGAATTCTATATTTATTCATGAAGAAAGGCTAGAGGGTTATTAAAATCATTCTCAAAAGCAGAAGTAAATTGATGTCTAATGCAACCACTGGATGGGCTCACGGTCTTCTACATTTTCATGTACTTCTCTTTTAATGAACTATTATATTAAAGAGAGAAATTAGTGAATGAAAGGAAATGGATTGTGGATGTGAAATGATTCTGGTTTGTTCAAGGAGAACCTCAATGATGCTTATTAGACATACTGTTCTGTACTCAGCCAAATAACTGTAGGTGGGACCTGATAAATGCATGAGGAAATGTACTCTTTAAAGTTGGGATTGTTGGGCTGAAATTATGTACTTGTGCACATTTGAAACAAAGTTTTGTGAGTTTACAGCAGTTTTCTGGGAAAAGAAGGTGGAAATGAAATCAGATTTTTTCGTGAAATATTTTTTCTCCTCTTTCCACACATGCAAAGGGGATCACTGCCATTAAATTGTCACAAAATACAATATTCCTGTGTTCTGCCCCCAAAAATTAGAGAGACTGTTATTGTGAACACCTTTGCAAAAAATTATTTATCTTCCTATTCCACTTCATAAAATGATCTGATTTTCCTAGAAGGAAATCTAGGAGCTCTTTTGTTGGGACACCTGCTTAAAGCAGATTCAACAGTGAATTTATACATGGTTAAGACCTTTTGCAGCCATGTGGAAATGGGATAAAATGGAATAAATTGTCTTATGCTCTGTTATATGCTATAACTGAATATGTAAAAAAAAAAATTAATGAAGAATCAATGCAGAATTTTTAATGTTTAACTCTTGAACACTTGTTTGAAATTGTAAAGCTGATTACAGTTGTATATTACTTTACATTGGCTTTTTGGCCTTTTCATACTTCTTTCATTACTTGAGTAATTCCTAGAGCTATAAGAGAGCTGTACAAGAGCTATAAGAGAGTTCAAGAGGGACTTTTTACGAGATAATTTAGTGGTAGGACAAGGGCTAATGGCTTCAAACTGGAAGAGGGTTGGTTTGGATAAGAAAATTCTTTTCTCTGATGGTGGTGGAGTGACACTGGAACAGATTGCTCAGAAATGTTGCCCCATCCCTGGAAATGTTCAAAGCCAGCTTGGATGGGACTCTGAGCAACCTGGTCTAATGACAGGTGTCTTTGACCATGGCAAGGAGTTTGGAACTAGGTGATCTTTAAGATCCTCTCCAACCCAAAGCAGTCAATGATTCTGTGATTGTATGATTCTTCTCTTGTTTAGACCTTTACAGTTCAGTTCTAGCACTCAGTCCTGGTATCAGGCCAAACACCTCCAATACTCAATTAATTTCTAAAATGTACCAATTAAAATTTCTTATTGTCTTTGAGATTTATTCCAATGGACTCATTGTCCTAAAATGACTGGCTTTCCCAAAGCATGGTTGTTGTAAAGGTAGAGAATGTTCCTCAAAAGACTTTATTGTGATCCCTGAAATGTCTAAAGGCTCATTGGAAGTATTGTCTGGAAATGGGGCAGTTGCTATACTTACTGTAACCAAAACTTGGTATGAGTTTATCAGGAGTGTTGACACTGAAAGGGATTAATTTGAATGACGGATTAATTGAACTTCTCTTGTTTCACTTCTACGTGTCCTAAGATGCTCTTTAAAACATGTGCTATGACTGCCAAAGATTGAATACAAAAATACAGATTAGGATGAATCATGCCTTGCACCTTCATCTTTAATTTAATAGATCATTGGTTCTCAAACTGCACATTATGAATAGTCATTAGAGACCCCAAATGACATTTGCCTGCTTGTTAACAGCTATTTTTTGTCACTGGGTCTTTAAGACTTTACATGGAAGACCAGTTTTATGATCTGCATTTTAGCTAGTAGGAGTTCTGGAGCATTGAGATAGGTAGTGTGACTTGGTCAATGAGCAAAGTGGTAGCAGAGCCAGGAGTTGAACCAGAATATCTGAATCTAAACCCCCCACTGTGACTTTTCTCTCCCTCTATCTGCAATAGAAGGGGGTCCTGATTATAGAGTAGAAATAAGCCCCAGTTTGGAAAAGGATAAGAGATATTTTTTGAAAAAACCTGTCATAAATAGACATACAGCACTCAGGAGTCAAAAAGACTGTAATATCCAGGTACACAGACTGAACACAAATCTGTTACTTATTTATAGTACTGAGTGTCTAGATATCCTTGTCAGAAACCAGGCTGTTAAGCACTGTCACTTGGGGCAGGTCTGTTTGAGATTAGACATTAAATTCTGATTAATCTTTTTAGAAGATTTCAGACAATGTTTCTCATTTAAACTAATTGTCAACCCACCTGGGTGTTCAGCACAATTTACATCACTGTTTCATTTTCTGAAAGAGAAATGGGAATGAAGTAAGGGGCTGATTGTCTGAATCGTATTCAAAAGAAGGATTTATTAGGCTATAAAATTTGAATTTGGAAAGTGGTGTTACATTTCTGTGACCAAATAATGTATTTATGTAGAGAGATTCAAGCAGAAAAGTTCCCAAAAATCTCAAAAGTCTTTAAAATCACCTTGGAAGGACCACCATGCTGAGATATGTTACAATATTAGAACCTACATTGCAGTCAGAACTTCAGCAATCTCTGTCTGTTGTAAATCTATCAAGAATGAAATTATTATTAATGAAGTCAATATTATTGACTTCTACTTACATACAGCAGCTACAGTGACCTTATGTTTTAAAGGAAGCTTAGGATTCTGTTTTATTTCCAATGAAGCATTATAAAGCTGTTGAATTCAGCAGAGGTGTGCCTAATGAGGCCTACCTGTAAAGTGAAGTTGCCATAAGAGGCATTTGGGAGGAGCTGCCTTACTTGCATCTGCCCTTTGGGCTCTAGAGCCAGCTGTGCTCAGACACTCAGGTTTGTGTCTGTAAGGGAACTGTTGGCTTGTTCACACTGTTTTACTTTTGCAGTCCCTTACTTTGGCTAACAGCAGCAATGACACCAAAGTGAGCCTGGACTCAGCCCCAGAGGTCCTCTCCCAACAGTTTAGTAAATCCTTCCCACATTTGGATATTTGAAGAGAGGCTTTTGAATTTCTGGCCTCTTCAAACCCAACCTCAGTTTCAGAAAGGTAGGTTCATGTCACTGGAAAATCTGATTTCTTCCTTTGCAATCACTGGTGCAAAGGCCTGGCAGCTCTGCCATGGCCTGTTCTGTGCATTCTCCCTTAACACTGATCATCAGCAGGGCAATCGACTCTCTGCCTCTCTGACAGATACCTTCTTATTTATAATATCTTTCACTTACCACATACATGTTCTCTGTTATTATCAAGTGGGGTTTGAGTTACAAAACATTAGAGACTCTTTCTAAAACATTGATTCTTTCTCTTTGGCAATTTTCAACAGGATCCCAATGAGGTAGATTGGTCTTGAAGAGCAACAACGTTGTTTAGAAGAGAAGGTGTATCCAAGCCCGTTTGAAACACTCTTTTGACAAACTGGCAAAATTATAGGCTGTTAATGCTACCAGGTTGTGCGTGTATACAGAAGTGTCACATGTCTCTCCTCTGGGGCCTGCTGACAGGGAGCAGAGGTGTGGACAAAGAGCCTCAGGTTCAAAGGTTGTCCCAGGCTGGGAAGTTAGCTGGTAAACCATTTACCCATCACTGTTTCCTAACCTAATCATAGTTCCATCTTTTTGTTGTCCTTTTAAATAAAATTTAAAAAAAAAAAAAGGAAATAGAAAAAAACCCAAGCCAAACAAAAAACCCCAAACAAATAAACAAACAAAAACAAAAAAGCCCCAAACACAAACAAGCAAAAAAAAAAAAACAAACGAAGAATAAAACAAAAGTGTGGCTACAAACTGTTGTTGATTGACCAAATTTCTAACAAGAAAGAAATTGAAAAATATTATACAAACCTTTTCTCAGGGAATATATTTAACTTGAATAAAATTTGAGATTATACCTGTATCTTCAAATCTAAAATGCATTATTATGTAGTACAAACAGCAAAGCAAATTTGATTCTAATTGGTCTTCTCCTTTTCTTCCTCTAAATATTCTTGAATATTTTATATGAAGGTATAAAAGTGGAGCTTTTTAATTAGCAATAGGTAGGAAAAAATGGCTGTTGTATAGCTGAGATTCAATGCCCATTCAGTGCATTTTAAATTTTGGATCTTTTGTTTTAATGATCTGGAATTTGTTTTTTGTTTTGTTTTAATGACGTGGGAAAACACTGGGGAAGTATTTAGTATAGTTAACATTTCTTTCACAAGCATACACTCATAGAATCTTGAGTTGGAAAGGATGTTAAAGATCATCTAGAACCAACTCCCCTGCCATGGGAGTGTTATATGCAATTTTATTGTCCATATGCAGCTTTATTGTTGATCAGGTTGTAAAGATTTGATTATACAATTACTTAGCAGTTTTGAAACCTGTCTCCATGTCCAAAAGTCTGACTGAATTTACATATGAAGCTTTATGAAACAGCCTTTGAAAATCTTGGCTCTTGCAGCTTTAAAACTCAAGTGGAAATTGTTTTGGAGCTCTTGCAAGATGCATAGTACTTCAATTTTTGCTAGAATATTGTTTTTCCTAATACTTGACAATTAAGGTTCCTTTATTGGCTGAACTGTTGAATTAAAATTGATGCATTCATATATTTAAAAAACCCTTGCAGAATAATTGCACTTTTGGCAAGGAAATTGTAGTTTGATAGAGTTGCCTTTTTTGGAATCAGTGACTGTGCATCACTATTACATCTCTTTAAGAGAGATAAAATTTTATTAAGTTGAAGGAGATTTAGGAGCACTTGCATTTTTCAGAGAGATACTCACTCCTGTTTAGTCCAAGAAAATTTGTAAGTTTGTTGCTTGTCCATCTAGGCCTTAGGTAACGAGTTAGTAGTAGGTTCTATAAATCTCTTATGAATATGATACTTATACAGATTCAGAGACTTTTCTGTCTGTGATAAAAAAAAAATCTGGTGATGTGATGCAGAAGGAATGCATGCTCTTACTGTCTTTTTTTCAGACTTAGTCTCTACAAAATCCAGTAGTAAGGTTGGTTGGTTGATTTTTTTAAAAAATCCTGAAATAAAAATGCAAAAAGTAAATCTGTGGGGGGCATCTCCTCCAAACTGGTTATGTTCAGCTTTGCTCAATGCACCACTTTTTTTGTTCTAAGGTGAAGAGAAGCCAGTGGTAGGCTTTCAGATGAATTAAAAATAAAACTATTGTTTTTATTTAACATTTGGTTTGTTTGTAAACAGCTAAATATGCTTACATTTGCCACTTTTCCTCTGCTATGTAAAATCCTCATCACATCTTTGTTTTACTTAACAAGGCAGGCCTGGACTAAGTGAAAACCAAGCCCACAAAAACTCTGATCTTCCAGTAATCTATGTGATGGAGACTTAATGCCGAAGTTGCCCTACTTATATTTATTAAGCTTTAATGGATTCTGTTGTCTATCACATTTGGCCTACAGCTTTCTAAATATACCACCTTCTAATTTATTCACATTGTCAGTTTTCTTTTTCCATGGTGTGAAAGAGAGCCTCTTCCTGTCTGTCCTAAACCTTGCATGGGGTATTTTCATTTGAAACTTTCTTGTATTAGAGGAGAAGCTTTAGTGTTCTGTAGCTTATTCATCCTTTTGCTATTCCTGATTTCCTAGTCTTGTATCTGGCTTGCAGGCCAAGCAGATGTAGTCAATTTAGATATTTCTTGCACCAAAAGTGTTCCACATTTCAAATCATCTTACCTGTTTTTCTTCTATCCCTTTTTCATTTATTTTTATATCTCTTTTTAATTTGGGAAGAACAGAACTGCATGCAGTGTTCACTGTAGTGTGCCTCACGATAATAAACTCTGTGATTTATGAAGCTGTTCTGTCCTCCCTTCCTTTCCTAGTAATTTCTAGCCTTCTGTTTACTTTCTAAACTTATCTGATATTTTTATAGTATTTTTCTAACCTCAACTTCTTGTTTATGAATTATGTCAGCCTGTTTATGAGTATGTTCAACACCACAGACCCCAAGGATGCTTCCTCTTTGAAAGAAAATTTCTAGATGAGGAGCTATAAAATTTGGAATGTGAAAAAGTTAACAAATGCTTTAATTTCTGTGAAACATGTGGTCTTGTTCATGTGATTATATATACATGTTTCACAGGGCAATTTAATTCAAAACCATTAAATTGATACAAAGCATACAACAAAAATATCTGTTACAGATAGAGCATGCCTGCTATTGAGTATTGCAAGGAAGTTACCAGTGAGAATATCTCTACAATGACGATTTGCCAGAATAAGTCTTGTGTTTTTTCTGAATAGCAAGAATCTCCCCACCTCTCCTTAACAGAAACTGTTTAGTGGTAGGAAAGATTGGTATTGCTGAATGAAAAATGGGAACAGAAATGCGCTTGCGAGTTTTGGCTTAGAAACAGTTTAGTGAATGGGAGAATGTAGATAGGTTAAGCTATAGGAGTGATGAGAGATATATTGAACTCCCTTTATCTGAATAGATTAATGGAATAGAATCACAAAGCCCACTAGATTTTGAATAAATTAAACATAAAATGCCTAATCTCCAAATACTAATTCAGTGTTGAATTCTTAGTTCAAGAAAGAGGAAAAGAGATTTAAAGATTCTCCCTGTTTTCTTTGAGGCTGAAAAGGACCAACATTTATATGAAAGCATGTTGTATGTGATGAAAATACTGCCAACAAAGACTGGGATTCTAAAGGTTTGAAATTTTGTGGTGTGAAGAGAGCTGAGCAAATGTTGGTTTTCCCTTTCCCCAACCATTGGAAAGACCTCTAGTGATTGCTTGCAAGTGTTTTTGTTTTGTTTTGGTTTTCTTTCAAATGCTTTCTCTTCCCTATTTATTGAATGGTTTACATCTTTATTCTATGTAAATACTTCTTTTGCATTTCAAGCTGGGGCTAGTGCTGCTTTTCCCTATTGCATGAGAACTCCAGCATAAGCCACATCACAAGCTGCCTTCTCATATCTCAATTCCTTGTGTGCTTTCCTTATTACTTGGTTGTCCTCCCTTGCCTCCACTTGATGATGGATTTAAGTTTTTGACTCAGTCTCAAAATGCCTGTTACTCCTCCGCTTAGATCCAGACTTAACCTTCCCTTTATGGTTGGAGTCCACGTGGGCTTTATCATAGTATTTTTCTTGTAACCTTTCCACAAAGGGAGATTTTGTTCCACTGCAAAGGTCTTATGTTGTTTGAATTGGTATGGCTGGCTTGATAATATCCTAAGGTTCAGGGTCATACAGTGCAAAGCACATTGCAGAAATGTGCAGTAATGACAATAATGGTTTCTGTTGTGGTTTATTTCAGCCTTTTGACAGTGGGTCTCCCACATTAGAATCTGAGGTCATAATTATCTCTCCTTTTTGTACTTATGTTTATCTACTTAAATTGCTGTATAAACTCATCTTATAATGGGAACTTTCTTGAGTGTTTTTTTATATAATTATGAAGATCACAGGCTCAGTAATAGGATGATGATTAATTACAATAATTGGTGACCTTAAGCAAAATATTCTAGATAGTTTTTGAGAGCTACTTCAGTGATCCATCTGACCCACCAACATCATTAATTTATCATTGATAATTTATAGAATAATGTTCTGCTAGAGGTTGGGACATTCTTTGAAGTTTTGGGCAATGAAGAAATATTTGTTTATTCCTAACAATAACCAACTTCCTTTTGTGGGGCTAAGGCAGATGTACAGTGTCACTAGTCTAGATTTCTGTGTGAACCCAACTGATCTCAATTTTAGGAAGGGGTGCACTATTCCTGACATTATACTTTAAAAAATAGGTTTTCTGACCAAGTACTGGTGTAAGACTCCTGAAGAAGTCTTCAGAAAATAAATCAAGAGTCAGTGCTGCCTGGGTCTATCAAAAGCAACTGCTGTTGACTGAAGCCAAGTGTACATAATACTTAAGTTCAAGGGAAGGAGTTCATGATATCCTTGTGTGTCTCTAGGAATCCGGAAAGACCGCAGAGGTGGGCGAGTGATGAAACAAAAACGCCAAAGAGAGGAGCAGGATTCCAGGAATGGGGAGGCCTCTTCAACAGAGCTGCGAGCTCCCACCCTTTGGACAAGTCCACTGGTGGTTAAACATAACAAGAAGAACAGCCCAGCCCTGTCCCTGACGGCAGAACAGATGGTCAGTGCCTTGCTGGAAGCTGAGCCACCCCTAGTTTATTCTGAATATGACCCAAACAGACCATTCAATGAAGCCTCAATGATGACCCTGTTGACCAACCTTGCAGACAGAGAATTGGTGCACATGATCAACTGGGCAAAGAGAGTTCCAGGTAAGGAAAAAAAGCCCTAGTCAACTATAAAACCTGTAGATCACAAACAAAAAAAAAACCCCAAAAACCTCCACTTACTGATTTTCTGACTACCTATTCTTATTTAATTCAAATTGTTCATTTAAGTATAAATGCATTAACAAAATTTACAACATTAAAAAAAGTTTATGTTATATTGGTCAATAAAATGCTATAGTAATGTTATAATAAAGTGTTATACCAATTTAAGTGACTCTTGAGGAAAGATTTATTCAAGAAAAGGTATTTTCCCCACTCTGTAGGATGTTGGCAGTTTTTTGTTTGCAAATCCTTCTTTTTTTCCATACAAAACTCAGCAAAATTAAAGGTTGAAAGAGATTATTGACCAAATCCAGTCAATTTGATCTAATCAAATTATGTTAAGTATTTTGATCTCCTTAGAAAAGGGTTACTCTCATATATGTAATGTAAGCCATAAATTCAGTATCACTACTAAGCCTGTAAGTATTACTATGATTTATTTAGTGTCCGGGTTATAGTTTTGATTGTGAGTTACAGATCTTTCATGAATTTTGGGTTTGAAAAACAAATCAAGAATAACAGTTTTAGTGTGAAATTATTTTTGATGCACTGTGATTCCCTCTTTTCCCAAAAGGAATTACAGAATTGTGGGAAATATGTAACATTTTTCTTTGAGTGTATGTTATATATTCACTAGTTAAATTAATCAATATAAATTAAATGAGAGAGTAGTTTTGTTGTTAAAGTTCATCACCTTTAAAAGTTTCAGTCTACACAAATACTCTTCATAGGTTAAGATTTTTAAATTTAAATTTAAAATTTGTAAGACATTTATTATACACACATCATGGTTTTATCTTGGTAAAAAATATCTTGGTAAAAATACTGGCATACATGGTAATTTATACTTCATAATTTACTGGAGTTCTGATCTTTTAAGTTTTTTACTGTAGCCATGTAATTAATTATAATTATGTAGATGCTTTAGGAAGGGATGCTAGAGACGCCTAACACAGCTCTCACTCACATAGTGCATTACTTCAAAAGAATTACACCCAGGTTATGCCATTTTTCTGTTTTCTTTCATTTAAACTTGGCAAGACTGTTCCTGGTAAATCAATAACCATGTCTTTTCCAGTCCTTAAGGGTTCCCTTTCAGCCACTTTTCACATGTCACTTTGTGGGCTCCAGCTATGATCAATGAGAACCTGTGTGTGTTTCATTTCTCATCGTATCTTATAAGAAATCACTTGAGAATTTTATTCTTGACAAAGTCACGGTGGTTGAAGCCTGATCTACAGTCTGTTCAAGTCAAGGGCAGTTCTGCTGTTAATTTAGGTATGTTTTGCATCATGCCATTACAAAAATGCTTTTTTGAAAAATGAAGCTATGTACATAGTGTTAAAGCTATTCACTATCAAAACAGATAAATTCAAATTACATTTCTATGGATTTTTAGAGATATAATTAGTCTGAATCTGTTAAAATAAATTAGTTAAATTCAAGATGAATATACCACAATCTAAATTCATTATGTTGTCCAACTGGAAATATTTGGTTTCCATGACTTTTGATTTTGAGAGTGTAATTAATGGAAATGTGTTTAGAAATGAAGTAACATTGTCAAAGAACCAAGATCTGGTTTTTATTCAGAAATATCTCTAGAACTGCCTGTTATAAGATGATTAAAACTGCATCAAAAAATTGCCTGGTTTGCCAAATATCAACTTCAAATTTTAAGAAAGTATCTGACACCAGAAAATCAAATGTATAAGGTTATCAACTGTTTGTGTATGTCTAATGTATTTTACATTTAAATTTACATTAATTGTCAAAATAGCTCCTAAGGAGACACCAAGCCCAGTCATTTGACCATGTATATCCATTAATAAGTACTCTAGCAGGTGAGGTTTTCTACAGAACTGTTGAACTTTGGCTAGAATTAAAAACCAAAAATCCTTTCCCATTCATAGTTTGATCTATTAGGCACTATACAAACAATTATACCAAAGGAAAACAACAATTATACCTAAAGCAGGACAGAGAGAAAAAAAGAGTTTGGGTGTTCTGAAAGTGCTGGACACCTAGCTGGTTCTTGATGTTGTGGCCTGGAGAACAGTATGCATGAACAAAAGCAGAAATTAAAGTGCTTTAGAAAGTTGATTTAAAAGAATTCAGGTCCAATTGTTTACCTACCTCTACAACTGGAGCCTCTGAGAATAAGAAATTTAGATCTACGTGCTTAAATATATATTTTTTAATCTCTTATTTGGTCTCTAGGAAAGGTTGGGAGTACCTAGTTGCTGATATTAAATTTTAGAAGTACTGATCACCTTTCAAAGATTGGGACTTTGCTTGCCGAAGTTTTCTTCTGCTGGAATATATTGGGAATACATATACATTAATGGAAATGTGTCTGACAATTTAAATCCTATTTTCACCCCCACAGCACATTGCTATTGGCTACTCCATTATTACTAGGATTTAAACTACACAGCTTAATTAGAGAGGAGTTTTGTATACCTTATTCATGAACAGGGGAACTGAATAACTTTTTAAAGTATTTGGTGTAACATCATTATGGAAATCCACTCAGTTATTTTTTTTCAGCTAATTTACTAGGGTTTCAAG
The DNA here is from genome assembly GCA_013397555.1 of Urocynchramus pylzowi. NCBI lineage: Eukaryota > Metazoa > Chordata > Aves > Passeriformes > Fringillidae > Urocynchramus > Urocynchramus pylzowi. The sequence continues at coordinate 109,706 of VZRH01007407.1, forward strand.
CTTCAGGATCAAGGATAAGAATATCTTTTTTCCTAAAAAGTGAGTGTCATTTTTAGAAATAGAAAAAAATCAGTTGCAGGAAACGGCTTCCGCTATGCAAACTTCTCAAGCCTTGGAAACATTGTGCAAGTTAATTCACCTACATGCAGGATGCAGTCAAACAAGGAGTAAAGTCTATATGAGTGGCGGAGTTGAAATTATAATTCATAGTGATCACAGAATCACAGGATATGCCGAGTTGGAAAGGACCCACAAGGACCACTGGGTCCAAGTCCTGGCCCTGCTCAGCACCATCCTCAAGAGTCACACCATGTGCCTGAGTCCAAATGCTTGTTGAACTCTGTCAGGCTGGTGCTGTGACTGTTTCCCTGGGGAGCCTGTTCCAGTGCCCTCTGGGTGAAGAACCCTTTTCTAATACCAACCTAAACCTCCCCTGACATAATTTCAGGCCATACCCTGGGCCCTGTCACCACAGAGGGAGATCAGTGTCTGCCCCTCCTCTGGCCTCACAAAGAAGTTGCAGACTGCAGTGAGGTCTCCCCTCAGTCTCCTCCAGGCTGAACAGACCAAGTGACCTCAGCTGCTCCTCACACAGTTTCCCCTCAAGGCCCATCACCATCCTCATGGCTCTCCTTTGGATGCTCTCTAGTAGTTTAATGTTATGTTGTGATACCCAAAACTGCCCCAGCACTGGAGGTGAGGCTGCCCCAGCTCAGAGCAGAGCAGGACAATCCCCTGCCTTGCCTGGCTGGCCATGCTGTGCCTGATGCCCTCAGGACAGGGTTGGCTCTCCTGGCTGCCAGGGCACTGCTGACTCATGTTCAGCTTG
>VZRH01007407.1:110805-273517 GCA_013397555.1 Urocynchramus pylzowi
AAGAGCACAGGGCAGAGGATGGAGCCCTGTGGAACCCTGTGGAGCTGGCGAGTGACAGGTCACCAGCCATATGTCACCCCATTCACTGTAACCCTTTGTGCCCCGCCCATGAGCCAAGTGCTCGCTCATTGCATGATACAAGGTAATTTAAACAATTCCTCTGTACAACCCCTGAACACACACACACACACACTTTAGCTTATGCCTCAACCCCAAAACTAAATTGGTTAGTGAAGCCTGAATACTTTTTTTGAAAGAACATCTTCATATTTTTATTTTTGAATGTTGATCAATGAAAATAACTTCTAATGATAAAAGTAATTACTCATCCTTGAATTAAAGTATGAAAACAGCTTTGTGGTGGATATTTTGTCCAGAAGCATACTGTGAGAGAGTATTGAAAGCTTTACTGAAATCCAAAAAGATTACATTTTTTGAGGAATAAATTTTTCATCAACAGAGCCGAAAAGCAATGAAGATGCAGCTTACAAAAAAGTGTAAAGACTTTCAGGGACATTTTGGAGTTTATTTTGCTGTGTAGGCTTTAAAGAATAGTTTTGGTCAGCCAAAAACTTATCATTTTTCTGATGATACAAATAGGTGGACATGGAAGAAGACACAGCTAATTAGATGTATTGGATAAAAGTGAAACTTTTCTACACAATGGAGTAATGCAATGTAATTTGTGATAGATTGTGTAAAATAATGTAGGCAGAGATCTGTTATAAAGAAATGCTGAGGAAAATCTTCAAAATGAGATGAGTATCTTTGCAGACATGCCCTGATTGGGAAGGTCAGAACTGGTCTCAATCTTTGTTGCAACTGATTCAGCATCACCTAAACTTGCTTAAACTGGCTCTGCAAACTTGATGGTGTTAACCAGTTTCTGGGGAAAAGAGAACTTGTGGCAGCTTCTTATGCATAATCTCAAAAAATATTTTTAGTACCTAGATATAACATGGTTTTTGTCTGAGGTCAGAACTAAGTTCCCCTATGACAATGCAATTCATAGGATGCCAAATACATAAAAGCTTGTTTTTAATTTTTTTTTTCCAAAACCTTGGCCGCTAATACAAGTGGGCTTGCCAGATTAAATGAACAAAAATCTTGCACAGTGTCCTATGACATAAAGAAGAAATTCAGGATTTACTCTTTAGATGGCCTAATGGGGATTGAGGCTGCAGCCCTTCCAGGTGGCCTCTGTAATATACTTGATGGTGCCTTTTGATTGCCCCAGCCAGTTGGAGTAGCTGCAGCTGCACATGAGGTGGGTGCAAACAGATTGTGGTGGGCTAGACTTTGCATGTAAATTGAGCCTTTTACCGTTGAATTTAATTTGATTGGGACAGATCACTAAAAATCACATGAGGCAAGATATCAGGGTAGATGAATGTTCATTTCTGAATCACATATTCCTGAGAGTTATGCCTTATGTTCTTGACTTATACATAACATCTTGGGGATATAGTACCACATTCAGAATAGTCTTTAATAAAATGAGCAAAATATTTACTCTGCTCTTCTACAGAAATGCTGTTATGTCAAAGAAATTAACTTATTGTATTTCATTATTCACTTACTGTATATTTAGTTCAACGTCTTATGTGGAGTACTGTGTTTTCTAAATGAAGCTGGCATTTTCAGTGTAATCAACTAAGCATTTTTGGTGCAGAATCTCTTGAGATGGTAAGAAACATTACAAGCTTATGCAGTGAGCTCCTGGTGAAGAGTGTAGCTTTAAGGAAATTTTGTTGCAAGGGTGAAATCTTTGGCAGTGCTGCTACAGTCTTGTATAACTATTTACTACAAGTACAGTAGCTGTACAACTTAATAGCCCTAAAATGGTACACTGGGCATACAGGCTTTGAAGTTTTGAGATGATTCACAGTGCTGTACTTATTTTATGGCTTTATGAACCGAGGAGATAAACATTTTGGCACTGGTTTTTTTTTGGTTTGTTTTTTTTTTTTTTCTTCTTTATTTCAAAGCCACAGAGATTGCTATTTTCTGAAGATATTGTTTTCCTGTTTGACCTTTTAAACTGATCCGTTAAATCAGGAACAGCGTGTAAAAAGGCCAATAGCCACAATTTTACACTGTACTTTAATGGCACCAAACCTTGAAAAAAAATGAGTGAGCTTGCAGTGGAAGGAAAGATGTCTTAGATGAGAGTGGTATGTGTTTATAACCCTTTAGATGTAGGAATGTTTATAGAGCTCCTAAGTGTAGTGATTCTCCTGCCAATAATTTACATTTATTTAAAAAAATAAATGGCTTGCAATTCCTGTAATAAATTTTAATGACCCTTTCAAAACATCTATTTTACAGTCTCTTCTCCTTTGCCTAACAGGCTTGCTGTGGAGATTTCTAAAATGTCATTAAAAGTTACATTTGCTTATCTCTTTAATCTGTTGAAGTGATACTCTCTGCTTCCCCACTTCTTAGATGAAAAACAGAGGAAGAAAATCTGTAAGCAAAAAGAGAAATGAAAATAGGTATCTGAATCTTAATTTATGGCTGCTTTTGCGAATTTAATTTCTGTGACATTTCAATTAATTACCATGAAATTGTAAGTATCAAACATTGTAGTGGAATAAAGTAAACACCATTTGAATTTCAACATCAGATTGAAACATATCATTCAATAGAATGATTATGAAGAGCAGCAGAATTATAATCATTGAATATAAAATTAAAGCTTTCCATCCCTGTGTTTTCTTAGTCTGGGAAGCATCTTCAGTTTTTCTTGTCTGTACTTGTAAAACCAAAAAAGCATTTCTTTCTGTCCTTCTCCTCCTCCAGCTTCTGGGTGCTATATGAGAAAACCCTTCTCTTACAAGTTCCTTTTTTAGCTATCTCTAGAATTGTCTTGTAGTGCTTAAAAAAAAAGATGAGGTCTATTTCCTCCTGTACAGAATTTCTGATGAGAGCAAAGGACAAGACAATGTGCCACAATGGCCTGCTGTTGAGAGATGGGGTAGAGATGCTGATTCTAGAGGACAGGGAGATGTTATATGCAGCAGGAGCTTGTGTCAGACAGGAAAAAGCCAAAGCTTTGAAGGAACAATTCAGCAGAAGTGATTGTAAAGGAACATAAACAATGCAAAACAAAAGAAAAATACAGGCAGTGGTTTCACTGGCTCAAGACTGGAAGAAAATTATAGCAGAAGAAACAAGGTATCAAGGTCTGAATTACAACTCTGATATTGGAAATTTAATCCTAATGCAATGGCTTTCAAACTCTAGGGAGTCTCTAGAGTTAGGGACATAGAAGGGGAGAAAAATACATCAGGACAAGCAGAACAGCAACAAGGAGTCTCCAACAGTGAAAGAAAGTAAAGAACACAGGCAAGAGGACCGGAGGAAGAAGGTGCTGTGAATCAGTCAGATGAGCCAACAGTAAATTCAACAGCTCAATACTGGGGTTCTTACTTATTGCTAGGGCTCCTGCCTAGGAGCAGGAGCCTAATTAGGCAGTAATTTGTTCTGGGGCTCTTCCAAGTGGAAGGGTCTGGTTGTTGCCTGCTCCTATTGCCACAAGAAGAGCCTTGGGATGTGATTTACACACAATTCTTTTCCATTTCATCTTCCAAGCCATAGTATTCCAGGTTTATGTCCCACTCTTTCCCCAGGAGTTTCCTGGCCATAGGCATTAAAAGAATGTGTTCAAACTGCATCATTGCATTTGCATAAAATTTTAGTCAAGGGAAACAGAGTTAGAACAGGAAAAGTAGTTAGGGAACCACTTAGAATATTTCTTTAGAGAACCATTTAGAGTATTTCTTCAGAGAACCTTCGACTGAGCTCAGAAATATATCCTTGAGAGTTTTCTAAACTTTTCATACATAAACTTTCAACATTTCATATTTTTTTGTTTATTCTTACCAGTTTCTCTGCAAACTCCTAAAGCTAATTCTGTAGCTTTCCAGATTTTATTTTGTTGTCCAGAAGGAGAGATTCTGAAGAGTACAGGAGCTACTGATGCCATTATGCAAGTGCATAGTGCAAAAAGTTTTGTAAGATTGCTACTCCACATATTATAGAGTCATAGTTCCATCTGTACGTGGTGATTTTAAAATCAAAACCCACAGTGCTATTACAGGGCTGATCCTATTCAGGCCTTTTCACAGTAAGAAATATTTTAATTTCAAAGATTTGAATTTTGGGGCTTCTCAACAAGCTGGCTCAAAAAAATATTTTTAGTAACCAAAATTTATCTAACTATGAGTAATCTTGTTTACCTGTTTGACATATATTGACACCAAACAGGTAAGAAAGAGTAAAGTTCTTTTAACAAGAACTCCTTCATTGGACATTCAATGGTATACAAATTCAATTGATATTTCTTGTTTTGTGTTTGAAGATGAAATTCTATTGGTCTTGACAAATGGAAAGGCAAAAATGAACATTCACAGTAATAATCTTTATATTTTTTAGCCAAAATGTTAGGAAATTAAATACTTAAACTGTAATATTTTGTTTCTAAAAGATATGATCCATTTATAAAAAAATTTCCTGCTATTTTTCTTTAGCTGATAAATAATTTACACTCTTGGATGAACATATCTGTCTTAGAGTCTTCAGCTATGCTGAACCCAGGAGCTTTCCAAGAAACGCTCATTAATTTCTACTCTAAGTAAACAGTAAGTAATGATCCCTCCTGATTTATTTATTTCTTAAAATAATTTACAACAAGAATATGCGATTGTTGGAAAGCACTGATGCGATATGTATGTGCATGTGCACATATCCATTGTTTCTTGTTCACATAATTCACATAAATTGGCCCTTTTTACTTGATGTTTAATAACTTCAGCCTGATTCTTTTAGGTTCCCTCTAGTACTACATCTCTGAGCACAATCAGCTGTAATTCCAGTTTAGAGGTTATTTTAATATCATTTGTATTAGTTTTCTGTTCAAGTGAGTCACTCACTAAAATCTCGTGTTAGATATATAGGAGTTTTTAAGTTACATAGAAATAATTAGGAAAGATTTATTGCAGATGACTTCTGGATGGGCTCTTACCCTGTCTGTATTGCTGCAGTGGTGCATTATATGACACATCTGTTACCAGCTCATTTGTTTTCTTTGATTATCTCTCCGGGAAATGAACTATGTGTGGAAAGAGTATGTTGTTTTGTCTGCATGCTAGTTATGGACTGCTGTGAATTTAAACTAGTGTAAGCAAGATAAAGAATATCCCACAGTGGAATGGGAGATGAGAAGTCTGAAATTGCCTTGTTCCTCCAGGAGTTTGTGCTGAGCTAAGCATCCATAAGGAACTATTGCCTTCTGTTCCTTATGTAAAGTTCTGTTGCTTTTAAGAAATAAAAAACACAGTATGGAGCAGGGAGATAGAGGTGAAATATTTATCATTTTGCTTAGACTCTGGGTCTAGACCTAAAGCTTCTTAAGCCTCTTGAGGAGGTACCCAGTGATTCTCACAGGTGTCTGGTATTCCTTGTGAGCAGACTGATCTCAGAAAAAGAAAATTCATGTTAGAATTTTCAGTTATTTTTTTTTCTCTGCAGCTTGAGATTTTTGGTTTGGAACCAAATGCAGTAGGAAGTCTGAAGACCCATAATCAAGGTTAATATACAGATGAGAAGAAAAGTACCATTCAAAATCTTGCTTATAGGCTAAATGTGTTGTGTTCCCTGTGAAATTATATTCTGGAGTGTTTAGGTTGATTTGGAAAACCAAAATTCAAGAAATCTAATTTTACTTTGACTCACAAAGATAGGGAAAGTGGTAGAGTAGGCTAATTAAAATGTTCCTAGAGAATATTAACTCTTATCAATACCCTAATCAAGCATCTTCTGCAAAAGCTGCTGTCCCTCAGAAAACATGGCTGCAAACAGAGAAGTGGCTGTACAGGCTGCTGGCATGAGAGCCAGGTGTTTACTAAAACCCTGAAAAGTCTCTGATCATTGTATTAAAAAACCCTGACTGGAATAGAGCTAAAATTACATATTGCCATATAATAAGTATTATAATAATACAAGTATTGCCATATAATAAGTATTATATTAATACTGCATGTCTGACCTATTTCAGAAATCTCCTTTGATTGCTACAAAGGTAGTATTTCCTTTGAGTATCTCATACATTTGTAGGATGTACTCTGCGAGATTGTAATTTCACAAGATTTATTCCAGTTGCAGTGCTGGCTAGAACAGCTCCTACCTTTCTGCCTCTCCCTGTCTTGGGGTGGCTGTGCAAGTACAGGGATTTATCTGGGTTAAAAATGAATCTTTTGGGTGTGTGTTTTGTGTTGCAAATAATTTGATCCCCAGTCCATTTCATGGCAAAGTATTCGAGGCAATTGAAATGGGGGCTGACAGTGTATCAGGAATGAATAGGCAAGTATTATTGTGATGGTGCTAGGAAGAAATATTCATGTGTCTGTACTGCCAATAGTAATAAACAACTGTGGAGCAGGCCTTCTTTTAACTTAATTTCTCTTTGTGTTTTATGTAGAGATGTCTTTTCCAGTCTCTTCTGTTCAAAGGGCAAGAATCTTCTCGTTCCTGGCTCCATTTACAGTCTTTATCCTGTTTGCTAAGTAGGTGTTTAGCTCCTACTTTGCATGTTCCTGCTTAATCTGCAGCACAAACTGTAATGCTATGCCATAGCTGTGAGGGGTTGGAGACTCATGGCTGAGATGTAGCATCCCCTAAATCAAGATGCATCCTTGTCCATCAAGGGTCTTTAGTTGGCTTCCATCCCCGGGGTATAAAGGGCTTTTCTTCCCAGGAGGCAAAGAGTGTCTGGTTGGTTGCCAATTCTAGTGCATATTTTGTAAAAGTTGTTCTTCTGTCTTTCTCTTCCAGGAAGGCAGTAAATTCTTCTGGAAGTTCTTTGGGCCAAGTTTGCACTGTACAGCTAGTAAATAGTGACCTGAAGTGACAGAGGCATGTGGCAGCCTTTTGGAATCAGCAGTTGACAATTAGGGACAATAGGGTGGAATTTTGCAATTTTTGTGGAAAAGGAAAGTTCTGGTGTACTTTATTTGGTGATGATGGGATTAAACACTGGTATTAATTGCTGAATACCTCACATATTTTAAAACCAGTATAAATGGAGTGGTTCTCAGCTGACACAGAAGAGCTGCTCATGAAAATCCAGCACAATTGTCAACTTGTGACTTCATTTTTTTCCCCACTTGGTGTTCATGTAAGCACAGTTATGGAGGATCACTGGCTCCAGTATGAATACCAAATGCACCTTTTTTCCCCCAGGCAAACATCTAGGGTTACATTCCTTTATACTGAACTTTTGGGAAGAATGCTGCTTTACCACAGGGAAGCACTGACTGTGCCAATGCCTTGCTGTGTCATTTATATAGAACTCTCTTACAATGTGCCACAGTGAATCCATTCCTAAACTGGTGTCTCAGAATTTTATCTGCTGCATGGGAAATCTATGAATCACACTAAATATCCCACCACCACCACACCCTTACAGGCACAAATATGAATTAAATCTGCTATTTCTTTTATACTGCTCATTATGCTCCTGTTTTATGCTTTGCCTGTGTGCCTCTCGTCAAAAAAGTGGCTTATATTTTGCAGAAATTTTTACATGCTTCTTTAAGTTTTTTAAGGTTTTTTGTTTGTTTTGTTCTTGTCCTCTTGGTTTGGTTGTTTTTGGGCTCTTTTCATTAATGATTTTTTTTTCTTTTTTCTTCTTTTTTTTAAGCAGGGGAACACTTCTAATCAAGTGTTTAAACAGACACACATTTGAACATTTGAATGAGACAGTGCCAGGCAGCACAAATACATTTCCTTTACTGCCTTATTTCAGCAGACAGTGCAGTCAGAGTGCTCTTTTCTTTAGACTCCAGATGAGCCTTTTTGTACCTTATTTGTCAGTGATAGGGCTTCTGAGAGGTTTTGGTAAAAATCCATCACTGCAGGCTGATTAATCCAGATCTGCTTTTCTTCAGCTGACAGTGAATAACTGTTACCAGCTTTCCATGAGATATTTGATTTACAAATAGAGTGGAGTAACTTGTAAGTGATTTCATGTTGGTGGATGACTGAAATTAATTACTAATGTGAGGCCAGAAGTAGTTCAGTATAACGCTGATGAGCTCTTTTCACCTTTCTTAACAAGTTGCCAGCCTCTTGGACCCTCAGAATCTCATGGATTCTGAGTCTCTGAGCAGCTTCCTAATACTTAATATTTAATCAGAGTAGGATTGTACTCTATTTAAATGTATTGGACATTTAAATAGAGATTTATTTACATTTAAATACAGATTGGACTGTATTTAAATGTATTTGTAGATCCTGTGTTTTACACTCAGAATTAGCCTTTTTTGTGTATGTGTAAGAAAATAATATTAATATTTTTTCCTCTTATTTTTGAATTTCCAAGTTCATTCCTCTTCTTCAGTTCATATTTTGATTGTCTATCTCTGCAAAAATGAAGCCTGAAAATGCTTAAAAAATTAGGTTGATTCTAGAGTTAATACAGTTAGGAGGTGACTCACTTCTCTGAGTACCTCTTAAATTCCTGTTTTATTTGTTCTGATTAAGTGAAATTATTTTCTGTCATCTTCATATTTTGCTGCCTCATTGCTTTCTCGGCCTGTCAGATCACTAATAAACATATTTAGGATAATGAAAGTTAAAATGCTGTGTCATCTTGACAAGTTTCCACCACATTGTTGTTTCATGTTTTCTGTCTCTTGTTCAGTTGTTTAGAAGTTTGCCTTTTACCATCATAGTGCAACATCGATTCTGTGTGAGCTGTTTTGGTTGTGTCGATGTTGTGGTTACTGCATGGATTCATCTCATCCTGGTAACTGTCCTCATGGCAGCCAGGTGGCCATGGGAGAATATAAACATATATGAGCTGTAGAAGTGAGTAACAGAAACCCAAAACCTCCTGGATATCATCAAAACACCATCTGGGTAACAATCAGGTGATATTTGCTGCCTTGGGGCTCCTACACCAAGCACAGTTCCTCTGCCTCTGAGGATAGGAGACTTCACCCTAAAAAAGTTTCCTTTATGTGATCCAAACTGTGCTTCAAGGATCAGTATGGTGATGCTGTTCATAAAATAGTCTCCTAGACTATGTCTGAACCATGTGAAGTGGCTCTATTTCCTGATCCAAGCCAAAGTTTTATTCTCATCCATAAGGAGTCTGTCAAATTTGCATTTCATATGCATGTGAAAGAGAAAAAAAAAAAAAGTCTCTGAAATAAGAAAGATGAAAACTACCACTTTTTTACAAGTTAGAAAAAAATATAAAATAATAACTCCAGGGAAAACTTTTTACATTTTAAGTTACATAATTTTCTTCTAATCTTTAATTTCTGCTATTGTACTTATTAGAAAGTATTACAGTGATATTTTTTAATGTGGTGGGATTCCTTGCAATTTTCCAGTCCTGTCAAAGGATGACAAATAGAGTTTATAGGTCCGGTCATTTTGGATGAGCTTGTACACTGTTCCAAAGCTTTTCCAGCTGTCTCCATCAGAGTTGTGTAAATAACTAGTTTCTTTGTTTCATGGCAGATACAAACAGTGAAAAATAAACTTTCTCACTTCATACAAAATGAAATGTTTGAAACTTTCTGCCGGATAATAACCTTTTTGGGTGAAATGATTTTTTTTTAATGTGAAAGGGTAGACTTCAATAAAATTTCAAGTATTTCAGGCACCTGCTCAAAATAAAAAGGCAACTTTAGGGGAAAGGGTCCTATACTTCCAGAAGTTTAGATACAGTTTTCAATGTTGAGTAGAAATAGGTGCCTGGTAGAGTGCTGAAAAGTAAGATAAGGCTCTGACAAGGAGGCCGTGTTTCCAGATAGAAACCAGCCTCTTTTTATTTATTTGTTTTCATTTCATGAAATCTGACATGTTACCCAGAGTGTTTTAAACTTGCCAGCTGTCACTTTCCAACGTAAGATGCTCTGCCAGAGTGCTTCCAACCAGCTCTAGCTCAGCATGTATCTCAGCAGGCAGCATGGGAGATTGAGTCGAGGTCACTGTTCGCCAAGTGCAACACCTGCGTTTTGTGTGCACACCTGAGCCTGCTCCATGAAATGTATCACAGTTTCCTGGGGGTGCCTTGGGTTTGTTACCCATTGAAGAAGAGTGTGAGAAAAGGGGCTTAACATGTGTTTTGTGGAAACATGCTGCTTGATAACTTACTAGGTCTCTGTGGACAAGAAGATTAATACAAATTGCCAGCTGCATTCCACTGTCTTGCTTTCCCTGTCAAGTATTCCTGTGCTCTGTCTTATGATGACACTCCCACACAGCTGCTGAAACAGTCTTCTTGTTGTAGTGGTTGAAGGAAATTGCTGCAATTAATTTTGCTGTCTTTCTTCTCTTTGATGTATCCTTACAATTTCTTGGACAAATTTTTAGAGATTGGGTTCTGTTCAAAACCAGTTGTGTAGGGATGAAACAAATAGGAGGAAAAAGAAACATCTGAGGTTTCATTTATATGTGCTTATGTTTCTGTTTTGATGTGGGTACCAGGCAGTGTAATGGATGATAAAGTACACATACAAATATATATAGCTTCTGTTACTCACATACTCACTGTGCAATAGACAGAAATAATACTTCAAAAGTGAACAATCTGAGGGGAAAAAAAATGGATGCAGGTGCATTAGTCAAGCTAGTTTTATATCCTAGTGACTATAAAGAATGACCAGACCGTGAACTCTGAAGTTATGCCTCATTTCTTGGGTACATCACACTATGTTCTGAGCAATTTCTATTTGTAGTCTTGAAGCAGTTTAAATCTTCTAGTTCACTACAAACTTGACAGTTTCCCCCTCTTTTCCTTGGGTTGCAAAATAATCCTCTTTTCTTCTAATTCCATATACTGCTGCAATAAATGTTAATGGGTTCAGTGTTGAGGACAGTAGTGGGAGACATTGTGGAGAAAAAAGCTTAATGCCTTGTTCACTGGATTTTATGAATGAAGAAAGGCAGAGCTTAGCCCTCTCAGTTTCATCATGTGAAAGTTTTTGCAGTCAAAAAAGTGTTAAATTAGAATGTGACACTTCTAAAGCTTCCAGACATGGGTGGAGATATAAAATACAACAGTGAAATTTAAATTATTTAAGAAATAATCAGAATTATTTGAAATAAAAATATAAAACCAGTATTTTATGGGCAGTCAGAAAGATTGGGGTTAATCCTTAATTTCAGTTTAAATAACTAATGTTAGTTTAGAAGAATGGTTGAAGCTGGCTATTGGTTGTGTTATCTCACAAATCTAATTTTATATATTTTTAAAAATGTTCTTGATTGTGTTATGATGACCTTTAAGTCTTTCATATAGCTCTTATAATTAAAGGAACAAAAAGGATGAAAAACGGAACAATGGAGATATTTTTACACCCTAACATTTGTGGAAAAGATGAGGTGCAGAGCAGTAGAAATGAGCTGCCTGTTGTGCAATAGCTCTCCAGGCTCCTTTTAACCTAGTTTTGCTCACTTGCAATCCCTGTCCTGTTCTCACCATGACCATTTGACCATGTGACATACCTGCATTGCCTTTATCCATGCTGAGGTTTTCCAGAGCCTCTTCCTCTAGCAAAGTCTGTCTCCCAGTGCTGCAGTGAAGGCCAGGCATGCAATGCTGCCCGGGCCAGCTCCAGCAGGGCTCCACGTGAACCACCCCCTGCCTTGCTGCTCTCACTGACACCATCAGGGCCCTGCCCCATCCAAAGTGCATCCCTGATCTAGTTTCCCAACTAGAGTGCCTTTCCCAAGCTGTAAGAGGATGCAGTAAAAGCACGTAGGTGAAAAGAGGAAAACAACTGGGAAGTCTTTGATCTTCAGTTTTAAAATTCTCCCCTAGTAACTGTGTATTGAATCAACCATTTGAAACCTTGCAGGGCAGGCTGAGGTCATTCAAAAAGCTCTGAAAGATTCTACCTCAGTTTGCCTTCTTTCCCCCCTTCCAGATTATATGTTTACTTGAAAACTGTGGTTGCTTAAAGAGATTGCTCAAAGAGTGATTGCTTAATGAGACCTTTTGCCTCGAATGATATTTTTTTGACAGCCACAAAACCATCACTTCCATTTGGTTTAGGTTGTGATTGGAACATAGCCTGGTACTTCAGTAAGGAGGTCAAACAAATGCTGGAAACCTCAGACTGTCTTGGATGCAACTGAACAGATGAAAAAAAATTCCAAGTCTTGCTGGATATGACCTCAAGTCTTAGGGCAAATTTACACAAAGTGTAAACTCTCCGAGGTGGTTGGTGCTCCCTTACTGCCCATCGGTCGCTTTCATGCTCCTCCTTCTTGACAGGTTATTTCATCAAGGGTGTGAACAATTAAACCAGCAGAAGAGACTAGCAGTGGCAGCCCAAGTTGGGTGGGGAAAGGGAGGAGAGGAAATAATGAAGTAGAGAGGACAGCTTGTATTTATGAGTCTGTCTTTTGAGTTCGTAAAAGTCAGTTAAGAATGCATAACCAGCCCCAGAAATTATTTTAGCTGCATCTGCTGTTGATGGAAAACATTTTGCATAGCTGTGACCTCTTACAAAAATGACAAATCCCCAAAAAACCCTCCAAACTACTTGCAACTGGCCTGAGTACTGGTATAAGTTTAATATAACATAATTAACTGTGGCAGAGACAATAAATAAAAGATGTATTACCTCATACCGTCTATTTTAGTCAGCAGCTAATAAATTTTATGTAGTGTCTTTCTTCACCTGTCCAGGGAAAAATTCAGAGGACAATCTTCCTCTGAAGAAGAAAAAAGAAAAGCCTTCTCATGCAGCTGATGGGATGTTCCTACACTCAAAATCACAGGGAATACCTGCTGTTCCATTCTCAATAAGCAGACAGTGTTCTGTGGTTTTTATTTGCAAGCCTGAACTTCCTGAGAAATGGCACAGCTCTCAGTACTAAAAGAACCATAAAGTAACATCTTACTGTTGTCGAAGTGTACCCTGAGTTTCAGCCATCTGGATTATGGTCCAGGAAGGAATTATTACTAACATACTTTAAATAACTGTTGTATAGTGCTGCAAGAATTTTCCATGTAATAGCAAACATCACTTTTTATTGATTAGTTGAAGAACTTGTTTTCTATACAGAAAATACGTGTATGTCTCCCTTCTTGCTTTACTATGCAAGTAGGATAAGCTTTCACTTGCCAACTGGCAGGCAGCCTTCACTTACAGTAGTCTTATACAGTAGTTGTTATAATTATTATTAGCAAGATTTATTCTTATTTTAATAACTCTTAAAACTGCTTGTTAAGAGGGTGAGGAAAGCTTAAGCCTAAGATTTGTTTTTTACAGGTTGTTACCTTGCCTAGCTTAGTGAGACCAATTAAAGTTAATACTTGTGTACTTCCCTGCATCCAGCTTTTCTGCTCACATTTTAAACAATTTTCCCCCCAAATCTAACTTCTTAAAGTTTTTTTTCCTTTTTCTCTATGAGAAAAGTTCAGTTGCTTCTGGTTTTTGTTTTGTTTTTTTTTTTTTTTACCTTTACTGATTTGCAAGAAATGGAACTTTCATTTGGGCTCAAGTAGTTTTCAACTCAAAGATTTTTGTGGTTGAAAGGATGACAGAGTGTGCTGAGACACCTCTGTCCTAATCCTGCCTCCTCCTGCATGATGTACTTAACCTTCCTGTGTTCTACCTATAAAATACATTTAATAGTACTTAATTGTTTTACTGCCCTTTGAAAATGTAAAGTGCTATGTGAGTGCCAATTACTTTCATTATGTTCCCTGATGGAAGGCCTCAACATATTTGTGTTAAATGGTTACTGCTAATGCACTTTCTGGAATAATCTTTGGTTAACAAAGTGCAACCATTGCAGAAAAACCCCTTTGTTTAAGTCAAGGCTGACACAGTGACAGGTGCAAGAAAGTCAGGACTTGGCAGCACTCAGCTTCACTGGCTATGTTTGTGTCCTGGCTCAGGGATGGGCTTGAGCCACAGCACTGCCCAGCTTGTCTTCTCTCCAAAGAGGAAGCCTTGAGCTTTGGACATACAGCCTGACCATCCACCATCATAGGACAGATCTTCAGGCAGTCAGATAAATCCTACAGAATAATTTGCTTGTGCTGCTGTTAGAGAGAACTTGCTGTCCCTAAAACTCACAGGAGCACTTCCCAGCTAAGGGCTGGCTCTCGTGCTGTGTTCCTGCAGATCCCCAGGCAGAACATTGTCCATCTCCTTAGGATCATTGCCAGCCAAGCTGGTTTTGTGCTGGAGAATTCTCATGTTTCTCTCAGGCAAGGCAACAGTATTTCATAAAAATGTGGCAAGAATTTGTCAGGAGAAGAGAATGTATGTCTGACCAGTGGCAATTTTCTGTCACTACCTCTGAAGTGTTTCCATGGTCCTAAATTTTAATTGTGCTTGGAGAAAAGTATTGCTTTGAGTATGTGAAATTCTATTTGCCTAACTTATTTACAAGCTTACTCTGGCATAGGAAACTTGAAATAGTATTTAATATATCTGATGTAGGCAGGGTCCACTTGATCATAGTTTAGACTGGTGTGTACCTGAGGAAAGATAGGTTCCTGTACTGAATAAGGAATTGGCTACTTGGACCAGGAATGGCCTCAAGAACTTTTTAAACTCCTCATTCTGAAAAGATATGGACTGGACAGATCTGAAAAAGCATGTACTTTCTGTGCAAGCAGAAAGTATTGCGTGAACTCATGATAACTTTACATATTCCTGGAAAGGAGATGAAACGGTTCTCATTTACCTGAGAAATTAATTTCAGAATCATAACATTGCAACTCTTAAGTGGAGGCAGAACAGACCAACTCTTAAGAATAGGATCTGAAATAAAAGTGACAAATTTGACATCCCTGCAGCATCCTGCTCTAGGGACAGTGTCAGGTAGGAAGTTTGGCTGGATGGTTTACCTGCCAAACTGTTAGGCAACTTTCCTAAGGTCAGCTCAGGGAAGGTGGCTTTTGCTCTTCCACTAGACGTGAAGAGCAAAAGCTTGCTTGATCTTGACTTTCAGTATGAATACAGACTGTGAAAGTGGGGCATCATCTTCCTTCTGACTTTTAGGGTTTTTTCCCAAAACCCCAAACATTCCTAACCAATATTGTTTACACCTGTAAATTGTAATTTTTGTTTTTCAGAAAGAAGTTTAAAACCATTAGAGCTGAAAATGTAAAAATGGGAAGTACAATTTTCAAAAGGAATTAACAGTAATTAAGAGCAGATGCTGTTCTCTTTGATCTCAAGAAAATTCTGACAGATTGTTTACACTCAAAAGAGACAGTGTATAAGTTTGGATTGCTGTGCTGCTATACTTTCCTCCCAGGAGCTCAGTAAATTGTAGCTAATTTTTTTCTGACTGCACTTACAGAAACAAAAGCAAGACCCTTTTTTAAAAAAATGAAATAACTAAACTACTCTTCTCGCAAAATATTTGGATTGAAAATGTTGAGGTTTAGAGATCTTTGATCTTCGGTCTTCAAAATAAGTCTTGATTTAAAACACTGGTGTCCTGTCAACAATTAAACCAATATGTCCGTGTCATACTGTAAGTGCCCTTAGGAGGGAGAACTTAATAAAAGTGTCTTATAATTTTGGTCTGAAGATCTGTGGAAAGAATTAGGAATGAGTAGCATTAAAAAAATAGCTGTGTGAATACTGAGGCTCAAAGAAAACAGTGTTTGTGGTTCGCTGATTCACTTGGCCTCAGAATTTGTTTTGCTCGGCTGTTGTTGTGTACAGATGAGGCTATAGTCAAGGTGTGGGTTTTAGCCACCTCTTCACTAAGAGGTTTCAGAGGTCAACCTTAAAGGTTGAAGAGGCTGAGTGATCCGTGCAATTTCAGAACAGAATGTCATTTTATGTGCTAGATAAATGCATAGATGCAGTCTCACCACTCTCTTTAAAGTGGAGAGGTTGGGTACCAAGCTTGTGGCATTAAAAAAGGCACAGATTTCACCACTTGATCAAACACTGGTGACTGACGTATTGGTCCTTCAATGTGCTTTAGGTTAGGAGGAACTGATGTTTTTCCTCTCTATGGCTGTTTTTTAGAGAACAAAACTTGCCTAGGAACTATTTTGCTGTTTGCCTTTCATCTACTTAGATATTTTTCTCAATACAAGCCTCTCTTTATTTTGTTGCTTTATTGGATGGTTGCTAGCAATTAGGTTGCAGCACCCACCACTACTTTGCTGCTGTCTTTGCCAACCTAATTAGTGTTTTGTTCCAAATGTGGTCTATTACATGACTGTCGCATGACTGAGGTACTGTACTGAATTGTAAACAACCTTTTTCAGTGGTTGTTGCCACTTTTCAAAACACTGCATTAAGATAGGAAAAAACCAGTGGTTTGTGTGGACACATTTAAGACACAAATTTTAAGTTTTCTGATTTCCCACAACTTTTTTGTTGAGCTCAGTATCCTGTTTTTTGCCATAGGAGGTATTATAAAAATTTATTTTGCTGTTAAGTTAAAGACATAGTAGACAAACTGGCAGGACATTTAAGACTTTAGTGTTCAACATATTCATAAGTTTGCTGAAAAAAAAAAAAGGTGTGAATAACAGTGATAAAATTATGGACGTTATTAAGTTGAATAATGTGATAAAGATAAGGGCAGACTGAAAGAGTCTGCAGTCCTGGTCTTTACTGTCTCTAAAAGAATATAGCTGAACTGGAAAATGATCCAAGAAGGATAACATTGTTTCAAAGGTGAACAGAATAACTTTCATCTAAGGAGTGACTGAATATACTTAAAATGTTTGGAAAAGAGAAGTGAGATGATGACCTAGGGAATGATGGAATCTTCCAATACAATAATTAGATGTATCAAGAGATAGTCAGAGAGAGTTGTTTGTATTTCTGAACAACAGGAAATTGTGATTTACCCAGTGTTAACTGAGAGTTAACACTCTTATGAAGTTCATACTGGAGACTACTGCTTCAGAGTATATAAAATATATCTGAAGCGCATTAAATGCCAAGTCGGTTCAGAAAGCACCTGGAGAAACTTGGAGGGAAAAATATTAGAGGATCACGTAAAGAACATTTCCATCTCTGCAAGTCTGAACTATACACCTCTGGAACATGAGGAAACTTCCTGTAGAAGCCTATTTTTGCTGCTGTATTTTTTGCCATAAACATCTGGTATCAATTTCTGTTGTAAATGGGATACTTTGATAGATGGAGGTTTGCTATTGCTTTTAAAGCTATTTATTGCTTTTACTTTCCTTTCCTTCAAAGCATCTGGAGACAGACTCATTCTTTATGACACGATAATGTTTATTTTCTAACAAGAATTGTCTGACATTAATCTTTTAGGTACACATCATGGTAATTAGGAGATATAGTATAACCATATAGGTTGGATTAGAGTTGGATCACATGTTAAAAGAAGGGTTTCTTTATAATTTTTTTTCACATTTACTTAACTGATTTTGAACAGTTTGGACACCCTGTAGTTGTGTCTTATTAGTAGAAACTGCAAAATTATGATAGTGATCCTCAAATGTTAGTAAGTGCCAGTGGAGGACTTCATGTTGAAGGACTGAATCTGCAATGACACTGGATATTGGGTCTCAGAGAATGGCAATTGCTATGGAAATTGCTTCTCATAAAATGGGTAGCTACTTATTTGGTCAAAAGTCACTAAGGCAAATGATGAATTTATTAGCTTCAAAATGATTGGTAAAATTTGACCCACACACACATACATACATATACATGCATTGGTAGTTGTTATTTCAGAGAACTGAAGGGTGCACAATGTTACCTTAGCAATAAATGAAAATCATCTGAGCTTTATGTTGTTCCTTACTGCAACCAAACGACTTAGTGCATAAACCACTTTTCTCAAGGGTGTATGCTTTACCAAATACTATTTCCAGTAGTCCTTGTGTTGCCCAAACTCCCAGATTACAAAGATATTTGCTTATTTTTTTTTTTGTAAATAGTTACTGCCTTCCTTTCTTTAGGATGGTGGGATCATACAATTTTGGAATGTTAAATCTAATGTCCTGCTTGCCAAAGCAGGGCTTTTCATAGCTTTTGCTCCATGGACCCACTCCTGCTTTGGAGGGTCTTATTGTCTAAAAGAGAGAGATTTGTGTCATCTTGTCACTCATGCAGCGTGTATTGCCACTTTATACTAGAAAGGAAAATCAGTTAATTTGAACATTACAGTTTTGTGTTCTACGTACAAGTTTATTTGCCCCTTACTCCCAGCTGATTACACTAAAGATCATTCTGGCTTTTCAGAAGTTCAGATTTCCATAGTCCTACAAGAATTTGTGGTACATTCATTATGTTTGTTTTTGGCAATCACTCGGAAATGCCGTTAATTTATCTGTATTTGAAAAAAGAGGAACGGTCTAGGCATGGCTTTTATTCTCTAAGCATCTTTCTCCTGCCAAACATATGATATATATTGGATAGGATGGACTTGTGACAATCTAGGTTATTGATATTGATTGATATAAGATCATGAAATTACTCATTCATTGGAGTGAGATGTAGGTTACATCCAAACTGCATCCAAATTAGTTAATTTATCAACAATGAAGTGAATATCTGTCATCTTCCTTAAAGCACAGTAATCAAAAATTTAGAATTAAAAAAATACTCTCTGAATAATTTTCAAAACTTTCCAGCATTAAAAGAGTACTGGAATTTGAGAATTATGTGCACATCTACACGTAATTTCAGCAACACTAAAGTGCTACATGCTCTACATGGTTGACTGACTAATGATTTATTCATAATTTAATTTAAACTTCTGTTACATTATTCTGAATTAACTTTCTTGAACAAGAGTATGTCATAAAAGAATTATTGGATCTTGATTAAAGTTTCAAATGACAACAAATTCAAGGAAATTTAATGTGATGCTTAGGTAATAACTACTTTTGTTGGTAACAATGCCCCCTAATTTGCAGTCTGACTTGAAGCCAGCATGGGCTTCTCTCTGTTATGCCATTACTTTCTGTAATGCTATTCTCTTTTTTTGGATATTTATCCACTGAGATCCTTCAACTCCTATAGACTATTTAGCTTCACAAAAAGTAACTAAGTTCCTATGACCCCTCACCAGAGGGCATATTTTTCAATGCTTTATTCATTTTGATCTTTCTCTACCTTCTCATCCCACTTGCAGGATGGTTATTAGATTCAGGTAATACCGAGATAATTCAACTTTCTTATGGTCTCAGAGTTTCCCTGACTTTTTATTAAGTTCATTGTCTTCATTAGATGTTTCCCAAATGCCAACAGGACATCTGAACTATGACTTCTGTTTTTCCATGTCATTGTTAAAAATTGTCTATGGTAAAGAAGTAAGCTGTCTGTTCTTCTTTTAGAAATACTTTGGTTCGGTTCAGTTCATACCCTTTTGCCATACTGAAATATAAATTTAGAATATTTTCATTCAGTGAATGTGTTTCATGGTTATACAGTAATAGTTATCTTACAGAACTTTGTTTCATCAGATCTATTATTTTATAGAATCATCAAATGGTTTGGGTTGGAAGGGACCTTAGAGATGACCTAGCTCCATCCAGCCCCCTTGCCATGGGCAGGGACACCTTCCATTAGATCAGGTTGCTCAAAATCCCTTCCATCCTGGCATTGAACACTTCCAGGGATGGGGATCCACAGCTTCTCTGGGCAGGACACTTAGTTTTACCAACTAAACTAACTAGCTGATTTTATCAACAGCAAGATAATGAATTTAAAATGTCACCTAAAAAGCCATCAAGGCAATTACAATGTTTTGTCATTTTAAGGCAAACTTACTAGGAAACCTGGTGTTTATTATTTGTTCTCCATATACAGACATTTTCTTTCTGCCAGTTTTGTGCTTGAGTGTGATAACCAATGCTTTGTAGTTAAGAATGTTGCTCTTTTAAGTTTCAGCTCTATTGTTCAAGCTGCTTGGTGACTCAGGCAAGTGCCATTTCATTGGTCTTTGAAGTCTGGAAATAATTTTTTGTACTTGGTAATAAAGGAAAAATAAGGAAAAAGCAATTATTTATTTCCTCTATTGTTACCACACCCGTAAAAACAGCAGGTACTGCAACTGCCTAAATTCACTTCTAATGATTGATAGGTGGGTTTTATTTCAAATGTGTCAAAGCTATTTCCATTTACTGGATGATTTCTTACCAATAGATTGATTAGCTCTCTCAGATATTTTCATTAAATATAATTATATGAAAAACTGTTTTACCAGAGGTAACAGTATTTTCTAAGTTATTGTGAACTGCATTTTGTTTATTCTCTAACTCTTTCTTATTTGAAAAACATATTTCTTGGCACATCATTTCACTTTTAAAATATGTGCCTTTTTTCTTAATTTTTCTCAAGATAATATTCAAGTGTATGTCAGGTATATTCCTCAAAATCGACTCAGTATATACCTTCAGAGAGGACACAACACAGAAGGAAAATCCCTGCCATTTTAGGGCTGGCAAGGTAGTTTACCATCTATTCTGTATTCTGAAGATTAGTATAAATCATTACAATTATCCCAAAAAAATTATGGCAAGGTTCAATAATGTGTTTCACTTGGAGCAGTGAGTAAAAGATAAATAAGGTCTATTTTAAGGAAACTTCTGCACATTTTATTTTAGGAAGTTCATTCTAATTTCAAGGAAAAACTTACGCAAGGTCTAATAAATCGTATTATGCAATCTCCACTTTGGTTATATTTCTGAATTGAAAATAACATTTCTGAAAAGTGAGAATTCAGAACAGACAATAATTCAATCTGTTGCATGAAATGAACACAGGGAGGACCACTGTGGTTGTGGTTTCATGTCTACCTTCACCATTATTTCTTTTTCATTTTTTGTAGTATGGTTATAAGCCATTTCTTGTTTGCATTCATTGTTTCTAAACAATGTTTAAATACAAAGTACTTACTTCCTCTATGTTCTATAGTCCAGTAGGAATATAAACAGGTGCTTCATTGGTGAATTCTGATTTCACAAATATCAGCATTTACTCCATAGTTTATTTGCAATTCTCTGTTGGTCCCTCTTCCACACACGTATCACACTTTCAGCACAGTGAATCGTCCATGAGTCTGCAAAACAACATTCCACCAAGAGAACTGGTCTGGGGTTAGCTGATTAGAGCTGTCACTTCATTTTATAGCAGGCATTTTTCCATTTTGCCTCATGCCCCAGGCAGCGTGGTGCTGGAGCAGACAGATGCTCTTTTTTCTGCGTGCACTTGGATTCCCATGCCCCTGGCAACAGGTGTGGGGATGGAGATGCTGTCCAGGCTCTTGTCCTGATTTTTGGGAAGAATACAGCCAGCACAAAGACAGTAGGCTAGAAAGTTCTGACTGTTCTGACTGACACTGGGAGCCCCAGTGGACAAAACTCAGGCCAAAATATAAAGAGAACAAATGTCTGTTTTATTGCTCTTTTTGGTTATCCAGCTCTAAAGCACTTTTTAACCTAATTCTCTGAATAATGTTATTCCACTTACAAAACTGGAGTGTTTTTACTGTCTCCTGTTTATTCTTTCAGGATTTGTGGATTTAACACTCCATGATCAGGTCCATCTACTGGAATGTGCCTGGTTAGAGATACTGATGATCGGCTTAGTCTGGCGCTCCATGGAACACCCAGGAAAGCTTTTGTTTGCCCCTAACCTGTTACTGGACAGGTCAGTCTGCATGTTGCTGTGAATTATTTAAGTTAATTTATTTATGCTGCAATCAGATTAATTTTTAGCATGATATCATCTCACCAATACTACAATTTGACTGTACATCATATGTCAAGCAGGTTTATGGTAGGTGAGACTGGAAAACAAATGCTCAGGAATGTGATACTGGTCATTCATTAGACAAGTAACACGTCTGAGATTCATCTGCTACTTGAAGTACTTTCTTTCAAATGTAGCAGTAAATTTATCTTATAATCTGTACTGTTTGTTGCAGAAGTAATTTAAATTAAAACCTGAACACTATTAATTTAATTCAGATAGTTATTTTTGTTTAATTAAAATTCTCCTAGTTTTTCTTAGTTAGAATTAATTTATCCAAGCAGCCAGACAAAAGTTTGGAAGAAAATCCTCACAGAATCTCAAGTGCAGTCTTACTTATTTATAGGGAATATATTAAGTATGGGGTTTCTTTTGTCTCATGAAAACTGGAGACAAATATGACAAACACATACTTGCTCGCTTCACTAATTTTTTTTTTTAGCCAGTCTTACTAATATACTAAGTATTTCTGAGAGAAAAAATATGCATCTGTGCTGTATCACAATACCCTGGATTTTAGCTGGCAGTCTTCATGTTAAAAGCAGGAAGACTGGTAATTTAAAAGATGTTTTCTACTATCTTCATGTAAACTCAAGCTCTCTTTTCCTAGTAATGTGAAAAATTTCATTAAAATTTCAATTAAATTTCTAGACAAAATTTCTTAGGATAGAGTAATCTTAGCTATTGGTGCTCCTCCTAGTTGAAGACTACTGCCCACACAGCAGAGCTGGCAGGGGAGAGCTGCTGTGCACAGAGGTCACTTCAGGGCAGATTTTGGCATCTTGGTCTAAACTGGAAGTGGCAGAAGAGCCAAACTGAGATGGAGTATACAGAGAGGCAGCTAAGAGTTGGGCAAGCTCCTGACCCCATCAGGTAGCTGCCAGGGCAGAGGGGTGGCAACAGAATGTCAAGGGCAGTGCCCTCAGCTACTGCAGCCACCAGTTGTGTAAATGAATCAAAATTCTCATTAGCAGAAAAATTTCTTATGATCAACTTGCTCTGTTGACTGTGGGGTACTGAGTTTCCATGGTTGCATTCATGCAGTGTAAATCCTTTGATTCCCTGCCCTCTATTTGCACACACCCCCCAGGACTTACTTTCAGATTTAAGTAAAATACAAATGATAATACCTAACAGGATAAAACATAATATTTCACAGTATAGAAGAAAGTTTATTGCCTTAGGAAAAACTCTATTTCACTTGTGTAAGCACTAAGATCTGTGAGCTGTGGAACTAGATAAGTATGAAATACATTGTCATTTTAGGTAGAGAAAATATCTGCTTGTCTAAATGTAAGTATAGTCTTCACAAAAAAGCTGCAAAAGTTTTAAAATAATTTAAAAATGTTGGTCTTCCTCAGCTTAAAATCCCCATGCTCTCAGTAAAATGAAGTTTGAGCAGTCGATTTACACAGTTTTAAGTCAACTGTTGGATTTAAGAAAACCATTGCATGCAACTTGCATGCACATATTACTTCAGAGCTCTTTGTTTTCTAAGTTTCGATTAAGACTGTAAAAATGTAGATCTATTACATCTTCTAATTTTCAAATAATAAGAAACATGTTTCTAAGTCATCATATACTTGCTTCATTCCATTTGGTAGGGATATTTGCAGAAAGTAAAAGAATAAATTACTTGACTCTGGGAAGCACTGATATACAAATAAGTTAAATAACTCTTAATTTACTTGTTAATTAGTGCTAACAATATTTTGATGTGTTAATTTGATCTGGGCAAATTGGCTTTTGAGAATGTTACAGAGCAAAAATCTGTTGTTTGTCAGGTTTGAGAGGGGCAGGACAGACTCTTATTCATAGCCTGTTTCACTCAATGAAATCCTTGCACTGCATCAAGTATTCATAGAACTATAAAATGGTTTGGGTTGGAAGGGACCTTGAAGATCACTAGTTCCAACCCCCCCTTCCATGGGCAGGGACACCTTTCACTAGACCACATTGCTCAGAATTCCATCCAACACTTCTATATTTAGTGAAAATTCTGTATTGTTAATACAGAGCTTTACCACACTTTGTGTATGCCTCTAGAACTCTGTGATCATTCTGTGGCAGATATCCTCTCTGATTTGAACACCCCTTTCATTTTAGCATTCAGGCTTATCCTGATTCTAACAGACTCTTTCTGTCAAGGATCTTTGATAAAGGTAGTCATTTGTATACATCTGTTCCTAAAGCTTAGGTCACACCAAATTTTATTATACAACTTTTTTTTGCTTTTTGGCTAGATATATACAGTTTTGTCTTGTTAACATCTATCTGAAATGTCATACAAAATAGCCTTTCAGCCTTGCTGTTTTTTGAAAAAATGTGATCTTTCTTCTCCCAACTCACTCCTCCTACTTGGGTCATATTGCACATATGCTTGTCTTGTCTCTGAAGTTCTTTTGGAAACTGTCTTCCCTAATTCTATGCGAGTCAAGCAGTTACATTTTTAAATAAATACTTCTTTAACTTTCCTTTGCGACAATTCACACTTGGAAGATTCCTTGAAAAAATCTGTAAAACAGACCTTAGTTAATAATTCTGTGTTGCTTTTTAAAATTTTTCTTTGCCTGTAAGAAAATAATTACACAACAATTAAGTTGACAGTATGTGTAGACTGCTGTCTTCTGTATGGATGAATATAATCACATTGTCTCTTTTTCTTCCCAGTCTGCATTGTAATTAGACAGTGCATTTTGTGAGGTAATGCATCCTTTCTTATTCTGTTCATGCATTACCCAAACACTTGAGTCTTGGTTCAAAATCAGGAATTTTAACAGTCTGCCAGTTACATAGGACTAGTAGATTTTTACAGTGTACTGCTGCTATTAAGATGCTCAAATGACAATAATTATAGTTAAGAAAAACCAGTTCAATCAGGAAATACAATAGCACACTCACAGTACTTGCAATTAATGTACAGTACTTACTAAAATCAAATAATAAATTCAAGACTTTTGTATTCTGTTTTTGAAAATTATTATAATGTATAAGGCAAATTTAGCAGTAAAAGCTTTGGTTTCTAGTAGGACAAACCAGATGTTTCCTGTCTGGAGGGATCCCAAGAAAATAGGCTTTAAAAATGTCATTAGACCAGGGTTGAAATTTGTCAGGCCTGACAGTAGACTCTTTATAATTTTGAAGAAAATGTAATGTTTCTTCAGGAATAAGAGAGTCATATTTTACTTTATTTTTAAAGGATTTGTTGCATTCAGATATCATGCTGACCCCAGGTTACTCAGAGGCTTGAAACATAATTATAAAGACACTCATGATAAAAATGGGTAGATTGTTGAATCTCACTTGAAACATTCTCAGTATCAGCAAAATGGGAAATGCAGTGATGCATTTTAAAAAGGAAGCCTGGTGACCACAGTAAAGAAACTGATGGGATGCCATCTAAAGAAGAGAATTGGCTGAAGCTGAATGAGAATGACTTAGTGATAAAGAGTCACTGTGCATTTTGTAAGAGAAAGCCACAAATACGTTGAAGTCTCTTAAGAAATTAACAAGCAAGTAGATGACGGACATCTTGTGGAATTTCCAAAAAGTATTAAACAAGTTCCAAATTTTATGTAGACATGTGTGATGGAATGTATATAGGATAATAATAATTCTGATCTTCCTAAACAGCCTTCTGAGTTGATCTTTCTATCACACTGTTACCAGCAATTAGTTCTATACAACCAGAAGTTCTTTGTTTGCCAGTAGTCAGAGACTTCAGCTTTCCTTCCTCCAGAGAATGTTTACAACAGGAAATAGAAATAATACAGATAATTGCCATTCCTCTGTTTAATTCTGTGCTTCATCTGTGCTTAGAAAACTGTGCCTTTCTGATTTTCTTTGTCTTGACAGTAATATTGAAGGAATTGGAGAGGTACCCAGAGGTGTTGCACAGACAATTAAATAGATATGAGCTTTGCTACAACAACTAACTAAATGGACTGGCTTCTCTGCCTGTGATACTGATTAGAAGAATGGGAACAAAGTAAAGATGATAGAAGTTGTATAAAGTCATGAGCATGTTGAGAGGATGTGTGGTAATCCACAAGTTATTATCTCTTCCAGCCCAGCACTAGAGGTAGTCACTTGAAACCAGCAGATCCAAATGTCTGTGTGCTTAGCCCACAGCTAAATATACCTTTGATATGAGACAGTATGCCTGTCTTCATGTTATTTTCTACTGTTATTTTCTTATCATGGTTCTAAAAAATCTCTCATAGCAAAAAAGTCTGTCTAGGGACTTATAAAATTTCAGTTCAATGTAGTCAGTATTTTGGTGTTTCTATCAGGGTTTTTGCTTCTTTTTATGAAGAAAGCTGATCTGTTTTTCAGAGTTCGTTTTAATTTGGAAACTTACTTCCACTTCCAGTGCTTGATGAAGAATTTTCATTCTCTTTAAATAGAAGAATTTTCCTTTTACTGACTTTATTGAGCAATGGCAGGAGACTGTGGATCTCTTTAAACTGCAAATAGCAAAAAATAATAACACAAATAGCAAAAAGCCTTCCAGCATTTTCTGCGTGCGAGGTAGTTGATCAATTTACTGCTTTCATGGCTCTTTTTCTGAACTTTTCTCACTATATCTGAAAATAATCTTTTGCATTCTTTATGTAGATATTTTGATAGACATAAAATTAGATACAACAGAAGAGCATCAAGATGAAATCTGAGTATGTTTTTCTAGTCCCTCAACTTTGAAAAATGTTCCAAATGTCTGAGGACACCACACTTGTCTGTCACTTGAGTAAATGCACATTTCATGTGAAAATGTGGATGCATTTATTACCATTGATTTATTAGAAAAATTGAAGCAAAGTGATCCCAAGTGCTTGATTCAGCAGTGCTGAATGCTTCCTTATCGACCTTCTGCTTGTATTTATTTCAAAAGAGAAAAGTCCATAGGCAACAAGTATATCCTAATTTGCTCTTCAAAATGGATCTGAAAAGCGATTGTGCATTTACTTTTCATCACATCTTTAATAGCAATAGATTCCATCCAGAAAACCCAGCTCAAAAAATCATCTTGTCATCAGGCTACTTGCTCGATAGAGCTGAATGGATTAACTTGTAGACAGTTAAGAAATCTCTAGAAATAATTAAATTTCTCTTTCATCTTTCACTATATGGTTGAATTTTGAGATGTATTATTATACTGTAGACCCTGTCGAATGAAAAAAACCTATACTATTACAAGAGACAGAATTATAAAACTTAAAAGAATGAAAAATTACTGTCTCTTTATTGTGAATCAGTTTTTACTGTCCTTTTGTGCAAAATTCAAAGACTCCCCAATTCTGTAACTCAAACAATTTAAATGTAAAATCAGGACGATCTTTCCAGAGTCTGGGGAGTTGCTGGGTGATGCTCAAAGGGATGAATTCTTACAAAAAGATAAAAAAAGAAAGCCTCCTCTCATTATGATCTCCACATCTTCACAGTTTTCAGCTGATAGATTCCCTGGGGGACTTGTAGGCACAGAAAAGAAGTTTTCAAAGAAAATGAAATAATTCGGGATTCAAATTATGAGATTACTCGTTCCTCTAGTAACCCTGACCTTGGAAGCTCAGGCCCCAGTTCTAGGTCACATTGTACTGTGAGGCTGTTAATTTCAAAAATCAAACTTTCTTTGCATTTCTGATATGGAGAGAATTTTGAAATGTTTTTTGGCTTTGTGGTGACTCAGACTGAATATAAATTAAACTGAAAAAGGCCCTCCTGTAAATCCAAATAACTTTTCTTTGGCCAATTATTTTAGCTTTATTATTCCCAAATGGAGAGCCTTCATAATAATTTTCTAATCTAAATGTCTTAAATGTGACCAATGAATAATTAGTTTTCTTAAAACTATCATAGCAGCATTTTAGGGACTTTTTTCCTACCTGGCATATTTGTAGACCCATTTCACATTATATTTTACAAAGAGAAAAACCTTTTAAAGGTACTTAGTAGCTAATTGTCTCTGTGTTTCAGACCTGATTAACCACTGCTCAAATGTGCAGAGTACTACTCTTACCCTGTATGCCTAGCTGGATGATCCTTGGGTCATCTAGTCAGGAAAGACACTTCACTGGCTACCTGGCTCTGAGGGCAAGTGTCAAGCATCTGGGAGCCCAGGTGGTCCAGTCTGTAGGGGCTGCTGAGGAGAAAGGGCTTGAGGCAGAATGGACAGATCCTGCAGGGCAACAACTGGTTGCATAGCTGGTGTCAACGACATGGATTCAGCTTTCTCATCATGGAACCTGCTGTGAGGATCAAGGATGTCTGGGAAGAGATAAGATCCATACCATAAACTGGGCAAAATCATGGTTTCCACAGACTGGCCAGCCTGGTGAGGGAGCTTTAAACCAGGATGATGTGGACAAGAAAGACATGATAACAAAACCTATTAGTAGGAAACCTCCCTAAGCATGTGCATGCACATAAATACAGAATTGCCTCCAGGACATCATGGTGGGGGAATTTCCATAAACTTTCTGAGAATTCAGCACAAGTGGGTGCCCTCTGAGCCAGCAGACTGCCCTCCCAGACTGCCTTAGGAAAAGCTTTAGCAGCATGTAGAGGCAGGTGATGCTCTCTCACTGCTCAGACATGCTGTGGCAAATCTGGAGTGCTGTGTCCAGTTCTGAGCTACCCTACACAAGACAGACATGTACGTACTGAACTGAGGCCAGTGACAGGCCACAAAGAGTGGACTGGAACAACTCTCATACAAGGAGAATTTGGGAAGACTCAGGTCTGATAAATATCTGATGGAAAGGGGAGGTAAAGAAGGCAGTAGAAGATTCTTCTCAATGACAGGACAAGAGGTCTTGGAATTTCAGTCCTTGGAGATACTGAAAACCCAGCGATATATAGGCCTGAGCAGGGATATTGAACTAGATTATTTCCACACAATTCATGCAATATCAGCAGCTCTGGTATGACTAGCTGTGGGATGTAGGTGAAAATAAATTCAAAATATATATTTGTTTATTTTTTAATTGATAAATGTGCTAATCCATATTTATTGCAAAATTTTTTCAATTATTACTTTTAAATATTGGACTAATTTTATACATTTTGAATATGTTTTAGCCAGCAATTGACCCAAATCTTTGTTCTTAAGCTTATATTGAATAAGAAACAATGGGCTTAACAGTATGCTCTGGAAGAGCAGGCTGTAATACCAGCCATTGACTGTAGTCTATGAAGTTTCCTGGGGTGTGTTAATTGAAAGCCAGTATTCATGGAGAAACGGGATGAGCAAAAGATGTTGCTACCTGTGAAGGCTTATGAACAAGTCAATTAAAGAATCCCCTAATCCTCAAACCAAAAACCACATGGAAAACAACAAAGTGGAACTGTAGAACAAGCCCTGCATATAATTAATTTGTCCCTTTCTGTAGCTCATACCTTCATGACCACCCACCACTTATTGGTTGATTTGTGTGAAGGTACAAGCTAGATTGCTGTGATCAAAACAATATTTTTTCCAAAGCAAAATTTTATCTAACCTCCTAGATACTGACAGAACAATAAGCATTTCTCTTTATCAGCAGGATTTGCATCTGATACTGAGATTTGCTTTACACTTGGTAGTTCCTGCTTTTCTCTTTGACTCCTGTTCTTTTCAGATTGTTGTTTTGTTCTAGAGATTTGGGGTTAATTTTTTTCAGATTTTAATTTTTTTCCTGCTTACTTTTCCCCTAACCTTTTCCATAATCCCTTGCTATTACTGGTTAAATGCAGGATGGTCTGAAGTAAAATTTTGCTGCTGACAACAATTTTCTCATCTTTTGATGGCTGATAAGGCACAACATTGAGAAAAGGTGGAATCTCTGTTAGTTAAGTAGCCCTGTAATACCTGACTGGCAGTATTTAAGGCACCCAAGTAGATGTTCTCGATTTGGTCTTAAATCCCTGCAGATGGAGCATTCTTGACATCCCACTTCCTTAAGCTGTTTTAGTGCATTGCTTCACATAGGAGTAGAAAGCTTCTACCAATGTCTATTTATATAACTAGTTTATATAGAACACATTAATGTATATAAAGATCATCTCTTGTTATGAAGCCTGTGTATAGACTTACTGTTCTCCTCCTGTGTCAGAGCAAGGGCATTTGAGTTAAGTCTGTGAATACCCTCCTTTCTAACTGGGAATGCGAATGTTATCCTTGCAGCTTTTCTCTCCCCTGTTTCCTAACCTACCCTTAGGCTTAGGAACACATCCAAGCCTTGTTTAGAGGCTTCATCACCAAGCTACTAAGTCCACTTTTGAAGCTGATATTCCCTGACCTAGCCTTGTGCATCCCATCTGTTCTTGGCAGTCCCTTTTCATCAAATGAAGTACCATGGTAAAAGAAGACAGAGAGATAACAAACATAGTCAGATTTTGTTTTGATGGTGCATTTCCCTTTGAATTAAAAGTTTGATGAGAA
Source organism: Urocynchramus pylzowi (assembly GCA_013397555.1). Lineage (NCBI taxonomy): Eukaryota > Metazoa > Chordata > Aves > Passeriformes > Fringillidae > Urocynchramus > Urocynchramus pylzowi. Next base: position 140,977 of record VZRH01007407.1, read on the forward strand.
CATCCGTTTAGTCCTTGAGTCCCTGTTCCCTTCACCCAAGCACCCTTCATTATTAATTTTTACTTGATCCTGTGCTTCTGTTAAAGGTGTTCCTGCTGTCTAGGTTTTTCCCAAGACTTAAATAAAATTTAGATTCTTATTCCTACATACGGTGGAATAGCCCTGGTACTGCTACCACTATCAGTGGTAGCGTAGGCATGAGAGGGAGGGAAGCCATTATCCTCCTTTTATGTGGCACTCATTATCTGGAATACCATATCCAGTTATTACAGGAAATTTATTAATAAACTTCAGTAAACATAGTGAAGAACAACCAAGGCCAGACCCCATGCCTTGTGGCTGGAAGAAGTGGATTTGTTCTGCCTGGAGGCAAAAGTGATTTTAAGTCTGCATAACCTACGGTCTACACGGAGGTTATCAAGGCTCTTTATTGAAATGCCTGATGAGAGATTGAGAAATGGGAGTAATAAATTGAAGCAGAGGAGATTTTGGCTGGATATAGGGGAGGAAAAAAAGCATAATGATGAAAGCAATTAAGCTGAGAGAGGTTGTACAGTCTCCATCCTTGTAGATTTTCAAGACCAGCATTGCATAAACCCCACTTTGAGTGGGAGGCTGGACTAAAGTCATTCTGAATTGCCCTCTGGCCTGGATGGTGCTGTGATTCTATAGACCTACTAAAGTTAATACACATACTACTTTTATGCAGTCACTCAAGACATTTAATTCAAATGATTTAACTTTCCTAAACATTCCCCAATCGCCAAATGTAAAGGATTCTTCTGAGAATACACTGTGACGCTGTGCAGTAAACTAGCTTTTATTGTTTTCTCTTCAGTAAGATGAGAGTATACAAAGACAAAAGCAAGATAGTAGGATAAAGATAATTGTTAAATCTATTACTAATTTATCCTTAAGGAAAGTTCTCTAGGCTTTCCCAGGCAGGCCTCCCTGTCAACTGAACACATAACTGTGAAGATGCGATGGATATTATCAGCTTATGTTAGAAGGCAATTCAGGAGAACTGGAGATTCCAGTTTCAGATAGTTTCCTGTTGCTTGACAAAGAAAATAATTGTTTTAGCCTAAATAATAATAAAAAAAATTAATAGAATCCTGTATTACAAAGATACTTAGCTCCTGCAGCTCCCATTGATGTCAATGGAGCTGGATCTGCTTCCTACCTCTGAAAATAAAGCAGAAATTTCTAGGTCATTCCTTGCACACATGAATACCTGCATATAACTGCAGATAAATTACATTATAACTGCACCTAAATTACATTACCCAAAGAGATACCCTTTTTTTTTTTTTCCCCTTGTGGGGTAGCCTGGTCTTTCACACACACAGCAGATAGCACAGCAAAAGAGATTACGAACTATTTAGAATCTCTTAAATTTACATAATTTTTATTAATCCTCTATCATATGAGTTCAGTTGATGGGAAAGAGGCACACATGTTGATTTAAGCACATGGAATAAGTGTTGCTGGATTAGGGGTTTTTGTCCAGAGGTTGTACTTGTCAGCAAGAGAATAATGATTGGAATATTGATTTTGTAAACTACAGTCTATTGAACTATTTTTGTAGGAGGTTGGGAATAATTCTTACTTGCTATCAAAATGTCTGTCTCAGGAGGCACCATAAGGCATGTTAAATGGTCTGATTTTACAAATAACTTCCTGTTTCTTTTTTTTCCTCTGATCTTAGACATGCAAATTTTGCAATTTGTTCAGACTGTGTAATATTTTGCAATGTTTTGAAAGCCGGCTGCAGTAGTTTTGTGAGTTCTAGAAGCCAAACAAATATTTCAGTCAGACATGAAGATATGGTTTTAGGCTTTTTTTGTTTTGTTTTGTTTAGTTTAGTTTTTTTTTGTTGTTGGTGGTGTTTTTTGTTGGTTTTTGTTTGGTTTTTTGTTTTGTTTTTCATTTCTGCAAAATTCTGAAATACTAAATTCTTAAACATTTTTTGGGGCATTATTTAAGTTTATGCAAAACTATCAAAGGATTCTAGTCCTCTGTGCTAAACTCTATAGAGAGGAAATTAATCTTTCTATAGTTTTGGGCAAATATATTGTATCAGAAACATTGGAACTTGTCTTGATGCCTTGGGGAGTGCAAAGAAGTTTCTCAGTCTGCAATCAGAATGGAAGATGCCTGCTTTGTCTGACGGTCTGGTGCAGGTTCAGACATCAGCTACAGGTTCTGAACAGCACATCTAAGTTGAGACTTGAGGCAGGTGTCTCTGTGCTGGTAGGTTTCTTGTGACAATGAAATTAAGACATGCTCAATCTTTTTCATGTTATAAATAATAGTCTGTTCATTTGAAATTTCTTTTGCATCTTCCTGTAGCAATGATCTTCCTAATTTTGTTTATGAAAGCCATATCTAAAAAGTATTGTATTTCTAAACAGCAGATTGATTCAGTCATTAAGTCTTATATATTAAAATTTCACTCAGGAAGGCCTAATAGAAGTAAAAGTAGGTCATTCTTGTAAAAGGTAGCAATAGAAATGACCAAGAGATCTGCAGACTAAATTTTCACAAAAAATAATTACAATCTGCATTGATTCTTCAGCTGCAGGTTGAGTGGGCAAGATGAAAATTAGTGAGTGGGAATGCCTTGTACTGTGAGCAGAAGGGGATGGTTAATTGCCATTATGAATGAACACTTTGAGATGTTCCAAACTCCAGCCTTGTTTAATGTTGCAATGTAAAAAGTTACTCGATATGTGGAGTGAACTGATAGTTTTAATCAGTCATACAGACATGATTTTGGTCTCCTAGATCCTTCTTGAGCTCATGAATGAGCTTATTCTTTAAGGAGGGATTATGTTGACATTGAACATCAAGAGAAATGAGTTGGAACGTTTAAGGTTGCTCGGGCAGCTAGGAACAAGTGCAAATGTTTAGGGAGGGAGAAATGTAAAGAATTGGGACCATTTCAGTTTAAGAGGAAAAAAGAAAAGAAAGAGGAACCAAAGTAACAAAAGCAGAACACATACACACAAATCAAAATGTAGTTTTGAACAAATCTTTTCCTCAATATAAGAATTTGGTTGAGTCAATTTAAAATGTTCCACCACAGTAATGTGATGAGTTCCTGAAACTGATTTTTTTTTGGAAATACAGTAATTAATAGTTTATTTATTTTACTTGGAACACTGAAAACAGTGCTTTTGTAATCACACATTTATCAAATATGCAGAGAGTAGGAAGTCACATACTTGCTCATGAGCTGATGAAATCAAATTGGAAGGTATTGGTCCAAGGGGATGAAAAATTCATGGAACCACCAGGCTAAAACTGAATGTCTCCCCGTTGATGGTATTCACACAGGAATCAAGGGAAATGCGTAGAGGGCATGGTGGAAATCTTTGACATGCTGCTGGCTACTGCTGCTCGGTTTCGCATGATGAACCTTCAAGGAGAGGAATTCGTGTGCCTTAAGTCCATCATCCTGCTCAATTCTGGTGAGTCGTGTGCTTTGCTGTCACTGGGGTAATTGTGGCTGCTTCTGCATGTGGTTGAACACTGCTTGCAGTCTTAATGGCATTTTCATTTTGAGACAGCAGCAAAAAGGGGTTTTCAACACAGGAGTTTTCCACACAGATGCAGGCAGGACCACCAAACTGGGGGGGGAGTGGTCAAACCTGTCCATCAGGTTCGATGGATGGTTGAACTCCATCAGGAAATGGATGCAGTGAGTAGATGACACACTTTGTGCAGCTGATGTGGAGAGTGGTCAGAGAAATGCCCTGAACCAGATGTTGGCAGGTCTTAAAACTTTGCTTACAAGACACTGGAGTAGCAAAAATCCATTGTGTGTTTATCTGCTGTTTCTTTAGTAGAAGATCTGTGAATATTTACATATGCATTCACAGAAAGAATGGATGGTTCCAGGAGTAGCTGGAACCACACATAGGGCACCCAAAGGCAATGCTTAACTGCAGTGCTCAGGTGATGGCAAAATAAAAGCAAAAAAGGGCAAAAATGTGATTGAGCTTATCATGGTTTAGTTTGTATTAAATTATAGGCATCTAAAACTGATGTAATCACTTTCCACTTCCTTTATAGTTTTTGGCTGTAAATCTCACCCTGAAGTACACTTCAAAAATAGATGACTAGATAACAAGTGTAAGTATAGACACAGATATAAATATGTAAGGTTAGATTATTTGAATTTTACATGTGATGATTGAAACAAACAAATTTAACTTGATGTGTGACAGAAAACTTCTTTTGCACACCAGAGGACTCTCTTCTGTTTGAAATGAGAAAAAACCTCCAGACAATTTGTTTTTGTATGCAGAAATAAGACCCATGGTATTCTCATGAAAATGATAGACATCTAAAATAATAATATAAGCACCAAAGTAAAAATTTTAGACAAAATTCTCTGCTTAGCTGTTACCTAAAAATGCCAGAGTTTCCCAATGCTGAGGATTTACCCACTTGTAAAGTTTGTCCTGTTGCATTTGAACTTGTAGATTATACCACCCTCTAGAGAAAACAGATGTGGAAGGCTCTATGTCCTTTTTATCCAGTTATCAAACAGATCACTTGCCCAAATTGTAGGAAAAAAAAATTAGGATATTGACATCAAAGGCTACCTGTAAACACAGAAGTTGTTGCTTTATTGATCAGGCACTTTTCTTTATGGAAGCTTGGATGTCATCTCCTCAAAGTTCAAGCAAAAGCTATGTATTTATACTATCTAATATAAAATACTTTATGTATGTTCTATGAGATATGAATGTGGTTCAGGTTTTTTTGTGGTTGTAACCAATAGCCAAAAAGTAACATTTGAGGCAAGCAAGTGGCATATTAGGAATGAAGGGTTCTTACCTTAAGATATTAAGAACTAAGGTTCTTATCTTAGTTGCCAGGGTGTGACAATTGTAATTACTGTCTGACATTTTATTTTCCTTTCATTGCTTTGATAATTATAACAGAATATTTCCTAGAGTTAAATATTCTTCCTGGAAAGTGATGCTTCTCCAGAATTTTAGCCAATATATTCAAAGGTAGTTAACTTCTTAAATAGATCTAGAATATGTAATTGATTTATAAAAATTTTGAACTTCAACTGGAAAAAAATATAACTGGAAGTTTGAATAAAAGAAATTAGATGTCCATGTCTTGAACATGAAGAATTTAAGACATGCTCTGGAGAAATTTTGTTTCTATGTTGTATTTAGTATCGATCCATAAAACAAAATATTTTATTCAGACAAAGCCCTGCCAGGCATCACCAGCTATCCGTCATAAACACATCCCACTGTGTTAATGGGACTTTTTCCTTACAAAATTCCCCTAAGGAAAAACTGTAAAAACAAAAAACCAACAAAACCAAAACCAAAAATATATATATGTATATAAAACAAGTGAAGTCAGTGATAATCAGGCAGATTTCCTTCTGCACATAAGAGAGATGGGACCAATGTAAATTCTATGTATATATGGCTACAGAACGTATATTTATATTGTATGTCATTACCTGTATGCATAAAGGCACGTTTCAGTATTTGTATTCCTACAACAAACTAGTTTTATAACTAGACAGTGGGAATGTAGATACAAGTGTCTGACTCTCAGACTCTCGAGATGCTCAAATTAAGAGGCATTAGACCGCAACACAGAGATAAGTAGCATAATTTGGGGTATGTGTAAGAGCTGTGTAAGTGTTTGGCATAGATCCTCTAAAATGTCTTCTGGACATGCTTTACTTCACAGAATGTAGCCAACCTCCTTATATAAAGTGTTGGACAGATATGAAACATCATGTGCTCTGAAGCATGTGGCTGAGAGAGCTGAGTTGGTTCATCCAGGGAAAGAGAAGGTAAAGGAGGGTCTTACTGCAGCCCTCAGACAGCTGATGAACAGCTGGTTGTGGAGATGATGGACAGGTTGTGGAGATGATGGACAGGTTATGGAGAAGCCAGTGCCAGACCCTTCTCAGAGGTGCAAGAGGAAAGGACAATCTGCAACAGAGACTAACCACAGCAAGGGAGATCCTGACCAGATAAACAGAACAAAAACTCTATCCAGTGAGAGGTTTAGCACTGGAATGGGTCGGCCAGAAACATGGTAGGATCTCAATCCTTGCAAATACTCAGAAGTCAGCTGGGCAAAGCTGTGGGCTTGTTCTAACTCTGAAGTTACCACTCTTTGGGCAAGAGGTTGAACTAGATGACCTCCAAACCTACCCTAACCTGATTTCTTTCTGTGAATGCATATGTAAATATTCACAGATCTTCTACTAAAGAAACAGCAGATAAACACACAATGGATTTTTGGCTTACTATGCTGTCTGTATTATATATGTATGTGATTAAACCAGCAGATCTCAAAATTATTTAAACAAGTGGATTAATTAAACAAATAGGAGTGATTATGCTACATCTTGTGTTTCAAAGCAGTCTGCATTTGCATTCTAAATCTTTGTGTGGATTTAATTGAGTGAGTGTACACAAACATTTCTTTATTAAATTCTTGGACATCTGGAAGTCTCTTCACATGAAGTAGTGTTGTTTATTGCCTTTTTTTGACATTTCTGGTTTTGCAACATCTTGCAAGGCTGTTTAATATCTTTACAGTCCTTTTCCATGTGTTTATGGACAAAACACAATTTTTTTATTTTTAGATTTGCTCAGTGCATGTAGAAAGGATGGAAAGTTTTGTTTGTAAACCAAGGTAGACGCTTATGCTACTTCCCCATTTTTCCAGAGATATTAAGGTGACAGCATGTCTGTAACAACAAGGACATAATTGTGTCCATCTAAATAACAAACCTAAAGGTCCTCCTCTAAAGCTGCAGCAATAAGCCTTTTGACTAAAAAGCAAAGTAGTGTTTTTGAAAACCACATTCAGCTGTTAATTAATATTGAAAAATAAGTATTAAAATTAGGAAAAGGCAACATGATGCCAGATGTTTTACTTTTGAGTGTATCAGAGGAGTGGTGCTATGTGGCAAAGCAACAGGCTTTCATTTTGGACATGAAGATGTAGGTCACATCTGCCTTAGCAGCTGATTTACCTAATTAGTTAGCTGGTTAGTCCACAGAGATGGACAGATTTGGCTGATTTGATGAATACAGGAGACCTCATGATACCCTGTTCCATGTGACTGCTGGTTATTCTTTTCTCCTGATGTTTTTCAGTTCCTGATAAATTGTGCTTATTCATTTCTTTATTTCGGGGGCTGGATGATTCCAGGAGTGCATGGTGCAGAGATTAATTTCCTCATACCTCAGCCTGTCTTGCTACAGCTTCAGAGCAATTGGGTGTAGTGGAAGAAGAGCCTTGGGTGTTGCTCTGTGAGCCTGAGCTCTAAATGTAAAAATACTTTAAACTGGGGTTTACTGTGACAGAAAAGATTTTGAGGACATTCTCTTCTACAGTAACATGCAACAAGTATACAATTACATATGGTGAGATATATAAAGTTGTATCAAGGTATGCCAAGGGCTGGCATGGTAGCACTGCAGCCCCTGAGGGATCCTGCTCTGGTATGTGTTACAGGCATGGACCAGCAGGCCTTGCTAGCTTGTGGGGTGGTGCTTTCTCTGTTCTTGCACCTGTTAGGTTTTACAACACTGACCTGCAGAAAGAGCTGGAAATCAACCTGGTAGCTATTGAATTTAGGCTTGGAAAGGCCTTGGAGACTGTTAAATTTCACTTTGCTAAGGCAATTTTCTGCACCATCATTTGAAAGCTCTGCTTGGATGTGTATGAGTGTGTGACAGCCAGCATTTTTTTATTTGGGCAATCTCTGGTCAATGGCCTGGGGCAGGAGCAATCTACACTGTGAGGGTGTAGAAAGGAAAACTAAACATAATTTTCCTTGGCAGTTATTGACTGACAGTTGCCTGAATTCTCTACAGTTACTGGGGAGTGCTTTTTTGATTTACAGTTTTTAATAGCTTCTAGACTAGACCTAGGTGAGAAGAAATTCCTCCTAAAATATTCTTTTCTTTTACTAGTTTCAATAATATGAAGCTATGGGGTATTGCTGCAAGAGCACAATAGGTTCCTGTAGCTGAAGTAAACTTCTCTGGAGGCACTGTGCATTTATGAGATTGATATTTCCTTCTAGTGGATTGTGTTCTGCCAGTGATATTTAAGAATCTTGCCCCTACAGGTACATGTTAAGCTATCAAGCCTTGTATTGTCAATAAACGTATTTGAGGGTGGTTCAGAGTCAGCTGAGAAAGGTTCAGCTGAGAAAAGCCCCAGTACCAGTTTCTGTTTGTGAATTTCAGTTAAAATAATAATAGCTATGAAAAGCTCTGTGAGAAAAGAGGCCACTGTACTATCTATCTCTATCAAATTTGAAGCAATACCCCTTACCAAAATTAAGAACTCTTACTGATAATTTTCAGAAGTTGTACTATGTTTGAGTTATCCTTGCAGTCTTTTAAAACGGTTTCTTGCTTACTCTTTCCCAGAGATACTCACATTAACAAACACATTTACATTTCTTGTTAGCATGGAAGAAAAAAATCATAAAAACTACTTGTAGGTTACAGTAGTTCTAGGTGTCAGGTCCTCAAAGTACCTAGATGATGTGAGAAGATGAGGTAGGCCAAGATGTTAAAAAGATCTAAACTCCCTGACTGCTCAGTTGCACAGCAAATATCTTCACATCCAGTGGTAGCCCCAAGGCTGCAAACAATAAAAGCAAGCTATATCATATATATCTGACAAGCTATAGCATATATGTCTGTCTGTGTGTGCATGCTAGTGTCTGCATGTCTTTTATTCTTAATAGCACTAACTGATTCCATATTCTGCTATATATGATGCTTTAAAGAAAAGCAAAACAAAAAATTATTCCAGAAACCATTTTTTCCCAAGGACAAAATCCAGATCTCTTCTTGGCTCTGTAAGCTGATGCAGGAGGCCCAAAGCACAGGATTTGTCAAGTCTGCTCTAGACACAGGACGATGAACATTCTGTGATTCAGCCAGTTTGATTGTATTCCTGTATGTACATCTTAAACCTCTGGTGCCTCAGGACTGGATTATGGCAATATGACCTGTTTAGAGTTACTGGTTCAGTCCAAAAGATTTTAAAACTGATGCTGAATGCAACAGCTCTCTTTTGGCAGCACAGTGTTGTTGTTACCTGATTCACATTGGCTGTGTGTTGTTGTCCAGAAAGAAATCAAGATAAACCAGCCCAAAATAGTTTAGACTTTCCCATTTTGAAAGCTGATATGCTTCATGCTCCCAAGATTTACTAGTAGCAAAAGCTCTTATGCCTGGATTAGAGAATCTTGTAGGTGATATAGAGGGGCTGTTGGAGAAGGAGTTTTAGGGTATTTTGTCTTCTGGAAAATTTTTTATCTGGTTCAAATCTTCAGGCTGCTCACTTTCAGCAGTAAGCTATTCAGGACAGCTAAATTTGCACAAGCTGATTTGGACACAGTTTTTAAAGGAGAGTCAGCTTTGCTGGTGAAGGAACACACCTTTCAAGGCTTTTGCTTGGTTGGAAGGATTTTGTTGAGACAAACATCCATAAACAAACCCTGGTTTTGTTTGCATGTTTTGTGGTAACATTATTCAGTTCTAAATTTTCTAGAAAAATCGCTAAAAATCAAATATTAAACAGCAGGGAAAATGGCAAAAGCTGCTGAAAGCTTGGGTGGGTTGGTAAGTAATGCTGAGCTCTCAAGGGGAAAAGCATCTCCTCAAAGTTTCAGAGCCAAGTGACCAAGAGAAGAGCCCAGCCTGCAGGTAGGTCTAGCTGCAGGTGTCACCCAGCACTTGGTACAGACCTTGGTGGGGCCCAGGCAGGAAAGTGACATTGTCATCTTCCTCCTGCTTTTCCCACAGTGCCCAAATCCATGCTCCAGGGTCATTCAGAGCAGCGACATGGCTGCCAAGCAAGAGATCTGGCACACAGTCAGACATCCTGTGCCTTAACACAGCTTAAGAGGCAGCACAGGGCATACCTTGGGCAACTCTGTGTCCACCAAAGTAATTTTTGTCTGTGGTTTGTTTGTTTTCTTTCTCCCTCCTACTCTAGGTGTGTACACTTTTCTTTCCAGCACCTTGAAATCTCTGGAAGAAAAAGACTATATTCACCGTGTCCTGGACAAAATCACAGATACTTTGATACACTTAATGGCTAAGTCAGGTCTTTCTCTGCAGCAGCAACACAGAAGACTGGCTCAGCTCCTCCTCATCCTCTCTCACATCAGACACATGAGGTGAGAGCAAGCACACACTTCTGTACTGGGGGCATGAGAGAGAGGTGTCATAAATGCACATGCACACTCTTCCTTCATGGGTGGTAGTGCAAACTGTGTGAAAGGCTGTTACCAAAAAATCCATATGAAAATATTTGCCCATTTGTCCCTTCTAGTTGTCTTTTCCTCTGCTTTTTGTTTGATTGTGCTGATAGTTTGATAGAAAGCAGTATCTGCTTTTAATCTTGTGTGTGTCATAGAATCACAGAATGGCCTGGTTTGGAAGGGAGCTTAAAGTTCCCTGGTTCCAACCCACCAGATATGGGCAAGGATGCCTTCCACTTAGACCAGGTTGCTCAGAGCCCAGTCCAAGCTGGCCTTGAACACTTCAAGGGATGTGAGACCCACAATTTTTCTGGAAAACATGTTCTAGTGCCTCACAACTGTCAGTACAGAATTTCTTCCTAGTACCTGATCTGCTCTCTTTCCATTTGAAGCCACCCTGCCTTGTCCTGTCACTACATGTCCTTGTAAAAAGTCCCTCTCCAGCTCTCTTCTAGGACCCCTTCAGGTACTAGAAGGCTTCTGTAAGGAGCCTTCTCTTGTCCAAGCTGAACAAGTCCAGTTCTCTAAGCCTTTCCTCATAAGAGAGGTCCTCCAGCCCTTGGATCACCTTTGTGGCCCTGCTCTGAACCTGTTCTAACAGGTCTAAGTTGTTCTCAGGGTAAGGACCCCAGACCTGGACACAGATGTATGAAAAGTACTGAGTGGAATATTAATGTAGGAGTAGCCTAGTTCTGCAAACTTTAGTCTCCTATAAGATTTAATAAAACTATCACTTTTATGCAGCCACTTCTCACAAATGTCATGATTGCAAATCACTTTAGAAAAGAGATTTAGGATTATTATGTGAATTGTATGGATGAGGATAAATGCAGAACTACTAAATTCCAGTCTAGAGTATCATGCCTTTTGCTAATCAGAGGTGAGCTGCCTGACACACTATTAGTAATTGTAGCAAATGATTCTCCCAAATTACCTCTTAAGGTAACTGCTCAGTGGATGAGGTGTTAACAGGATAAATTTCTACGAAGATATGCTATAGATTTTATTATTATGAAAACACAGGGGATGATGCTGCTACACAGATTTTAATTTTCATTATTTCAGCTAATGAAATTTAAATTAGAGTAAACACCACATTATAGCTACTAAAGCCGAAACATGCAGATTTTGCCTCCTGAACTGATACACAGATCTTTGAGGGAAAGTCAAGGAATGTGAGCATGTGGTTTTTTTTTCATTTGTGTCATTTTATAGAGTTTCTTTGTTCTTGTGTTAATGAACCCTTTTTTTCCCCTCTAAAAAGAATTTGTACAACTTAGGAAATTCCAAATGTATAGCAGTCTGCTAATTCTTGACTACAGCAGTCTGCAACATTCTTTGAAGGTGTTGCCTTCTGCATAACTGTAGCAGATGTGTACAGCAAATGCACTGCTAAGTTAGTTGTTTAGTACAAGACAGGATTTATATGAACCCAGCAAATATTATTAGCTGGTAGCTTATTCCCCCCACCCCATAGCTTATTTGGAAAGTAACTTTTTTCATCACAACCCACAGCAACAAAGGAATGGAGCACCTGTACAATATGAAGTGTAAGAACGTAGTTCCGCTCTACGATCTCTTGCTGGAGATGCTGGACGCTCACCGACTGCACGCCCCAGCAGCCAGGAGTGCTGCACCCATGGAAGAGGAGAACAGAAACCAGCTGACAACTGCATCAGCTTCATCTCATTCCTTGCAGTCTTTTTATGTAAACAGCAAAGAAGAGGAGAATATGCAGAATACAATATAAACAATATAAAAAGTCAGCATATACAATGGTATGAGAAACCCAGCAGTGTTCTACCTAGCTCATGCTTCATTTCATCTATAGTGCCACCTTTGAAAACACTCCAGTGACAACAGACACCAGCATTTTCCATATGAGTGTTTGTCAAGCGCTTGCCTAAATTGATTGCTTATCCTAAATAGAAGACATTTCATTACCATGGATAGCCAGCAAGGATTGTCTGGCTAACTTGATTTAAAATTTTCAGTGTTCTAATTTAATTTTGCATGTTATTTGGGTGACTAAGTCCTCATCTGAACCATACATTCATTTTACTATAAATCGATAGGCCATACCACCCATACATATTGGAATCTTCAAGAGTGGTGGTCTTTGTTAACATCCATCCGAAATCCTGAGCTCACTTAGTCCTTTACTCGCTTGAATCTTTGAAGCAGTTTGGTGGAGATTCTGGATGACTTCTTGGGCAGCGTAAAGAGAAAGTTGACTGCCATCTTAGTGTGCCATAGGGCAGCTGCACTGTGAGGGACTGCCTTGGTAGTCTAGTTAGATTCCTGACTCTTTTCTTCCTACATTATAAAGGAACTGCTCTCTGAGAATTATAGTATTTTACCTCGCTAGCTTACATCACCACACAACTCCCTTTCAACCTCATTCTGACCAAACTTTTAGGTACCCTTACCATATCCTCTAGATGAATTGCTATGCATGCATGCTATTTTTTCTGATCCTAGAAAGCTAAATAGTTTTGTTGCCCAAGAGTGTAAATCCAGGGCAACAAGGCAAACAGTGATAATATAGAGAATTACTCTTCAATCAGACCAGATGATTACAAAAATCATCAGGTCTTAAAAAAAAGGTCTTCACACACATACAGGATCCAGCACTATTTACAAAAAATCCCTCCCCCTATCCTGTGCTTTGTTGTGCTACAAAGCAAGGGGTGAGGATGCCAGTGCGAGACTGGCACGAAAGGGTGGGATGGTCCCATCCACTCAGCAGAGTGTGCTCTAGCTGTGTGTGGGAGGGCTAGTATCACAGTCAGAGCAGCAGGTTTTTCCTTGCCTTGGCATTCTTTGGCTCTTGTTGTGGCATGCCTCAAAATCACTGTTAAGAGCCAGCTCACCTGTGACACCAAAACTGGGCAATGAGCCTCACAAATGGTGTAGACTCTGGGACTGCATGTCCAGAAAGATGAATCTTTCTCCATGCATGTCTGTAGCTCCTAAGATATTCATAAGGATCTGATCATAAGGATCTGATTCTTCAGACCAACTGTAAATATACAAAAGGTCCACTGACATCAAGAATTTCAACAAGATGTGAGAGACTGAAGAACTCCACATGATATCCTATCCAAAGTGGGAGTTGGTGCTGCTGTTTGACTGGCTCTATGCTAGAAAATTAAATGTCAGGGAACTTTGCTGGGTACTGGAATGAGATTATTACATATGCTGGGGTTATTTTGTCAATGTAATGATAAACTTTGCCTGTGCTATCTGCACTTCTGATTGACAGGTGCAGATTGGGAGTTAGCACGGACCAGGGACTATTCCAACAGCTGGTTGGAAGCAACCACCCTACCAGTGAGGCTGTATCCTAGCACATGTGTAGGCTGCTCCACAGCAGCTGGCCACAATGTTAGTGAAATGGTTCAGGGATGTTTTTACTGTAGTTGAAACCTTTATGTTGATTGGAATATCCTGTAGAAACTAAATATAGGAAACAGTGCAGATAATGCCATACAGGAGTGCCTATGTCTACACTGCCTGTCACACAGGCAGAGTCTGTGTGCAGTGAGATCAAGTTTCACAGCAGTTGTGAAGGCAGCAAGGCATAGGACAGGTTTGTGCTTCAAGTCAAGAATTCAATTCTTTAGTGAATGTACATAATGGTGTCTATAATAGTTTAATGTACATATCTGAGGATATGAGCAGTTTGAAAGCCTAAAGCTACATGTTACCAACGTTTGAGAAGATTCCTCAAAAACTGTGCAAGCCTAAACATGTGAAGCAGTCACCGTAAGTTCATAGGCCTTTTCTTGATGCATATTATGGTGTCATTTTTTTCTGAATGTGCTGAAGATTTTGTCTTTTTGTGTATTCAGTAAAAGCATGTGTGTGTGTGTATGTGTGTGTGTGTGCGCGAGCGCTTATTTGGTACTTAAGGGCTTTTTGAGGGCTCCTAAATGTCATGAAAGAAAATGGAAGTTTTGGGTTTTTTTAGTAGCTGGTTTTCAGATGTGTTAGAAAAACCACAAGTTTACTGAAATGAGTGCAGCCTAAGATCTGAATGGAGCACAGGAATCCCTGTAGTTAAATTCACATGCTTACACCGTCATCATTTACTTGTAGCCCAGTGTGCGTTAGAGCTGCTCTTTAAATACTGTACATGCAACTTGTTGTTCTCTAGGCTGGAACACACAGATCAAGCTCATAAGCTGGAAGGCAAATTGGTTTAAATGAATGCCTCCCTTCCTACATCCCAGAATAGGTCATTACATTGATTCAAGTGTAAATTTGACCTAGAGGATAAAAGGTAGTTCACGGAGAGCAATTCACAACAGAGGGTCAGATTTGGATGGTACCATAAAGGGCAAGTACCTTTATACTCATGAGATTTTCCTAGTGAAGATGGAAAAGCATGATTTTGGCATGCAGCAGTCAGAAGGGTATCATAATGTGTCTTGGAATATACAGAATAATATCAGTCAGCTTACAATAATTATGAATTCTTTCCTGGGCTCAGCCCTTGGAAGCAATTTAGCTTTCATCCAGTCCTCCCATGTTTGTAGTGACAACAGTGAAGGGCAACCTAGAAAGAGTGATTCCCAGTAATACATAAATTTACCTCGGGGCAGATTTAGGATCCATGTAATTTACTTTTTATTGAAGCAGCACCTTAATGAATATAGTAACATTCCCAGAGTTATCTATAAAGATGGCCCCCATATCAGACAGATGAATGTAGCTATTCAATTGATTAAATAAAGTCTATGATACAAAAATGGTAACTTTTTTCATATGTAATTCTGAATGATGCTCTCGTGTATGCAAACAATTGTGCCTGACATTTGGTAATTGTTATTTCACAAGATGCTATTTTATGTGTGTATATATATATATACATATATACTTTATATTTGCAGCTGACAAACCAGTACTACCTGAATATCTGGTGCTGGATATTACATAAAAAATATATAGCATGTAAAAAAAAAAAGAAAGAAAACTTTTCAAGGCAGCTAATTATGCTTTTACCAAAACATTCATATTGATGTCTCTGGACAGCTAACAAAATAATTATTTTGTAACATTTCTACATGGATTTTTTTAAAAAAACAAAAACATCAAAAAACAAAGAAACCCTCTAGAAACATAGGCAATGTAATACCAGCACAAGGCAAACATAAATAGACCAGATGAATTTGTTGTGCTTGAGAACATGGTTGTTACTGAAGTATCACAAAAAGCTTGGGAGGTAGAAGAGGAGATAGGGAGATATGTAGCACTTAGTGGTGTCAGAATATATGGTGTTTGAATATGTGAAAGCTACTCTGGTTTATAGTGGTTTGAGCCATGTCTCAATGTTGCAGACTTTGTCTCAGGTAAAACTCCCAGTTGGGGTAGTAAGATTTGTACTCGGGTAAAATAGCTTAATGAAAGTTTATTGGTGTGTGTTGTGATACATTTACTATTATGTTTCAATGACATCACTAGATGATTTTTCTCCTTCTCTACACTGAGGGGTTTAAAAGTGTAATTAAAGAAATAATCCAAACTGAGCTCCCAAGGATATTGCAAGGACTGTCAGCAGATCACTGGACCTTGAATTGAAAAAAAGCAAGCAAAAAAACCCCAAACCATCCCCTTCATATGAGTCAGGATTTGTACTGGAGCCTTCATCCATTTCAGTTGATGGCAACTAATTCCTTAAGACCTGTGCCAAATGTTTAAAAATAAGCAAACTACCAACAAAATAAAAATTCTGCCTCAGTGGGTCTTTAGTCTTATCACAGGCTTAAGTAAGAACATGGCAGGCCCCTCTTGTGTATATAATTTCCTGCTTTAAAATTAGAGTGCAACTCAACCTACAGATAATGGGTTTTGTATATAAGGCATTCTCAGCTGAACTTGTGTGAAGTGCATTTCTTACTTTGAATCAAGAGATTGATGTTTTCAATGCTATCTACAACCGTGATATGGCTTTACAGATAGAAAGTCAACCCATGTAAAAGAAGGGTGATGTTAACAATGGTGTCGTGATAAAAACCAATCTTTGCTGTCACCTGCAAGTGTAGCATAATCTCAAATTGATCTGAAAGTTTAAAATTAATGTTTTCCCAATATTAATGTCCTGCCCTTTCTACTCACAGTTCTCTTTCATCCTTCAAATATAGGTAGCCTTATATCCTGAAAGTTGTTTTCAAAGTGATTGTTGCCCATAAAGGGTATTTGGTTTTGCACTGTGTTAGAGAGGTATTAAATTATTTTGCATTCAAATGTGCCTAAAGAAAATAAACAAACAAAAATCTAGAAAAAAAATATGCTGCCATCTTGCAAATTAGAAAATTCTGTAATCCTGTGTGCCTATGATTAGAAGTCTGTTTCTTCAGAAAGTGCCCATTGAAAAAGGAAGGGATAGACTGCTGGTCACGAGACTTGCATTATCAAGCCACTTTATGTATTACCTTATTGTATGTACTATGAAACCAATGCTTTTGTGTGCACTATGTAGTCTGTCAATGCAAAGTCCTTTCTTTAGTATAGGCTCAGCTGTCATAATGTATTTGTCAAAGTATTCTGTTATTTCACTGATGCATATGAAATTATTGATGTCTTTGGTTTTGGTGAGGTATTTTTTTCTTTGTTTTGCACCTAAAAAAGTTCTAAAAAAGTCTAAATAAAAAATCTGGTAGGCTATCTGATTGGTGCAAGATTTTTATCAATGTATTTGATGTTGAAAATAAAGAATTAATCAGAACACATTGTTTAATTTTGTTATATTTTGCATGTTTTAAAAATATGCTTCTCTGCTTATTGTTTCCAGTGGACAGCAAAATGGTAAACTGTTTTTGAAAGAATCAGAATGTATCTGTTTCTGTGCATCTAAATGAAAGTTAAAACTGTTTCTTAATTTCTTCACTTTCCCTGCAAATAATCAGAGTCTCCATATCTAGAATCAACAACAAGCTAGGTATAGTCTCTAGTAATCCTAATGACACCAGGTAAGTTAGGTAAGTACTTAGTACTTTACATGCTTTAATGTTCTTAGTATTTTTATTACATTCTTTATTTTGGCTTGTGAAATAGATTATGGCAGAAGAGAAAAATTGTGTGAATTTAGCCTTCTATAGTTGGCTGCCACTTACCATGGGCTAGTTTATATCAAGGTAAATAGTACTCCTTTCCCAAGTGAAACTAGTCCTCAGGAAAAAAAAAAAAAACCAACTGTCTTGACTAAGCCATCAGGAAAGGATGAAGAGAAATGAAAGATACGTTTATTGACATAAGACCACTTTGAACTCAACTCTATTCTGTAAAATAATCTCAAAATCATATTTGGTGTTTGCAAAGAATCAAACCAGTATAGCATTTACATACATACTGACATATTTCAATACTTGTAGTATATATATTTATCAGTAACATGGAAAGAATATGGTCCCTATATTGATAATTTTTAAATCTATTTTCTGTGCCATGCTGGTTCAACATAAGACTATTGGCTCATAGGTTCTGTTCCTATATGAATATATATGTAAAAGCTCTTTGTTTTTATGGGATGTTTCATTGTACTTAACTTAAAAGGAAAAAATTATAAGATGGTTACCTTGATTCCAAATCTCATCTCCATGATGAAGACAAGACAGGCAATATACTTTGTTCATGCAAAACCTCACCTTACAGCTTGTTAAATTTGAGAGCAAATAACCTATTCAGATTCTAAAAGAATGCTGGGGACTTTTGGGATTTTTGAGTGCTGAGTAGAACTGAACAATGGCTCCAAATCTTGTGATTATTTTGCAATACACTTCCATAACAAAGAACTTGACTGCAAGTTGCCTCTTTGGCAGGTCAGAGTAATAGGAAGTAATTGCACATGTACATGTGCTCATAATAATAAAGTAATTTTCAATGCTGATTCAAAATATGACACCATTTCATGGCTTTATACAATTTTTTTTAACCACAGGACCAAACAAGCACTTACAGTTCATGGTGAAATGGCTTAAGAAGGCAGTTGCTACGTAATACTGAACTTAGAGACTTAACCTAAAAAAAGCAGCTAGATAGGAGAATATTCCTGCAAAATCAAAAATATGGCACTCCTAAATGAAAAACTGCACAGATAAAGTCTGAACATACTTACCTCTGCAAAAATTGTAACAATTTGAATGAGCAAAGGATTGCACACTGCCTGGGATTGCATACTGCCTGAGATGAGGCATTCTTTTGCCCATCTCTTTCTATAGCATGACACAACACAGCATCACAATGCAGTGAGCTGGGAATGTGTCACTGCAGACTATCTAGTCCAATTCCTGGCTCAGAACTGGATCCCCTAAAGAAGATTGCTTATGCCCAGCTGAGTGTTGAATGCCTAGCCACAAAAGGAAATTCTTCTACCTCTATGGGCACCTGTTTCCAGTGTTTGACGATCTTCATGTTATATAATATTTTGCCTGTGCTCAGATGGAATTTCATATGATTTAATTAGCACTCATTGCCTTTTGCCCTGTCAATTGGAACAACTGAAAAGAGTCTGTCTCCCTCATTTTTATTCCCTCCCATGATGTGTCTTCTGTGATGGAAGAAGGTGGATGAGATGTCAGGTTGCTCAGACACCCAGAACCCACCAGGAAGAATGCCTCTGCAGCCAGACACTGGGCACATTTCAATAGTCAGGAGCCATCTGAGACTCCTGCTTCATTCCCAATTTCTTATGTCTGTTGGGTGAAGAAGTTTGAAAAATGATACAGGAAGGACATTCCTTTCTATTTCATTGCAGAGCTTTTGCAGATAAAACCCTGGAGTCCATGCCCCTCACTTCCCTCACTGCACACACAACACCTTACAGAGCAGCTCCCCTAGGGGATCCTATATAGATGCACACAGCCTCTGTCCTATATAGATGCACACAATGTGGATCATTGGCATCCCCCACACCCCTTCTTTCTATCTTTGCTGACATGTAAGTGACACCTGTCTTGTTCTAGCATATTTTATTCTATTTAACTAATTAGAAAGGTAAAACATAGTTAAGGCATAATCAAAGAACATATTTGACTGCTTTTCTTTTCTGTTCAGGCAATCCTCATAATGCAATGATAACAGCTTCTTCAGGGGCTAAAGCTTTGGTGTTCTCAGTCAGTGGGGCACCCTCCCTCATTAAAAACCTTTTTCCCATGCTTATTCCTCAAAATTAAATGATTGATTTTTTTTTCCTATCCAGATATTGTAACATTAAAAGCCCCATGAAGCAGCTGTTTCTTAGGCTAGAAAAGCTTTATATCTCCTTCCTCTGCATTGCACTGCTTGTCTCCACCACCTACACAGTGAAGAGGAGAGGAAAATCCAAACATACAAAATAGCCCTCATCAGAGTGCTCACATAAAAAGAATGCCCAAGGAAGGGCACTGCGTACATGTTTTTTCTTGTGCCCAGCCAGGCTCCAATTACTACCATTCACCACGGCATCCTGCAGACACAAAGGCTCAAGTGTAAAAATGGTCATGAAGTCTTCAGGAAAATTGACCATCAAAATAATAACATTTGGCACTTATCTCAGCAGGAAATAGGCTAACTAGCTCTCATGTCCCTTTAAGAACTTTGTGCTGCAGTATTTAGGTGTCATTCTGCTAATGTCTTCATTTCTGCAGGCATACAGGTGATACGAAATTTATCTCCTGCTGTCTTCCATTCCTACACATTTGTGCATAACTTCAGAATGTTACCATTTTAAACAGATGAAAAATGTGCATGTGAGGAAAGGATGTGTTTTCAGGCATTTTTTAGCCAGATTTTGCAACACTTTTGGGACCAAGGTATTTAGCTTCTCTACAGATAAAGACTGAATGCTACTGACTAAGACAAAAAAGAATCTGACAAGAAGCAAATCTTTCTATTTTTCACTCACCTCTTCAGAACTTGTGTCATCTATGGAAAGATGAACAAGTACGTTATATTCTAGAGATGAGCAAAAAGTGCTGTCCTTTTTGTGGTAGGAGTCAGAGCACATAAAGGCTTGAAAGTTTAGCCATTCATAGGAAAGCAGGAAAGATTGAATTCCAGTCTGCCCTTATAGGATTAATTTTTGCTTACATTAAATCTGAAAATAGGAAAAGAAACTACGGCTCAAAAACGTCTTCTTTGTATGTATCTATGTATCTATGATCTATCTATCTATCTATCTATCTATCTATCTATCTATCTATCTATCTATCTATCTATCTCAACCAAAATGCTACAGCATCATGCTTTCTTCCAGTACTTTTTTCTCCCCTTGCCCCACAGCCTGCATACCTGCCTGCACCATGCTTCAAATTTAGCAAAGGAGTCAAAATCACAACCATGTTTTAACCTGCAGCTCTATGGCCAGGAGAGCTTCCCAGACAATTTCTGAATTGTTTATAGAAAAAATACTAAAGCCATGAATATCCCACTTCTTGGATAGCCTTGTGAGCACTTACAAAAAAAGTGGACTCTGGTAGGTTTAATTCCAGCTGTTTTTTTGAAACATCCTTTCTAAAAATAAAGGAATGGAAAACCCCACAATTTCAATAGCAGTCTCTCAGGAATTACAACATGACAGAAAACAAAAAAAAACCTGATCTGAGTAGCCTGTATGCAAAGTACATCCACATCTGCATGTTCCCTGAGCAGAAGAGCTCTCTGGTGCACTTCTCCCCCCTCACCAAGGACACCTTTGATACAAGAAATGGACAATACTTTCCTAAAGCATCCTGTCTTTCCAAAAAGTTAAATGTGCCAGTGTAATTCAGACATTACTGTGGTCAAATCCATTTGCTGTGTCTCAGATCTTTATATAGATTCTTACTTTAACAAAGCAGTTTTGACCATTCATTTCTGGAATGATATATTAGGTGGCACCAAACAATAGATGCTACAGCTTTCAGTTCCTATCCTCTTTTAGAGCCATCATCTAACAAAATTCAGATTTCTGTCACTTAACCAGGCTGCAGTCTATGACAAATCTTCAGTGCCTCAGCTAGCAGTTACACATTTCCTTTTATCTTGTTTCACAGATCTTTATCTACTCCTTTCTGGGAAGACAAATTCATTCTCTAAATAATTCCTATTTATTTATTTATTTATTTGGGAATATTATTAGAACATTCTAATGTTCTTAATATTATTACCACAGCACAACTTCTCCCAAAGACAGGTTTCATGCCTATGTCCCTCTGGGTCCAATTACGGCCAAACAGGGCAACAACAATAGAATTCAGCTGGCTGTAGTGCATTTCACAACATGCTGCCAAGGTTAAAACCACTCAGCCAGTGCCCAGAAAAGTTCCCTTATGCAGGGAACTCTGTGCCTATAAATACACACGACCCAAAAGATCCCTCCCTGCAGTCTCCTTTCTCCCTCAGTTTAGACAAATACTGCTTTAGATGAATTCTGCATTTGACTGCTGCCAAACCACCCAGCTTAAATCAAAACTCACTGTTCTGCCTTTTTCCTTTCCATAATCTATTGCTTTAAACACCAAATAAAATATGGTAAGTGCCAGAAAGAGAGAAGATCAATAGTTTCTATTGCTTTAGAATCTACATTTATTCTCCTTGACTTTTTCTTATTTCTCAGCATTCTCCTACAGTTGCTAAGTCTTGATAGCATCTGTAGCTTGAAGGCTGTGAGCAGCCAGTATCTGTTATGCCTTTGTACACACAGACACACATCCACTCAGATGCACATGATGATGATGAGCATGTTGGGAGATGCTATCAGTTGTAAACAGATCTCTCAACCACAAATAACACAAGACCAAGGGTCAGGGATGACTGCTCATAAGCAAGCCCAGCATCTTTGTTCTCGTTCAATAGCCAGATGCAGAAAAACATTCTAAGGACAGAGAGAGCAATACTGCTCACAAGGTGTTCACAAAGCTGGAAGGGTGGCAAACCAGTGGTGAGGAACTATTGATCTGCAGAAAGAAGCTGTTATCACTGCTGGAGCAGGGTGGGGAATAGGGAATGTGTATCATCATGCTCACAGCTATGAGGAATAAAGGCACACTACTTCTGTCAAATTGAGATCATTTGTACTCCTAACATTGTCAGATGTCTCTAAATATCACTTTGCAAAAGTGCCTTCAGATTTTGCAAAGCATGGTCCACAAATGAAACTCCACAAAGAGATGCAGAGAGTCCAGGGTAAATCTTGCTCATTATTTTTCACTATTATCAATACAAGCATAATGACACAGTGCCTTGATACTGTAGTCTGGAGTGACTGAGCAACTAGTTACCTTTAAACACTCACTAGCTCTGAGGTGACTACAAGCCAATAAGCAAGGTTCAGAATTGCAAAGTATGTCAAGCTGGGGGGATAATTACACCTCTACAGAAGCTACTGCATTTATCTACAGTAGAAAATGGGAAAAAATACAACATAGTTATGACCTGAGCTCCCCAAGAGGCAGTCTACTTTCTCTATGCTTTAACACATTATGTCAATACAGACCCAGAGTTCAGCAGCTCCTCTGCTGCCTTTCCTCATGCCTTGCAGCCAAAGCTCAAGGTGCATCACCAAAAATCAGCCCTTGTGTTTGCAGAGCCCAAGTAGGTGACAATTCAGAAAGAGGAGAGGTGTTGGGTTGCAGGCTTATCACAGAGATAGGGCATCTCAGACTCTAACTTGTGCACTTCTTAGAGAGTTTTAGCATTCCATTATCAGGATGAGAAAGATGCCCAGGCTGCCAAGCTGGCTAGTGCCACTGGCTGCAATGCTTGCAGCTTTCTGGGTGTGCTCCCCCCCTACAGCTGCCCCATTTAACCTGGTTCATGCTGTGGTGATAAATGCATATGTTGATACCTTACAGGGATTTGCAACTCAAGCTAGACCTCTGAGTCACTGGTGCTCTTGGGATGGAACTTGAGAAGAGCCTGCCCACTTATTTACATTTTGCCTTCTTTGTGTCAGTTTTTAGGATCAAGATCCAGTTCTGCAAAATCACTGCAGTTATAATGGAATTGGTTCATGGCTAGAATTCCTTTTGCAGGAGCATACTGCTCAAACTACTTTAACTGGTCTGATGCTGATTATGAATTGAGACTTAAAGTATCAAAAGCAATAACTCCAAAGTGGCACTCAAAGGACCCTCTAACCTGGTGACGCAAATTGTCTGTGATTCCCTTGACACATTAGCTTACAGACTGACATTCCTGTCCTTGAAGGAATGGAAAATTTAGGATTTACAAACAGGCATTTTTCCTGTCTGTGACATTTTTCTAATGGGTCTCTGTCACCGTCTGTGACTACCTTATTCACAGGCATTGTAGAGTTTGCTGTTCACTGTGAGGACTGCTTTGTGTGAGCAGATCCCTTGGGGTCAAAAAAAAGTTCTCTACATCAACTGTCAGTACATTGATAGTCAGATCTATGGCTACAGATCAGAGCTTGAAGGTATGAACACAAGAAACTTTACTTTGAAACAGCTGGAAGGAAGCAAAGCATAGCAGGGACACTGTCCACCAGTTCATCAGCAAGGCAGAGGATAGACAGTGCATGTATGTCCTGCAGGTAATCATCAGCCAAAAATGCACTGAATTTGAAAGGGCTACTGACACTTGACAATGTGATCTTCCACATTCTTTACTTCCTGGAAAATAGGAGACAGTGAAGCTGAGATCCTTATATCTCCCTAAATGAGTCTTTTTTTTTATTCCTTTACAGTGTTTTTTTAAAAAAAAAATATCTTTCAACAAAAAATTAACCAGCAGACCCAGAGACTGGCTGATGAAAGGATGTCTAAAGCATGCACAGACCAAGACTAACAGATCCAGCAAACTACTGAAATATTCATGAAGGTGCACTGAATACCATTGATTTAATTACATCAACAAAGTGAACAATATCAGAAAAGAGAGGAGGGGTCAATTTAATGTAATATTTCAGGCCTTTTGCAAGTAACAGCTCTTCCTTGTAGCCCAAATGTGTGTTCCTTATCTTTGTCTACTAAGAATGAGTGATTATGAATACTAATCTAGCCTAGTGTAACTTCTGAATAGCAATGAAGGAAACTCAGCCTTGAAAAGAACACATACTTGTGTCATTCCAGACTTGTGTCTCAGACATGGAAAATATTTTGTGAACATACAAAATCCTTTTCAAAAAAATGTTAATGTTACACTTAACTGAAAAGGAAGCTTTATTTGGCTCTTCCAAATGCTGGAGTTCAGCTTGTGGTTCCCTACCTCTGACCACCCTCTCATCATAACAGCTCAAAAGATGACATGCCAAAAAGTAATTTTACATAACAGCAATTAATGTGCTTGTTGTTTTTTCTGGCCTTTTTATTTCTGTCATGCAAGCCAATATATTCTAAGCAAAAACACTTAACTCAGAAGAAAAATTCACACTGTGTATGTCATGGCTCCAAATTCCCCCAACTTATTAAAGAGCAGTAACTTAGAGCCATGCTCTGTATTTTTTTCATAATTGAGAAAAATCCTGTTCTTTCAAAGTTGAGTTCTGACTGATAATCTGGGCAGGGCGCCACTGAGTAGACTACAAGTTTTTGCAATAGTTCTGGAAAGTTAATGAATTTTCAATTTGTTCTCTTATTCTTCTATTTACACTTATGTTTTGGGCCTATTCCACTAAAATAATTATGGGTAAAACATAAAAATCTATCTTGGTATTGAGCTGCTATGGAGAATATCAGGAATATCAGAATATCAGGTTTCCAGTGTACCCACAGGAAAAAATTTGCTTCAGTGTGGATTGGTACAACCCCAATTGTCACACGTTGCACATGAGTGCATACACAGAAATACAGATGAGAGGGAACACACAGGTGAGAGGGAACTCCAAGAAGCAGCTTGAAAAAAAGAAAAACCTGAAGTGATGAATCATTAATCCAAAACATGCACTGCTTTCAATATTAGCACAACTTCTAATGTGATGCTTTCCCATATATTCTGCCAGTTGTCATCTTCCAGATATCGTCATTCAAACATATACCTAATGCCATTAATTTGTTACAGAATTTTTTTAATTCTTTTTTCAAGTGCATATGGATGTCTTCTATTTTTTTTATACCATACATATCTCATTCTAAACTTAGAGGTTTCCATAGTTGTCATTAAAAAGCACGTAGACAAAATATTTTATGGTATCTATAATAAATGCAAAGAAATCAATACAAACAAAACTTGGCTTAGCAAACTGTACATACATAAATATGTTGTTTTTCAACTTGACATTCAACATTTTTTCTTCATAAAAACTTCTGCAATCTTATTTATTACATCCATTTTTTTTAAACCTTAAAAAAGTGCTTCTCAGATTTACACCTTGTGCATCCAAAGCAAAAGTTAGAACACCATGCCTGAAACAGAAACCACAGGGAATAATACATTGCCATACAAGATTCTTTAAAACTGTATGTTACAAAAGCTCTAAAATTCCTTAAGCATTGGTTATTTTGTATACTGTAGATACTGAGAAGGTATTTAACAAAGACTGGCTAATGGGTCATTTGGAGCAGCACACAGGAAAGGATCTACAGTATCAAGTCCTTGGCTATGCATAGTACAGGGCAATGACCTGGATATAAAGTGGCTAAAAGATCCCAAAAGCTGTACAGAAGAGGTTTCCCTCACAAACATTGCATCCCCCTCAGTACCCAGGATGCGAGTGTTGAAATGATGCTACTCAGGTAACACGTTGTGCACTTTGATACTGATACACTGATGCGGAGTGCCAGCAGAGAAAGATACGGCCACAGTAGTGGCAGCAGCACAGGTAAAGCTGCCACACTGAATCCTGTCACCCTTTAAAACCATCTTGCTCCTAGCCAGCACTCCAGCAAGGTCTCCCGCTGTCCCACAGGTCTCCTTCACAATGGAGGAGGACCATTCATGTATTTCAGCATGGGGTGGAAAGAGCGGGCAAAGTTGTTTGCCATAGCACAGCTGTAATCCTCCTCGGTCATGGGCACCAGGCATGCCAGCCCGATCAGGAGCAGCAGGAGGAGCTGAAGCGGCAGAGCAGCTCTGAGGACTCTGAGGAAGAAGGACGGGCACCGCCACGCTGGCCCAGCCTCAGAAGGGGAGGAACCTGAGCCACCTCTTGTGGACCTGAGGAAAGAAGATGGGCAGTTGAATACGCTAAAGCATCAATGCAGCAGAGGTTGCCCTCGGGCCCTCAACCTCCCCTGAAGGCCGATTTACAATTTGCACAGACTTTCATTGACAACTGCAGAGGTATTTGTCAGTGAACATGCTATTTCCTTAACACTTCTAAGAGACCCCACATTTCTAGACTGGGTAAGAAGACACCAAATGATCACAATAGAAAGGGCTTTGTGACCC
Organism: Urocynchramus pylzowi; assembly: GCA_013397555.1. NCBI lineage: Eukaryota > Metazoa > Chordata > Aves > Passeriformes > Fringillidae > Urocynchramus > Urocynchramus pylzowi. Next base: position 167,588 of record VZRH01007407.1, read on the forward strand.
CACAGCCCCTTTATCATTTATGGGGAAGACTCTCCTCTTACAGCACTATGCTACAGCGAAGGGGAAATAAAAGGTGGGCCATACCTGCCATGTTTGTTCAATGCATGCTGTCTAAAAAGGCGGGCCTTCTTGTTTAAAATGGCCAGTTGCATTTGATTTGCAGAAGTTTCTACATTTGTTTATGTATAAGGTATCATTGAGGGTATCATTTATTGAGATTCAGTTACATCATTTTCTGTCAACCAATACACCAATATATACAGGTAATGGGGACTTGTTTTCTACAAAGCACATTGTGTTTTGAATCTTGCACAGAATCAGCAGTTAAAATCTATCTGCTCAACTGACTTGACATCATCACCTTCCAAATGATTTTCTCCCTTATGTTGATGGATCTGACTTGAAATGGCACATACCTATCACATCTATGAGGCAGTAGAGATCTAACACAAATATTTCCAAAAGGACACTTCAAAAATCCATTCTATTACTTTAATGAAAGATAAAGACATAAATTTCACATTTTTCTTTTTGACTGAAACTGTCAAGAGCTGAAAAGAGTGACTAGGAAAGATTAAATCTGATGGTCTCAGTGTGCTAATTAATGGCATGGGAAAATACTGTCTTTCAGCACAAGCCAAAAATGGAAGAACTCAGAACCTTCAAGTAACTTGCTTCAAGAACTCTGCTATTAGGACATTAGATAATGAATTTTGTCTCAGGTATGTTACTATAATACATTTGCATGGTTGCTACAATCATAAGGCCTCAGAAAATCTATGGTTTCCTAGAGTTTAAGAGATAAAAATTCTCATAAGGGCATGTGGGAAATCAGGCTTATTGGCTGCGGTCAAATGCTTCCCAGTAAAGTAACTATGGAGTGATAGTTCCTTAGTGTTTCTTTGACTTCCCCTTGTTCTTTTGATCCTGTCTCCTTGATAAATCTGAATCTGTGTGGGGAGGCATACAAAAATGAAAATATCATCTTCAAAATAATGCCAGGGGTTCCAGCAAGGGTTCCCTTTGCACATGTTCAGAAAATAATTATTTCTGTGCTTGAGAGTATTTTATTTTCTTGTTCATATTATATGTAGCACCCCACTATGAGGACTTCAACAAAGCCAAGTAAAATTTTGAAGTTCAGGTGGCCAACAGATACATAAACACTAATTTAGCAGATACACTAAATTATTAGCTTGAGCTAAATATTCCAGGAAGCAGTGATGATCAAAACCCCAGATCCTGTGTAGTCTGATCCACACTATTGTAGCCCAGATGGAAAGTTGCTTATCACGTAACGTAGGATCACGTATTATAAAGAAGATATTGAAAGGACATGGCACATTAAACAGCACCAGAGCATTCCATACAAAAGCTCAATTAGATCAGGACTTCTACTGTCTGAGAATACCAAGACAGAAAGTTAATGGACTGAGGCAGGAACAAAGGGAACAAGGAGTGCTTAATTACCTTCCAAGCATTTGATTGCACAGCCTACCTATTTACAAGGCTTTCATTGTATAAATGTTGTTAATCCAAATCAAAAAATGACCACATTTCTGCAGCTGCTAACTGGTGTTTGATAATGAGTGAAGTGTCCTTTTCTTCATTGCCCCAGAATTACTTTGGGGCAACACTGTGTGTCAGAAGGGGAATTTCCAAAAAGCTGAATCAAAAGGTAGCAAAGTTTTTTTTTGTTGTTTTTCTTTTCTTTTTTCCTATGCCTTTAGTAGCACGATCCAGCACTTCTTGCTTTGTGTTTTACAAAAAAAAAATTGTAATGTAAGCTTGCATGGCTGATCTCAAAAGGAACACAAACTTTCAATAACTAAAACAATCCACAGCAAACCATATTTTCTGCAGTGAAGTAGGGTACTGAAGAATAATACTGCATGGAAACAATTCAAAAAGCAAACAATGAAATGTTACAAAAACATCTTCAGAGGGGGAGTTATAAAAAGTTTGAGTGCTGTACTGCTTGTGTTTATGGCAGGCACACCTCTGCATTCTCCATAATTGGCTGAAAAATGGAATGGGCCATCTTAGAGTGTTTAATACATCTGGTAAGGAGAGATGGTTAAAATTATACACTGCTAATAAAAAAAGCTCACTATTTTTAAGGACAGAACACCTATTTAGCCTGGCAGGAGAAAGGAAAGCTGAAGTACTGTGCGTCACTTTGGAGAAAAATCTAATTTCTGTTCTTGAGCTTGTCTCTTTAGCTGTCTCTTCTGATTGTTCCACCATTTGTCACACTGTGAGGAGGCAAAGAGGTAGGGCCATCTGCTACTCACTCCAGTACACAATTCCTACTTAGTAGATGAAAGAGGGAAGCACAGCTGCAGTCCTGGCCAACAGTAAGCTTCTTCATGTCAAGACATTTTATATATTAATCTAAGTGCAAGCAACAGTTACCCTTACTTTGAGAGTTTGTAATGTCAGTGATATTGGAACTCTTCTGTAAGCATTTCAAGAGAGGAGAAGCTAATTTACCAGGCTATAGATAGGACGGTCAAAGCGAACTTTAATTTCAGCTCTGAGGGGAACCTTTATGTAAAGATGATTGCTTTTTCCCCCAAGGAAAATATAGTTGATGTAACCAATCTGTATTGCAGTAAGCATCTGAAATATTTCAAAAAGGAATTTATCATTCAAGTGAAGCTGATAGAAATAAATAAAGTTAATTTAATGCTAAGTGACTAATGGAATGTGGAAAACAGGCTTACATTGAAAGAAGCACTGCTGGTCTAGTAGGATGTTATTTACTGCAGTTAATCAAGAATGGGCCTTAATTTTATATCTTTATTAAAAGACTGCTGCACAAAATATAAGAATAGTAAATTTTATCTGTATGATGACAGATGCTGAAGGTCTTTGCAAATACCAGACAGGATTGGCTTCTTGCACAGAGAAAAAGTGGGTGAATCGAATAAGTTTAAGAAGAAGCAGTTGTATATGATCTTTAAATAACAAGCCCTAAGTGAGAATGAGGGAGATAACTGGCAAAAGAATCATGGCAAGCCAAACCCAAACCTTGTGTTTGAGCTACTGTGTAGCCATGAGTATAATTTTGTGGGCAAAGACACAAAGAGTGATGTGGTTTGGCCTGCTCCAGGAACAGCAAGTGACCTTTAAAGATCCACTAGCCATTTGGGGAGGCTTGGGGAGAGCAGGAAATGGAGTTTGGCACTATGGCACCAAGACCTGAACAGAGCTGCTCAAGAGAGACAATGTAAACACCCCTGAGCAAAGTGAACCACTTTTTAAATATTTTAATATTTTAATCACTTCAAAAAAATTCACAGGCAAAGATCCAGGTGTGCACTTATGACAGCTCTATTAAACTGATGAAGAAAGAGGAATTGCTTCTTGGATTTTCTTTCCCACCTAGCACACGATTACTAGTACTGCTTGGATGAGACTCCAGTTAAATCCACAATGTAATATCTAGTTTAATCCTGCATCTTCCTTAGCATCACACTATATTTGCCTGTCTTTTTTGTGGTGATAATGGAGAAGGCAAAATGATATGACACTTTTTATACACAAAGCATGGCCCCTCTAATTTTTCAGATGAACTTTCCCTCAGAACTTCTTGTGTGATAAACCTTTTAGGATTGACTTTATTTCTCCTTTATACTAAACTCTAACAGGGTTTGCTGATCCAGTGCAAGATCAAACACAAAGTACTCTGATCAGAGGCATGTCAAAATATTAAAGAACACAGTGACAGCTTGTACCGCATTATCAGTTAAAACCACATTATACATCAACCACAACCTGTCTGGCTTGCGCATTTGATTAAGTTTCCTATTCAGCAGTGACTCATTCGTATTCCATGCTTGTCTGAATGACAAATTGAACATTGTGTTGTGCTGCTACAAGATGTGTTAATAAACAGTGCTGGAAAGCCTTGATCTGAAAGGTGCCGCAGCAATGCCACTGCTAGGACAGGGGTTGATCCCAAAGCTGCCAAACACTGCTAGCTGCTCTTTGAGCCAGGGGCTTGCACCTACAACCAGAAACCTCAGAAGGCTGGCAGAAGTGGTTTGACTTCACAGGAGAGTGGAAAAGCGCACACAATGTGTTCCTTGAGTACAATGGTGCTAGTGCAAGCGTGCTGATCTGTCAAAGACATCGCCCCTCCTCCTCGCTGTTAGTGGCTGCAGAGTAAAGCCCCTCTCCTCCCTTTTTTTTCTCCCTATGAGAAACAAAATGCCAAGCTTCATAGCAGACTGGAGCTGAATAATTAGTTCTCTTTCTCCATCAGACAGAAAGACGGACTTTACACATATCCCCTATTTTCTATGTGGTTTCCTTTTACTTCAAAGGAAAAAATCCTTAAAAATAGGCAGCTTCTTAGTGTGTGTGGAAGCAGTAAAAGATAGTTGTTCTACTTGTTACATGGTTTCACAACTATGCCACTTTACTCACAGTCCCTAACTATGCATGTAAAGCAAAGTTTTTAAAAGAAGCGTTTATGAAAATACCTACATGGTAAATAGTTTTGCTCTTTACTTCATTTATAATAAGAATAAAGTCTTGATTTTGCTCATGAAAAAAAATAATACCCCAAGGTATTTTTTTGTCTGCTTGTTTGTGGCTCAATCACTGTATTAAATCGAGTGTTCACTTCTTTCTTTGACTCTAACAAGAATTATTTTTAAAAAAAAATACTTAATTTTGTGTTTTCTTCTTTCCAACATAAAATCTTTGACTCTACAAACAAATCAGTTAATTTTTGATATGCAGAGAATGATTGAAATTTAGGTTAAATGCGATTTATTATCAGATTTAGTAAGAACAAATATACCTTAATCACACTTTCTGATTATTTTAGCAGTGTGCAAGACACTGAAATAGTAAAAGACATCCCCTTTACACATGTTGGCTTACTCCTTTGCTTTTTAAATTTTTTTTTTTAACTTCATAATTGTAGAGGCTAGTAAACCGATCAGTGAAAGAGCGAAGGTACACACATCACACTGACAACAACAAGAATGCAGAAGCACTGTTAGCTGCAGAGATGACAGGTTGCTGGAGACACCGTGGAAAGCAAGAAGCTGTAGCTGCACGCCTGCTCTCTACTGGTCAGACAGAGATGGGGCAGTGCTGCTCCCGGAGCAAGACAGGGATGCGAGCACTGGGTGAGCCATGGCAGTGTTAGCATGTTATACTGCAGCTCGTCAGAGGAGGGGAGAGAAAGTGATCCCGAGTCTCAGTATTCTCAGATTCTGACTTTTAGTTTTGACTCTAAAGTATTGAAAACCCACAAATTGAACAAAACGTTTCAGGCAAAAAAACAAAAAAAAACAAAAAAAAAAAGGAAGAAAAAAAAAATAAAATAAAAGGATGTTAGTATGTCTCATCCAGATCTGTGGGTTTTGTGAATTCCAGAATATGATATTGGCCTATTACCTGCCTTAATTTAATATCTAGAGGTAAAGAGGATGATAGAAAGTGTTTGCCATGAATTTACTAGCAATCCTCTTAAATCACACTAAAATAAAATAATCATTAAATATCATGAGTGTAAACAGACACTCACTCTGATCAGGCATATGAAAAATAAACATTGATTACATGGGATTTCTGTGAGGCAAAAGCTGCAGCTGTCCAAGGATTAGCCTGTATCTCTATTTAACAAAGAATTTGGAGTAACTGAAAGTCCCTTTTGCCGAACGATTAACAAAAGGGAAGTTGCCACTTGTGTAAGTCCTGAGCACCTGATGGAGTCAGTGGGACTGAGAGGAAGCACGGCCAATTTCTATCATCCTCTTGGCGTTCTAGAACAGAGTGCGGAAACCAGGAGAATAAGGTACCTGCTATGTGGACTGCTGACAGAGGGTCCAGGCTGTGAGAGACTACATTTGCCCCGTGGCTGTTTGCAATGAACAGGGGGTAAAGAAAGAAGAATGTTCAGTCCAGGCAAATAAAGACAAGCTACTGATGAAACTAAATTAAAAGTGCAGCAAAGGAAACATAAAAAAAAAAAAAAATCAAATGAAGTGACCAATACCCATGAACTAAGGAAACTGGCTTTTCTTTGCACCTAGCTGATTATGAAAATTATTGGAACATACAGAGTGAACTCAGAAATAACAGTTTAGACATTATTTTTATGAACAGTAGCTCTGGGTTTTAAAAAAAGTCTCTAGAAATTTAGTCCAAATAATATGTAATATGAAATAGATGTTATCTTATTAAGTTGAATATGGAAAAATATATAGATTTAAAAATGCACATGCAGAAAAATTAATATTCTCAAGGAAAAAAGGTCCAAGACCCTCCTTTGGCAAGTTTTGCCTCTCCTACACCCCACGATTTTGAAGGCCAAATAACTGTAGGAGCATTCTTGCACTCACAGCTATTTGCTGGATTGTTTAATGCAATTAGATGTTCATAATTCTGATAGTATTTCTTTTGTATTAGTATTTATTTAGTTAGCATCAGCATATTTGGCACTAAAATTCTAAACACTTTAGTATCACTTTAGTCTTCAAAATTGTGTGGGTGCAGAACCCAGAAGTTTGAAAACTAGACCCAAGGAATCATACAACTTAGCTATGAATTATGGAGGAAAAAAGAGTAGTCACATATATGAACAGTAACAAATTAGAGACAGACAAATCCTTATTAAAATATTAAGATGAAACCTATGATAATTCTACATGCTCTCTAGACAAAGATTTATGGTAAAATAATTCTCCATTTCCTCTAATGGTCAGGCAACCTTCAGTTACAACTATGGTATCAGAGTTATTACAAATTATTTAGGTTTAAATTTAAAAGACAAAAGCATTGACCTCTGAAATAAAATGTTAAGGTTTATATTCTTTCTCCTTTGGAAAAGCCAGTATTCCTTTACATTCTCATACTAGCATCTAAAAGGAAACTAGTGAATGTAAACAAAAAATTAAAAAAATAAATGAATTTCAAGAGCCATAGATTTATCAAGACAGAACTCAGAGGCTTTACAAAAAAGTGCAAATGGAAAAACAAACCAAAACAAAACAAAACCAATTTGATTGTCTTAAGAACTAAGGAAAAAAGCAAATTAATCAACCAATAGAATTGCAGAAAAAGACAAAATAATTGCAGTTCCAATTTGGGCTCAGAGTATGGAAGTGTTAAGTATTAGGCATGTACTGCTATATTTCTTGAATTTTGTGCCAGCGATGTAAATGGACAACTCCAGAGTTGCCACTGTAGCCGTTGATTAGGTCCTGCACAACTAGCTGGTTTGAATAATGTTTTTGTGCCCTTCAGCTCTACTTAGCCATTCATCCAAAGTCTCAATAAGAACATCTGCAACCTGCATCAGAAATGACAAAAGAACTTATTGAGATTCTTGATGAAGCAGCTCTGAAGAGAAGGCCAAACAGAAATGGAGGACTGATTATACCAGACAAGACCAGACTTTGGGGTGCTGCCATCACTAGAGCAAAATACAAGAGACACGACATGCCATACCATGGTAAACCAACCACACTGACAGCCCTGGTTTCAGATAGTATTTACCACTTCTGATTTCATGCAGGATGGGATATGCAGCAGGGTTGGGGAAAGCAGCTGTGTTTTCCTTCTGGTTTATGCTATTTCCTTTCCTAACAAGTGGGAAGGGGTGACTTCCAGCTGGCTAGAACTGCTGTAGATATCTACAGTTCCCACCCAAGAGGTGGAAGAAAATAAATGACATGAAATTACCGTTCTCTGTCTGCTGGGAGTGCTTCTTCCAGATACAGGACTCACTGAGCCTGATGTGTCTAATTCATCAGAAGACCATGAGGACAATTCCTAAAGTTCAGAAGGAATGGAGCTCAGAAATACAGCAACTAGCTGTACGGGTAAGCAAACTAGAAAATTTACCCTGAGTGAAATTCCAGCAGAGTTATTCCCAAGCCAAATAAAACAAAACAGCTAAATTTTGTTACCAAATTTTAAAAGACTAAGGTGTTACATGTTTTCTCTGTCAGCCCTAAAGGAGAAGAAAAGCAAACAGTAGTTAAAACTTCCTTTGCTTAGGTGATAGATTTTCCACCAAAGTCAATACAGGGGAAAAACCAGTTGTTCTTTATTGGCTGTGAGCTACAAGAAAAGTTTGATACTACCAAGATTTCTCTTGAACAGGTAGAAATCCACTAAAAGGAGGGAAGAGCTGAGTTCTTATGCTTTAAGCACTCTGCTAATCCAAGTCCTTTAAAAAAAGTGAACTAAAGGAGAGCCTTGAAATCTTTACTCTTATCTGTCACTGCTGGCAAAGACGTATGTATAACTTCTTCTCAAACACCTGAGATACATGAAACTTGAAAAGTTTTGAACTATAGCTCACAGCCTAAGAGGCACATATGAGGGACTCCTCACCCCACTGCAGAATTCATTTTATGCTTTTTTTTTTTCTCTTTGACAGTGTGCATTAGCTTCCTTTCCAGTGACAACTGACAAACTGTAATTTTCAGTACTGCTACTGGAATAATTATCTCATACACTTTGCCAGTTGACTGATTCAGTAATAGCAGGGTAAACAAACCAAGAAGTTCCGTAATTGCTAAACCAAATAGAAAAAAAATAATGAATTTAAACCCCCCCCATATCAGAAGAGATATTTACAATATGAAGTTTAAGATTACTTTATGATATTCAAGATTACATGTTCCATCTTGATAAGCACTGCAAACCACAGAAACAGAGCAGCCAATAGCAATGATCAGAGAAAGGCAGTCAGAACAGCAGGAAACACGCTCAGTGAACAGAAAGGAATAAAAAGATGTGACTTACCAGTTGACTACTTGAAATGTCTAGAATTTTCTCTAGGTCTTTAATATGACGTGTAACCTCTTTCAAGAGCAGCTTCAGTCTGTTTCCAATGACATGTACCTTTTCTTTGGCTTCAAGACAATCCTTGCCTTCAGCATTGACTAGCAATTGGCAAGACATATCTTGCAGTGATGCCACCTTCAACTGAGACTCCAGCAGTTCACGTCTGATTTGCTGTTGCCAAGGCAAGCATCAAATTTTTTTTAATAGCAGTCAAAAAAAAATGAAATAAAGTAGAATTCACAAAACTCAACATTTTAAATTAAAGAAATGAAAAAAAAAAAAAGAGAAGCAGTATTAATTTATAATCTGACAGGAAGATATACAGCAGCCTAGTAGTTGCCTGAGATTTAAAATCTCATGTTGTGCTACTAAGGAAAGTGAGTGGAGTTCCCTACCAAGGCAAAGTCAGTCACTGATGCTGGTCCCACAGCTCTGTGTTAGCACACAATGTACAGTGCTAACCTCATGAGAAAGAGAAATCTGATTAGATGTTTTTCCAGTGATGTGTTTTGGGAGAGAAAAGGGTGATTATAGTCCTACCATCAGAAGTCTGTGATGATCCTGCAGTATTTCTGACTCCAGATTTGGATTGATGGGCACAATCTCATTTTTTCTTCTGTCAATATTCTCCAACCAAAGCAGCAAACCATGGCTCAGTTCGTGGAAATCCTGCAAATGATGAATCATGGTTTTAACAGAGTAGCAGAATATTCCAATCAAACTCAGGTTTTTAATTTATCCTCTGATACATTCTACTAGCTAAATAAAATAACTTTCAAGAAGTATACAATAGAATATTAGACTACTATGCCAGAGATGAGAAACTTTGTAAATATTGGGCTGTAAATACACGTTTTAGGTAGCACAGGTGTATCCTTGAGAAATACATACGCCAAAGCTGTATGGCTTTCACGGGCAAGTTTCAGATGGATCATAAGCATACCAGGTAACTAAATGGTTTGTATTTTCAGTATATGGGCTGCTGACCATTTGAAACAGGCACAGCACAGACCTGGCACTGTATTAATGCATCCTGCAACGAGCTGCGCCAGTCTTCGATCATGCTGCACACGTGCTCCCAGCGCACGTTCATCTGAGACAGGCGCTCCTGGAGCTTCTTGCTCTCCTCGCTGTCAGACTGAGTGAACTCTGAGCTGCACAGATTGATGGACAAGATGATTGCTTTGCGGTTATCAATGGCCTTCTGCAGCTCCTTGACGGTAAGACAAAGGGGAAGAAAGAATGAAAATTGGTAAAACGTGACTTTCAGAAACATAGAGAAAGCACCACAAGACTGCAATGCTTCGGCATCAGCAGCTGCAGTAAGGCACCAGTAACTGTAACAGTCCCTTCTCTCTGGATATGACGTTCCTGGGTTCACTCTGTGACTCTGCAAATGTTCACTCTTTAACATCTACTAAAATTTTACTGTGAGCATAAACAAGAGCAAGCCAATTAAACTTGTAAAGTCTTAAAAGCCTGAAGTCAGAGTTGAATTTTAAAGATCTGGCTCAGAGATTTTAAAGACAGAGTAGGTCCAACAAAATTTAAAGATGTAGCACAACTGTATTTTAACTCACAATAAAACTTTTGCCCTCACTTCTCATTTTTGCTGATAAACATGAAAACCAACATATTTTCATGTGGAATCCGCTGTCATCAGTATTTTAAAATAAAAGCTTTTACTGAGAGAAACAAAAACATACAAAGAGTATAAAGAACTTAAATTTATAGAAGTACAACTTGTATAAAAACTCTGTTTTGTTTACATTGGAAGCCACAAAAGAAACCCCACCTCTGTTGGTCTGGAGGGTACTAATGGGCTTGCAAAGAGACGGTGAGATAAGAACAGAGTTCTTATGAAATGCCCCGTTTTCCACCTACTTTAAGCATTTCCTTAAAAGCCCGATGTCACAGTAACCTTTGCAGTACTTATGGCAGCTATATTTGGATTACAGTGAAGATGAGCATTGACACGCTTCACATGGATCACTGCCGGAAACAGCCTTTACTATCCGTTCACCCCATCCCTGGCATGAAGCACAGTGCATTTTGACATTGGGTCACATATTTTCGTGCCCGTGCTTGAAAGATACTAGTAACTGAATGTGAAGTTGTGGACCACCACATTTGCAGATCTTTATAGCTGTGAAATACACAAGAGAGATGAAAATGCAATATTCAGATTTTGATGCACCTGAGATGATAGAAGAAGAAAAGGAATGTTGCAAAGTGGCATCAAAATTTTCCTATGTTGCACTGTAACCTCCTCCCACGGGGGAGGTTACAACACCTTTGAACTCCTTCTCATTCCTCCACACAAAGTAGTAATGTCTCAATGAGGCATTTCTTTTGAACCAGCTATTTTGTTACCAATTTGAGTAGAAGAGAATTGATCTAATTTGGCACTTCTTAAAAATTTCATCAATTTCAGTGACATCAGGAGTTATCTGATGTACATTCTGGAATTACAGAATTGCCACAGAACTACTATTCCAAAACTTCATTTGAATAGCCAGTGGTACATTTTCCTTCCAAAAGGTGATTCAGAAAATCACTTTCCCAGTTACTTTACCAGCAGCAGCCCGCTATGTGGAGAAAACCAGATGCAATTATTGGCAACCTCTTCAACATACCTGCTGCACTCAGTTTTAGAAGGTAACTCATGGAACAGAGAAATAAAACTCACTTTCAGTTTTTTAATCCTGAGCTCAATAGTTTGTATGTCAGTGCTGCGATCGAGGCGGTGGAGCTTCTCCAGTTCCTCTTCAGTTTCTCCCAACCAAGCCCAGATGCTGTTAAGGTCGGAATTGAACTGCTGCCATTGCTGAAGGTTCTGCTTCATTCTCAGCTCCTTGCTTAGAGCTTGAGCCTGGATTAATTCCCATCTTTCAATTACACCTGGAATTACAAATACCAAATTCAACAAAATCCAAAAACACACAAACACAACTGCATAAATTGAATACTGTTCAGGACAAGAAGATGCTCCACAAAAAGCCTAAGCCACAAACATTAACCACTGTAAAAACTAAGTTAGATTGAAGAAAGTGATGTTGGTGGGAAAGAATGAAGAACCTGGATGATTCCAGTCAACAGGCAATGGTCACACCTCACTACATTTGCCTTAGCTACTGCTGATGCATTGGATAAATGCATCACCTGCACTATAAATAAATGAATAAGGGGCTATTTCTTCTTGCTAGTTATCTTGAAATGCTAAGGTGGAAGGACAACTTGTATCACTCCATCAACTTAAAATTTACAAATAAAAACCCACAAAAAATAAAAGCGACTATATGGGTAGCATATCTTGTCAAGCTAAGAATGGAGATGATGCCTTTATAGTCTCTGGGAATCCATGTTTTCACAATCGAATGCCTCTAGCTCTACAGCTGATGTTTAAAATTAGCCAGGTGAATACTTCTATCAGGTGAAAATAAATTTCTTTACTGCAGGCAGATAATCCTAGAGGTGAAAGCTAATATTACAAGAAACAAATGCTGGCCTAAGTGTTTTGTACAGCAATCTAAGCAACCTTCTTCATAAGAAATCTTAAAAAAAACTCCAATTGCATCCACAGGGACCTCCTGAAAGGCTTAGGGTTATGCCTCATGATATGAAGGGGTTCTTAAAATGGACTTGTATGCCTAAACTCTTCATATGGCATACACAAGGCGTACCTACTATTCCTTACTGGTCCTATTAAAAAACGTTAAACAGAACATGGTAACAGACAGTCATATAGATATATATGTCAGCAAATAATACCAAGTGTTTATTCGGAAAAACTTTGCATGTGTGCTGCTTTCCATAACTGCTGCCCATCAAATGAACTACATGTTACTTACCAGCTGTTTGTGTTTCAGTACTGTTCATGTTAATGAGCCCTGAAAATTTTTCTTCTTCCTCCTTCAGTTTATAACCAAGCCTTCTTACTGAGTCTATGCTTCCACTGCATTCACCTAGTAGTTTCATCTGTTAACAAACAAAATATTCCTTTTCAATATGCACTGTATAGGACTAACTGTATGGACAGTGAGAATTACAATGCAACTTCCAGAAATTTCCAAAAGTAAGTATAAGTGTGAAGAAAAAAGATCTATTATTTTAACAATCTGCACTGATACTACAAAAAAAGTACATGCAGATGATAAAGGCCTAAAGCATAAGTTATACACAAATAACTTAGCACCATTACGCCAAATCGTTCTAGATGTCTTAGGTGCCATCTTTTCTAAATTTTAAGACACTATGGAAAAGACACTAGAAGATTGGTAAAGAAAATTAACTTAAATGTGGAAATATTACTATGCATGCAGGCAGATAATTTTTAAATTCCGTCATTAATAAAATTATTTGAATGGCTTAGAGAGAGATTTATCTTTCAGAAAACCTCTCTGAAAAAGCTTTTAAATCAGGGATTCCATATATGCAACCTTGCTTATGTGATGCACGCTTATAATTCATCAGCAAGATGAATACTGTGTCTGAAGCTATAAAACATGCTTTTAAAAAGAGAGGAATTTCAAACAAGGATATCTTTGTTAGATGGATAAAAGCATGTGTGAGAAAGTACTTCTAGACATCTGCAGAAATGTAATAGGAAAATAAATTCCTTAGAGTCATGCTCCTCTAATGCATTTGTTCCTCTAGTGCTATTGTAAACACACTAATAACATAAACAACAATAGCATGTGGTTAAGGGTAGTAACCACACAAGTGAGTCTGAGAAGCAGTTACAGCTAATTGTTCTGCTGAAGCAGCTGCATTTCCTTCAATGGCTAAGCTAAGCTAAGCTTGGAGTGCACATCTGACTGGGGCTCCAAAACACACGCACATATCCTTTGTAAGTGGAATCCAGTTCTGGCCCTGTAGGTGTCTTGCTACGGATGATGTTTTCTGTTTGCTGTATCTGGAAGCGGCTGGTGTCCAAGGCCTTGTCCAGCTGTCGGATATGTGCTTCCAGGGCACCCGGTTCACCTGTACCAATAACAAAGAAGAGGGACCGTCACCCCAACTTTTCCAAAGTTTTTTTTCCTTGCCCAGGCAGAATAGATATTAGGAATACTGTTTAGATTAGACAGTGAAGGAGAAATGTGACAGCAGCCGTATGAGTGGTACAATGTCGAAGCTAAGTGATAACTAGTTACATTACAGAGTGTTAGCAAAAGATGATACCAATGAACAAGCTTGCCATAAGAATACTATAGAAGAGTCCACAGTTTAAAGTAGGCTTGCAAATTATTCTGAAGTGACTTTTCCTCCATATTGAATGCCTTGTTCTTTTTTAAAGAGCAAGTTCTCAGCAATGCATACTCTGACCTCACTGGTTTTCGGAAACACCTTGCTCCCTTACAGAAACACTGTCAAATAAAACCCTATAACGCAAATCTCCATTTGTATCATCTAAATCCACATGAAAATTTGGTAGCTTCATTTGTGTTTGTATTATTTCTCCCTACTAAAAAGCAGTAGAATTTGCATCTCCATGAAAGGATCCTATCTGTATACAATTTTTAGAGACTAAAAGTGGCATACAAATGCTAAGTGACACTGTTATAATCATATTGCCAAAATCCCTAAAAGACTGGACATCTTGGAGGCCTGCAGCAAGCAATCCATGACTGCTTTAGGCAACCACACTAAGCAGCATAATTTATAGCATTTTTCCAATTACGTACTTGACAAAGATCAAGCTTAACATATCCGCAATATGGAATTATTCATTCAAGCTACTGGGAATCAATATCAATGTTTTTGAAGCAGGACTAACTTGTAGTTTCCTTACAGGGGTCAGCTGAATTCTGTGATATAAATTAGCTACAGACAATGCTAATGTGAAGCAGGCTGCAGCCTAGAGGATCACATGAGATCCTTCTTATTCATATTCTATCACTCCTTCTTATCCATATTCTATCACTATGCCTGATTTCCATCTGTTTACAAAGACAGTTTGAATTTATTCATAAAGACACAATTAAAAACATGAATAGAGAAGGAGAGCCTTCTGTCCACCAAATTACAGAAAATGGAGCCTCATGGATGATGAATCTTTTTTCATATATAACATCACCTCACCCCAAATGGACAGGACAAAGTGCTCAACATTGTTTTTTGCTCATGACTTTAAAGAAATTTTCACCGGTCAGAAAACTAAACACACTTTTTCCATAAGTACTGCTATTACTTATACTCTTTATCAATAATATTATTTCACTAATTTGGAGAGTAAATAAAAATGAATGGTGAACCTGAGGCTTGTGTCACAGACACTAAGATTTTGTTTGCTTTTTGCAATGAAGTCATTATTTAAAAAGGAAAACTGTGAAATCATGGAGAAGGTATTTGCAATGCATCTATTTCCTCCAATAGTGTCATCAAACAAATGAGACAGAACCTTTAATCTTGTGCAACAAGAAAAGAAAATAATTTTCCAATATATGAGACTAAGATAAAGACAGTACCTCAACTTGGCATTTTGATTACATGAAACAACAACTAACCTAGAAGTTTATGTCTGTGTGATAACCCAAGATGTGTCTGTGTTAAAAAAGAAATAAATGTAAATCCAAAAAATTAGGTATTGTTCTGTACCTTTTCCTTCTGCCTTAAGACGTAACAGTGTATTAAGTCCGGCTGATGGATACCAGAGAAAAAAGACCAATAAGATCAGGATGGGTTTAGTTTAGTTGGCCAAGGTGAGAGGGCTAACACTCCAGACATCATTGTTTCATTCATGCCCCCAGTGGTACCATTAAGCGCAGTAGTAAAGCAGGATACTTCTAAGTTAATATGCCAATGCTGCCATACAAGAAATATTTATCTTGTAAGTTGTGAAAAGACAGCAGATGCTAGGAGAAGAGAAAGAAGTTACGCTTGTGCACCATGGTATTTGCTTCTGGCTATGCTTAGTCTTTTATGATGCCTACCAGAGATATTTTTGAGGGCGTTTTCTGTGAGTGTTACATAGGCCTCAAGAGTTTCAGGGATCTCTACATCTGCAAAAATAAAAGCACAATCTGAATTGATGGCTCAGCAATGGCTGTCTCCTTACAGGAGGAGTCCTTTTCATGGGATGGATTAAATAAATTGTTCCAATAGCAAACATTCTCTCTGGAGAACAAAAAAGACGAAGACTGAAACATAGGGAGGCTATGCAAAGGAGGCTATACAAAGTCTCTTAAGATCCAGATAAACTATTTCCAGAGTAATGACCTGGAAAGCAAAAGACAGCCACAAGATCAGAGTAAAATACACTGGTATGTCTTATCCCACAGCTAGCTCCATTTGGGCACTCTCACTTGTTAAGATTCATTACACAAAGCATAAACACTTAGAAAGGATTTCTAACTTCACTGGAAAACAAGACCCAAGATCCCACCTCAGACTAAACACTCATTTGCTGGAGTCTTGCCTGCATCAGGGCAGAGTAAGGATTTACTTAAACACTTGATGATTTTCTCTGTGGGTCTCTTCCACAGCATTTCTTCATTAGTTTGTTCTGCACTTTTTGCCATATCCAGTATAGTTTCTTCTAGTCAGAATAACTTAGGACACAGGGCTGTTACAGATGACATATCCCATCTGGCAGGCCTCACGCACAGATACACAGCCAATTCCCTGCCATATCATGTACGCCTCTGCCATTTTCCAAGGCTGTCATCATCCAGGAATCTCCATCACTGTCTCTAAGGCCAGAGGGCCACTGAGATCACTTAGGAAACACTATTTAAAGTAATCAAGGGCTATTTAAAGTACTTTTCCATGAGAATCTTGGCCACGCAATCACATGTATAACATTTGCCTTTCTTTTACTTGGAGAAAACAGAGCCCTCAGTCTGCCACCATACCTGCTATGCCAGCTGCTCCTCTCAGGTAGAAGTCTTTTTCTTGTCCTCCGTCTTCTTCTGAGTGCAGCGCCCGTGAAACGGCCGTCTCCAGGTCCCTGCTGAGGTCGTAGTCATGATCCCACTCCAGGGGGATGGAGTCCACGCTGGCAGGGGTATCTCGCCCCGATCGCTCGCTCCTCAGCGGCTGGGAAAGAGGCAGCGAAAGGTTGGAAGAGGGGTGCGGGGAGAGAATGCTGTCCGCAGATTTGTCATGCCAGCGTATGTCAGAGAGATCTGCTGATTCATCCAGATCCACCTCTCTGTCTGAGAGGTCGTGCTCCTCATCTGTCAGCTAGAAGCATAATGCAAACAGAAGCGATCAATGAAACGTGCAGAGGCCCTGCATGGTCAGCCTGGGTCAGTGAAATAAAGCAGCATTAGGTGACAGGCACACTGGTGGGGATTTCATTTTGCACATTTCCTATTGCACCTTCCCTTCATTACTTCAAGGTGTACTAAAAAAACAAAACAACAAAGAAGATCAAAAGGCCAGCTCAAGTAATTTTAATTACTTGAGGCACATAAAGTCTCATGTAAGGCAAATATCTCCAGACTTTTACTGATGTTACTTCAAAGCAAATATTAAGTTAGAAACACATCTGGAATCAATTAATAGAAAGCATAAGTGATCTTTATAATGAGTATTGCTCTCACTATGTTATTTCATATTTTGAAACTCCTGTATTTTGTTCCTTTCATTCAGTAGGACTTAAGCTACCAAAAATTGTTTTCCTTTCACTTTCTCCTTTTATTTTCCTTTTCCACTTTTGAGCTTGTGTTCAATTCTGGAAACAAATTTCTGTCTTTCTGTCTCTTCTGATGAGAAAAATCATTTTACTGTTATGTTTTTAAAAAACACCAACTCACTAACTTGCCAGTCAGAACTATCTGACAGTGCAGGGAGATGTTCTTATGACCAGTACCACAATGTTACTCCCATTAATAAAGTTTTATAAATTTCCAATTTGCATGCATTTTCATGATGATTTACAGAAATTCCAGATTTTGTCAGCTTGCTCTCTGAACAGGACACAAATAGCATGTAATGGAAGGGAGGCAGATGGTCAGGGTTGCAAAAAAATTTAACCACAGGAGATTTGGAAAGTTACTTAGGTTTCATTTCAATATCTTTCCTCATTCTCACATTTGTAAAATGGCAACAGACCAAACAAATAAAATCATATGTAAATATACACACAGGAAGGCGGATAAGTTTCTTGTGATAGCGCTCCACACGCCCGAAGACCTCTTGGCAGTAACGACGCAGCTCATCTAGTTCTTCTTCAATCACAGCTGCATCCAGGGGCTCACTTTTCTCAATGAGTTGCTCACCTTGCACAATTATCTGCTCGATTTTGTTGTTGTTCAAGGAAATTTCTTGCTGGAAAGCCTGTGTAAAAGAAAAGCCCATGCTTTACCAAAAAAATCGACATGACAACAATCTGGGTAATTAAAGATGCAAGTATTAAGAGTTTTATAGAAAGAATGGTGTGGGTAACAAACAGGGATTGTGCCAAATACTCTTGTCATGAGCAACAATGAGCAGTTAAATTAAATTTAGTGTTCCACAGTCTTTCAAGCCAAAACCAGTGATACTTCATGGTTTACCATCTCATTCCTTACTTGTTGAATCTGGAAAGAAATCTCTTCTCTAAACAAGCCATACCAATGATCAAATGTCTAGAATGAACAGAGATGCTAAACCTAGCACAGTGGAATTTTGGATAATGTGACATTTGGTATTGTTCTCTCCAGAGAAGGGGCTTTCTGACGCAGAAATGGTTGAGAAATATAGTAATTATTAGATATTAGCAACAATGGAGACCTTACATAAATATTTTTTATTAATATTTCCTATTTTGATGTGGGAAAGTACACTATCACCACTGTTTTTTCTTTTTACAATTTTCACAGGTCAAAGCTTTTCTATTTTGACAGAAAAGTACATATTGGAATTTGATATAACTCATAACTTTTGAGGCTGAAGTCTCGGCCTGCAAGTAAAGGAACCATATCAGGCTGCATTTCTGCATGTTTCTTAAAATTCTCTTCCCACCATGCATGGGTTTTTTTCCCTCCTTTGTTTCATCCCTCCTTCTGTAACTACCCATTCTTTACATTCTTCATGTAACTATCGTTCTTTACCTTAAGTTGCTTTATCTTTGCTTGGACATCACACTCTGAGAAATGCTCAATGTTGGTCAGCTGCAGGTCCATCTCTGTTAACCATACCAGGATGCTGTCACGTGCTGTTTCAAACTCCTCCCTCTGGCCAATAAAATGCTGGAGGGTGGAAAATTGAGTGGCATGAAATGACCAGAAACATGAAAACCCTCAGCAATAGTAGGAAAATTACTTTCATCCCCATCAAATCCAACTTAAACTCAGTAAACCTTCTTTCATTTCCTACATGTTTTCAGAGGTTCCTTTTCAAATAACACCATCTAGAGCTGCAATTAACTGATTTAAGAAAGTTATCTTCTGTGAGGAAGGTGGTGTTTGATGTCACCAAGCATTTGCCCACAGTCTATTTATTTACTTTGGACTAAGTGATGAGCTTCCTTCCTCTTTCAAAGGTAGAAAACCCCTCAAAATCACTGTGCAAATGCATTAAACTAAAAGCTGCTGAACTATTTATAACTAGAGCAGTGAAACTGAAGTCTTAAAAATGGAAAAATACTTTTAGCCTGCGCAGGATGGAGGTAACTCGCTTTTGTAAATTGTCCCATCTCTGGTTCCCCTCATGAACCATCTGCTTGAGGCTGCCATCGGAGTCAGTGCGGTTCTCCCGTGCCAGGCGCCGATACTGCTTATTGATCAGCTCCAGCTGAGTCAGACTTTCATGCACTTGTCTCTGGAAAGCCTAAAGCAGTATGAACAAAAGATACCTTCAGAATTTTAATTACTGAAATCAGGATACACATACAGATCTCTTGCCTTATTTTGACCCTTCTTCTGCACTCTGACTTATGTAAGTCGATAAATTCCACTAGTTGGAGACATCTCCTGAGGGCTACCCTATAGAGATGCTGCCTTCTGATCAAAAAAAGCAAAACCAAAAACCAAAAACTCCTCCAAAAGCCCCAAAAGAGCTCATAAAACTGACACGGTTCACTGAACGAGAAATTGCAACATGAATATCCATTACAAAGACAAAATCAGTACAAAAAAAAGGCTCTTCTTTCTGTGAAATTATATGCTTTTGTATTTGAGAACAGAAGTACAAACAATGAACATGAAACTCTTCTTTAAAAAAAAAGGAACAGAAATCCAAAATTCCTGTGGCTTCATTGGATTTCTCTTCACATATTGAATTTGCTGTAATGCAAACATTGAAGAGATTTGAGCAATTGTTTATTCTGAAACATGATACTAAATAAGACATCTCTTTCTATTTAGTATACTGGTGTGAAAGTATGTTTTGTCTTAAAATATTCACAGAAAAGAAAATGTCACAAATATCCATGCCAACTTATGTCTGGGCAAATGTTTGCACCATGTGCTTTTGGTGCTTGCTCTGCTATTACAAAAGCCACAGAGACGTAGCTGAGGTGCACAGGTGACCTAGCCCATGGCTTTTATTTTGTGACTAGCAATCATGAAGCTTGGAGGAAGCACCTTGTAAAGAAATGACTGAATTAATACTACTGTTACTACTACTACCAACAATAACAACAACAAAATATTTTTTCAAAAATCTAGTTGTTTTTACCTTGTCATATCACCAAAATAGAAAAGCAATCAAAGGAAGACCTAAAAAGCTAGATTACACCAGCTCTCTTTTGAATACAAGCAGGGCTTGGATCCCACTGTAGTTCTACAAACTTGCTGTCTGATATTCCTCACAATGCAATAAAACAGTCAATCTCTTCCAAAACTACACACCTCCATTAATAAGGACTGTAGAACTGGGATAGGTTATATACTTCTGTAGAGAAATTTTAATTAAACATGTGAGTTTTCTATATAAAAAGATATATACTTCATACTTCACCATTCAAAAAGTTATAATGAGATAAGCACATTTCTGCTGTAATACCAGAGAAGAAAGTAAAGGAACTGGTTGGAAAAAAGGATCAGATTCTGTAGAGTCCTCTCACCATAACTATCCTCTTCATTGAATGGCCATCAAATTGGGTAGGGGACAACCAAAAGGAGCAAATGCACTTGCAGGTAGGGTGAAATGATCAGTAGAACTGAATTAATATAAAATTGCACAAGTATTCCTATATTAGAAGCACAATTCTGACTGTATTTACTAGGATTATGAAATCTAAAAGTGTGTAGT
Organism: Urocynchramus pylzowi; assembly: GCA_013397555.1. Taxonomy (NCBI): domain Eukaryota; kingdom Metazoa; phylum Chordata; class Aves; order Passeriformes; family Fringillidae; genus Urocynchramus; species Urocynchramus pylzowi. Next base: position 188,588 of record VZRH01007407.1, read on the forward strand.
TGCTGTTTCACCTGTTACCAAGCCCTCTCCAGCAAAAGAACAGCTGTTTATTTGCCTTCCATTTTTTTATCTCAGCTACACAAGAATTCATCTGTTGCATTCTTTCCTGTTACCTCTTTTCACTTCTCCATAAACTACTGGAGAGGAAGGAGCTTGGTTTTGTACAGTGAAGTCAGTGAGAGCCATCTCTGACCTCTGTGCTCTAAAACTGAAAGGTTCCTATATAGGCTGATGAGCTCATTTTGTTATGCGTTGTTTTTTTTTAATTAAAGTGCAGATATGGAGAAGAAAATAGAAAAAAAAAAAAGCCTAGTTAAAGCAGAAACCTGCTTCTGTTAGTATTTGTAAGTGGCTGACTTCATGCTGAATTCACAGTAAAGCTGCTGAATTCCACTGGATTTGAATACCACATTGCCTTCCTGCTATTTGGCAGGCAAAGAAATCAGGTGCTCAGGAGAAAAAAAAAAAAGAAAAAAAAACAGAAGGAAAAATGAGAAAGACCCAAACTACAGGGACAGGAGGCTTTTGAAGAAGCTACGCTGTTCTCTTTGCATCTTGTTTCTGCTGACACTCTATGGACAGTAAAAAATCCACAAGTCTTCTGCAGAGGAAAGGTTATTGTAACAACTGAAGTTCAATGAAACAGACTTTGGGTAAAGTCAATTCAGCTGTAAAAATCAAAGGGTCAATATACTTGTGGTATGACTTCTCATGCAGAGACTTACTAAATAAGAGATTGAAATCCTGATCACCACATAGAGGGACAGTGGGAAACAGCTCTGAGGCAGAGTGTTTGTGTCCAGGAAGCAAATGTTTGTATACTATGGCAATCTACCTGGCCATAATGAAGTCTGGCCATAATGAAGTCTGGCCTCATGAAGTCTGTCTGAAATCAAAACCTGGCCAGGACATTCATAAATGTGAATGTCAGTTATAGAACACAGCACTTCACAATCTATGTTTTTGATTTAAGCGTTAAACCAAAACCTATCAACTGAGCTTAGACATTGTTTAAAATTTGCATTTCTTCTTCACAGCAAATACTTTACAGTGTCCAAATGTTTACAGAATTGCCTAAATAATTTGTTCTCTTTCTTCTCTCCCATCTTGACATAGTCTTTGCAAATATGAATCCAAGCAAAACATTTTCCTCTGTGACTCACCAGGCAATGTGTGTGTGTGCTTTACACACAGGTTTACAATCCCTTGTAACTATGAGACAAGCCCTCACATTGCAGTTGACACAATGGAGTCATGTAACAAGCAACTAAGCACTGACCAAAGGGACAGCTTGTCAGTTCTGAAGCGTGCTGAACTTTTTTAAGTTGCAGGGGACACTATGTGGACATGTAACAATATTTGCATGAACATGAATTTCATGTATAGGGAACCAAAGGGGAGATATTCTGCATTATTCAAGAGACTTCAGAGAGCTGGCTTCACAGAGTTATGGAAAGAAGAGGAGGGATAAAATCAAAGCAAAAGCTAGAACATGCAGCATGCATTCGAAGAGGCACTTGGTGAAGGGAGATTTAGGAAGGCTCTGGAACTCTGACTGACTGGACATACTAAAAAGTTGCAGAAATAAAAAAGGTGAGGAATTTGGCTTTCATGAACAAACAGTGGAGGTACCTCCAGCTGCCACTTTCCACTGTCTTTTTATCTTGGGAACCTGCTACTGAAGACAGCTACAAAATCATCAACTCCACTTTATTAATACAGCATCTCTGCTGTAACGTGGTTATGGGAAGGAAGAACACCAGCTGGCTGCTGCAATGTGATCAGCAGGTATTGAATTTCAACCACTATAAATCACCTCAAATTTCTTCAGTTCTTCCTTAGCAACAGTGTAAAGCACACCAGAGGAGCTTGGGAAAGCAGCTGTCCTCTCAGAGGTTTTTAGCCACTCTTCAAACCTAGAGTAGTCATCCAAAAATTTTTGCCATAGCCGCCAGGTCTCTTCAATTCTGCAACAGATAACAGAAAATTAGAGAATGCTTGGACTAAAGGCCAGTTGACCTACAGAACTTTAACCTGTCATCTGCAACAGCAAACCAGCACTGCACCAGACAGTAACAGACTAATAATCTAACTCAGCCAGCCAGACTGATAAACAGACCACAGGGAAGGCTGGCTCATTCCAGACTGAGCTAGCATAAGATGAAGGCTTTTTTTTAGTGCATCTAATTTTGGAATCAGTATAAAAAAAAAAGTTTTAAGTTTGTAATAGGAGCTCTAAAAAGCTGAGCACACACTAAATAACTTCTGAAATGCAGTGCCAGTGACATCAGTAAAGCTGCTCTTTAATACAAATAACGGTTTCTAGTACAATAAAGATCCTAAATACTGATAGCTCAGTTAACATACCAGTACAAATCCACCAAAGCATAATGTGTACATTCTGAGAAAGCACAATAGTTCCATGAATAGTTCCACATTAACTTAAAATAGTTCTGAATTGATGTGTTGGACACAAAGTTATGAAAGCCTATGTATGTTCACAACAGACTATGTTGAAGATAGAACTTATAAGTGTAGTTTTAGGTAGAATTTACAACTTAGAACTTACAGATATATACAATTCAAGAATTTCCATGGCAATAGTATAAAATTACTTAAAGATATGAATCTATGGATATAGTTTCAAACCTAAAAGCAATACATGTTTTGCAAAAAATAAAGAAGAAACTTTACTAAATACATTAAGAATATCCCACAAAATGAAAGATCATAAAAAGTTCAATTCAGCATTTTGAAAGATCAAATTCTTCCTAGAGCTTTTTATATGACTGTATCAACATGACAGAAATAAGCTTCCTAACTTAAGAAGTTAAAGAAAATATCTTCTTAAATACAGGAGTTTAAATCTGTAAACATGTCTCATTACTAAGTCAGCACCTAGTACTGCCCCAATCATTACTGCTGTTGAAATCCCCACACTATCCTGTGTGGGAATAGAAAACAATGAATCTTCTGGATATGATGGTCTAAGCATGTGCAGTTACCTAGACTATACCCAAGAATCCTGGGTGCTGTAGCCCTCATTTGCTCAGCACAGCTAAGGTGGACAAGTGAAGAAATTCTATGTAAGTGCTCAGTCCTAAAATTCTTCCAAATGAACAAAGTCAGATATAAGAGAAACTGCTGAAAAACACCAGCTACATATAAATCCTAGTACCTGGAATAACGTTTCACCCATTCAATAATTAGTTTCCCACCAATCTGTGTAGTTCTTGTGTAAATTTAAGTGTTACAACCTCCCTTTCAGGGCATGTTTTCTAAATCTCTTGGAGCCATTGCTATCATCTAAACTTCCTCTAGTTTCTCTCTCATCATATCTATGAAGCATGAGAAATAATAAATAACTCCATTGAAGGACTTGTGAGTGAAATTTGATGATTGTTACCTGTACTTTGTATAAAGGTATGTGCAACTCAAAATTTCATTTTTTTCATAGAGGTATAGCAGGTATTGGCTTCCACTCAGTGAATGATCTTTCCTGAACCTTACACTCTTTTATTCAGTACTACAACCATATAATATACATCCCATCCCATCCCATACAAATACCCCTGTATTTGTGCCTGCAGAAGGAAATAATAATCTGTAGGTGTTTTAGACTTACTTAAGTCTCCTTTCCATTGACATTGCACAAATATTTCTCCACCTTCTGTCCAGATTGCGTGTAGCCTGCTGGATAGAGTCACACTCTGCTTCTGTGGCACAAGCATCACAGTCATGAAGAAGTACTTCACACAGATTGAGAACAGATGCCACGCCAGTGCTGTGTTTCTCTATGTCCCTCTGGAGCTCCTGCAGGTGAAGAGATCAGTTCTTAAGAGAAATTGCTAAACAGGCATCCATGTAAATGTATTTATCTTCCACTCATTTAAAAAAAGAAAAAAGCTTGCAAACAGAGGAAAAACATCCAGTAATACCAATTTAAGAGAGTGCATCTACACAAGTGGTGATGCCATGTGGTCACTGAGGCCAGGAGAACCTGGCAGCATGCACAGCTCTCCCAGGGACTACGAACACCAAACCATTAACTCGGACAAACTGCCAGAGCTCTGCATGCTCAGCTGAGCATCTTTCACACACATTTAATCAACATCACCAATAAATGGTAGAATTATTGTCAGCCCTTTTTTCATTATCACAGAGAATGTAAAGCAGAAGTTAGTAAGAGAAGTGTGACAAGGAAGTACATTCTAATGTACTGCAAGGGTTTGGCAGAGGGACCCTTGATGAACATGCTGCTCCCCACGTGAGATAGCTCCCAAGTGGCACATTTGACATGGAGATTGGCAGCAGCACATATTGATCAGTATATGTGTAAGAGATTTTTCTTACTTCAAGTTTCCAGCTCTATAGTATTTCCATTGGAAATGGAAAACGACCCCTAAAGAAAATGCACTCACACTGTCTTAGAACTAGTGATCAGTATTATTTTTCCTGACTGTTTCTTAGTTTCAATGATTTCTTCTACACAGATGATGTTTCCTCTAGAACTAATATTTCACCTTAGTTTTCATCTCCAGATTCAAGTTAAGACAAACCACAGAAGTAATTGGCTGTCACTGTTGGATCAGTGCAATGAAAAGAAACTCTGTTTGAATTTTGTCTACATTTGTAGTAAATCATCAGAATATTAGATGGAAAAATCAGTATGGACAATAACAAAACCAAGACAACCAAATTCCAATTGTGACAAAGAAATAATAATGTAACTGCATCAAAAAGTGCTATATTGCATCTAGAATACTAGGCTCAATTCTGATTCAGATGAAGAAAGGAACCAATAGGACAATTAGAGACGTGGAGGTTTACGTAGGAGAATGTGGCAGCTTGAGGATGAGTAGAGACAAACTGCTCTATAATTTTCCTATTGAAGTAAACTGTGGCATGCAAAGGGAAATACTGTGTCAATACATTGTGTCTACATATATTTAATGTCTGACTAGAGGAACTTTTCTTACAGCTAGCAACATGACCCGAAAATGTCTTCCAGCAGGAAATGAGATCTAAATGTCAAATTAAAAAACTCAGGAAATTGTAAATAGAGCAAGGTGGCTCTATGGCAACCATTTTTTGGTTGTTTGCAATAATCGGGCTTTCACTTAATGAAGTACTCTAGTTCATCTTCTCAACTAGAAGTTATTTTGTAAACATCTACTTGACAACATTGAGTGGAAAATCACCATCTTTTATTCCTCAGCAACGGCCCTCTCACTTCACTTGACTGAAAAATACTTTCATTGTGATGTCAAAATGCTTATTTTTCTTTCTGCCCTGAACTATTATAGAAGGCTGGATACTATAATCAGATGTCATACTTTATGAAACATTCTCCAGACAGCTATGAGACTTGAGGTTAAGTAAGTTCAGGTAACATGATCTCCTTTCTAATGTTTTAGAGTAAAGCAGTAGTGAGAACTATGGGTCCTAAGCATTCCTAAAAATTACACTCTTTTTATTCACCTACAGAACATTTCCACAAGCAATGTCTAGGCTACTTCTTCTCCTTAGTCTAATATTTATTTCCCAGATCTTAAAATTAATTATGTTTATTAGAATACATTAAGCCTTTGGGTTAGTTCACAAAGGAGTGTCACTTTTATGCACTGCTGTCACTCACATACAACCTTTTTTTTTTTTACTTTATTTGCCCAGAAGCAAACATCATTTTTTCACATTTCAAAAGATAGGAGATTGAGAAAATAAACAAACAACTAATCCTTTAAATGAAGTTCATTACCCCAGGAAAATACTACATTGAAGTTACCCTACCTTCCCCCAGGATATCCAGATTCAACTGCATTTTTAATTTCACTAGAGACTAGCAATCTGCAAAGCTGATGTTTGGCTGAAGTAGATGCTGAGAAGTAGATAATGGAGTTTCATAAATGGAATTTGTCCCTCCTCTTTCACAACATAACATCTTTAACCTAATTTTGTATATGAACAACTGGGAAGGTAACATGATCTCAGTGGAAGATCAAACATGGAAAAGAACACAAAGCCACTAAGAGAAGAGACAGGGAACAATGTATTTGAGAATGTACCCTTCTGAGGTGTGGTGAACAGTGACATAGCCTAATAAAAATACTGGTTGCCGTGCATTGAAAGTGGGTGGGTTTTTAAAACTATTATTATTATAACCCATTGAAAGTGGGTGGGTTTTTAAAACTATTATTATTATAACCTTGTCCTGTATGATTATCATATGAAATCATCATCATGTTTCCAAATATGGCATCCTCCCATGGTAAGATTCACCTCTAGTTCTCCCCTTTAGAATTCAAATTAAACCACTCTCACTTCTACAGAATATCACTGCATGCCATCACCACAATGAAACAGTGGAAGGCAGAGATATACCAGTCTCTGTGCCCAAAATAAATCCCCCAAAAAGTGGTTGTAACAAACTATGGGATGTCTGTATAGGGATTCTAGTAAATAATCTCAACTGTCTTTCTTGTTGGTAGCAATGTTTAGCCCTTCCCAGCACTTTATTGTCTCAGAAACACCATTCATTAGTGACACTTCTGTGTTATAAATTACTATCCCTAAGTAAATTCCATATAAAATATTAATAAATAATTTTGAACAGAGAAGTAGCAAATCAGATGAGGAGCTGGCAAAACCTCTGAGGGAGTTCTTGGCTCTCAGTTTTACTCTCAGCTTCAAGGAGCAAAATGCCCATTTGTACTCTTCATAAATTATCCACAAAATATCCTGTCTTTCCTCTCCCCACGCATTTCTTTCTCCTCTGGAGAAAGGACCCAGGAGAACATCTAACTCCTCTCCAGTGGGAAACAGAAAGGTATTTTTTTCAATAAATAACCAACAGGTACACAAAGGACAGCAGTTCTCTCCAGCAATGTGCTTCTAGGTAAAATTGCACTGGGCAGTGAAGTGTAACAGCAAAGTATAGTAAATGATCTTAGAAGTAACATTACTTTCAATGCCAAAAACTGGCTGAATTCACATTTTTCTACACATTTTAATCTAGCACTGCATAAAGGCTTTGTGTAGCATAAACCACCCAATTTTAACTTCACATGTATAGCTCATGCATCTTTGCGTGCAAAAAGACTCTCAAACAAGCTGCAAAATAAAACTGAGTTAGAAAAGTTGCTAAAAATAGTAATTTTCAAGCATTTGCAAAATTTGCAAGGTCTAATAGGTGTCAGTTTTGCCTCTGGGAACAGACAATTCAAACAAACAAAAACCACAAGCCCCAAAGGAAAACAATTGCAGTAACTCGTTCAGGTTACATCTCTTGGTGCCTTACCTTTCTTGGAAATGTCAATCAGCTCCTGGTGGATTCCATGTCAAGGCCAGCAGAAGGCTCTATAAGTGACACAGTAAGTACCACTTGCCTTGATATTTAAGCATTTTGCCTCATGCCCTCTCAACTGAACTGGGTATGGGCTGCCCAAGGACACTACTTTGGCTCTCCCCATGTCACTGTTCACATGGTAAGTGTGTTGTATTTTACCTGCTGCTCATTTAGCTTCCTTTGTATCTCCTCAGAGTCACAAGTTTCATAGACGATAGGTTTGGACAGCTCTGACTCAATGTGGGCAAGCCAAGATCTCAGACTACTCATGTTTTTATCCAGCTGCTGCACTGCAACAAGGGTTTCCTTCAACTTCTTTACCCTGTAAAGAAAAAGAAATTGCAGTATTAAGTACACCCTGAAGAAAAATATTCACAGCATGTGTTTCAGGAAGTTTTCAGAGAAACTTCACTTGACGGCAAGTTCTTCTGTAAGGTCTTCCTTCATTATGTAACAGAACTATATTATATGAGCATTGAGTCCTGCATTCATAGCTGCTGGTTAAGAAAAGTTGAGTGCTTACTAATGCCACACAACATTTTCAAATCTTATGTACCTTATCAGTTGACTTTAATATTTTCTAAGAAAAGTTTTCTGGTTTTTGTTTTGTTTTATTTTTTAATGAGCTCACATACATCAAACCCCCAAAACAATCTAAGTAATTTAGTTGTCCATTTGACTAACAGATGTCAAATACACTGTTCTTCTTAGAGTACAAATAACTTTTCCATGTACTGGTGGGAGAGTGCACTGAGTGAACAGGTCTTTTTCACATGCATGAAAACACTGAACTAAGTAACACAGAAGATTTGGATTGGAAGGGATCTTTAAAAGCCATCTAGTCTACCTGCCCTGCAATGAGCAAGGACATTTTCAACTAGATCAGGTTGTTCAGAGCCCCATCTAGCCTGACCTTGAACATTCCTAGTGATGGGGCACCATCTGGGCAACCTCTCTGATCAGCCTGTTCCAGGGTGAATAAATAAGTTTCAGAGCAAGAAGTCCAGCTCAGAACTTGGGGAGAATTCTTGAATTCCAAGGGCTGCTTTAAGTTGATGTTATTGGACTATTTCTGGTTTAAACAGATGAAATTGGAATGGAACTGCATAGTGATTTCTAACTAGTATTTTTCTTGGAATCCTGACTCTGGAAGACCAATGACCAGGAAAAACAAAATAGATTTCTGTTTGTTTGTGGCTTTTTTTGTTTGTTTGTTTTTTAATCAAGAGAGCATTAAGCTTAGAGATTGAATAATTTCAACTAAACTTCATCCTATTTCAATAATTTTTCCTTCAATCTGTTTGAACTGCGTAACTGTCCTTCAGTAATTCTCTCCTTCCTATCCCCATGTTTCATAACATACATTATTAGTGAATTATGAATTTTTTTCCTAAGCTCTCTCTTTTTCCCTGTTTGTGTGGTACCAAAACCAACATTGAGTAATGTTCCCTTTTATACTCTATTGCTCTTCTACTTAAGTGTTTTAATGCCAGAAAGGTTTAAGAGATGAGTGCAGTTGGGAACTGACTAAACTGGGTTGAAAAATACAAGATTGCCAGGTTTGATAAAGAAACAAAATGCCACCTGACTATCCTATAATTCAAATTAAGCAATTCACATTTTTCTCACAATACAAACCAGCACATTTATCAAGTGCTTCCATACAGTAGTTGCAAATGACCATTAAGAGAATCACAGAGAAATTAATGTCATCTAAAAAAAAATAAAAGTTAAATCTTTCCATTTTTCTTCTCTTTATAGCCCTCCCTTTAGCTCACAGATGGTTAAAACATGGTTCTTTATAGCTAAAACCCCTTAAGAACAGCCCAAATAGCTTCCTTGCTGGAGCCTCATGACCAACAGCTGTAGGGTTTTGATCTGTAAAGAAACCCCACCTGGTAACCAGAAAATAATCTCAGTAGTCTGAAAATCTGTCTATGATGGGACTGAAGTCAATACAATTATGCTGAAAGACTGCTTCAGTCCTCATCATGTGCCTATGTATCACAATACAGCCCTGTAAATAGGCCTGGGGAGATGGTAGGAGAACACCCACTGAGGGCACCCTCTCCTTGTCACCTCTGGTTCTACAAACAATGTTTTGTGGGTTTAAACCAACTGAAACTTGAGCATAGGGTGACCAAGAAAGTTGGTTATCACCCTTCTAGAAGTCACATACAGCTTTTTAATGAAATCCTGCCCATTTTCTGCATATATTTTCAAGGCTCGATGCTACTGATCTTTTGCAGGCCTGCTGGAGTAGGAAAGGGAACAATGAGTCATGCCAGCCTTGTGGAGAAGCAATGTCACTTGATCATCTGCAAGCTAAGCTGTGGACCAGGATTTTTTTGTTTGCAATTGTGTGTACTCTAATCTCTGTGCTGGATTTCATCTACGTTTTGCCTGCAACAACTGTAGAGTCCATCATTTAGAAAGTGCCCTCTGCCTCAGGCAAACTGCACAGGAGTACATCCCTGCCAGAGCACAAAAAACAGTCTGGGCCAACTACCACTATTTTCAGTCACATGATCTAAGTTCAGAGAGAGAAAGAAAAACAGCGTGACATACTAAAAGAACACTCCAACCAAACCCAAACCCAAACCCTACAGCTTCCTTCCTGCACCCCCACTATGTCTACCCTTAACGTAGTTGTTTTTGGTTTTTTTTTTCACTGAGTTTAACGTAACAGGTTCCCTGCCCATGATAGAAATAGAAAAAAATAAACAAGTGCTTATTTGAGTCTGAGATTTTTTTTTGACTGAACTGCAGTACGGCGTTGTGCCTCCGGCTACACTGAAATATATCCGCAATCAAATAATAGATTCAATCCAACATGTCTGAGTTTTCCTTCTGAATTTCAGCAAGCAAAGTTGCCTATGCTCTAAAAGCTCTGCTTAAGAAAAAAAGGTCAAATTTAAAATCAGGTATGTGGGATCCCTAGCAAAGTGTAATTCTGATGTTTTGACATTTCATTTGCAAGATCATGTTTCACGTATTAATGATTCCAGTAATCATTTCATGCTTTTGCTGTAGCACCAGACAGCACAGTTAACTGCACACAATACTGTGAAAGACTTGAGATAACTTTTCTCCTTGATAATAAAAATTCTGTACTGAAATCAAAGGGCTGGAACCATTACACAGTTGGTTTGAAGGTTGCTTTTCATAAAACACACACCCCAGTCTTGTTACAATTTACAAATACTTAAACTCTCAGAAAGGAAAATACAGCAGAATTCAATTGTTTTCATGGTTTACTGATGAAAAATCATCTAAAAATTTGAATGGGCTTATGATACTTATATTTTTATGTTCCAATTAATGTGCCTCAATTTCCCCAAGAAACCAATAACTTTAGATTGTCTATTAATAATGTCTATTATTCTACATTGGGCAAAGACAGTAGGAAAACAACTTGGAACTACAATTAAGTATAAAATTAAGTATTTAAAGTATTTTATGTATTTAATTCAATTAGTCCTAAAGAAGAAAATCTTAAATTCCACTTAAATCTAAACGGGAACAATCCTGTAAGTACAGAAAAATGCATCATATAGAAGTCATACTGCATTAGTCATTTAGACAGCTGCTTAGTAATACTAAACTTTAAAAGCAAGATGAAAAAACTCAGTAAGAGCATGTTGGCTAAGTCTGTACAGTAGATACCAGAAAAGAGAAAAGGTGCTTTTTAAAAAATTATCCACTTGAAACAGTAGACAAAGTTTAAAGAAACACTATGAAATAGGGAAAAATGTTGCACTATTAAAATCAACTTTGAAAAGATCAGTTTAAAAATAATCTTTTTAGAGTAAAAAAGTATTTATTTTCCAAAGTACAGTACTACTGTGTAGTAGGACACCAGTAAAGCCAGTTATATTTACTACTCAAATCAGTTTGCTTTTTCAAAGACTGAATTTCTAGAATTCTGAACAAGAGCTAAATTTCTAGAAAAGATAATGAAAAAACGGAAAAAGAGAAGGTGAATCAAAAATCCAAGATGATAGAGGCTGGGTTCAAGAATTACATGCAGTTACAAAACATGTCAATATGAACAAGACTGTTAATATGAACAGGACAGCCAGGCTTTGCTAAGTTAAGTCTGAAACTCTCTTTACAGCTTCTTCCCTTCTCTGCCTTTTGCTTGTAGTCATGCCCCTTTGATGACACAAACATCAAGCAGACAGACACAGTCTGTTTATTCTCATGTGTGTACATGCTCTCGTATTTGAAAACAGCAGTAAAATCAGTCCACAGTTTCTCTCAGACAGCTAAGAGATTCTACTAGTTCTAAGTCTCCATCACTATGAAAAAATTATTCCAGGATCCAAAAGTATTAGCTGTAAAACAAAGTATGCTGTTATCACTGTCAACTGTTTTTCAACCTAGCAGAAAACAGTAATTTCTAGCTATAGCACTGATTTCTAAATATCAATATTTCAGTTAGTTTCCCAGCAAGCCAAGACTTCAGAAAGAATAGTATCAATCAAAAGCAAACAAAAATAGCTGCCTGCCTTGTGATATCACAGTTACAGTCTGGGAGGTTTGAATCCACACTGTTGTCCTCCGCCATCCTCACAGCATGCAAGTCTTCCACCACAACCATGAAATTTTCCAGTATTAAAAAGAAGAACTTCCACTCCCAAAGCCTGCAAACACTGTTCTTTTGGAGGGGGGAGGAAAGGGGACACACTTTGCTAGGGAGTAATGTACAGAAAATGTTTCATGCCAAACAAATGTTAACAGCCGTTGCTTGATAACATGACACTGGATGGTGACAAGTGGTCATGTTTCTAAATAAAACCTGCATTCATCAACATGTGCCAGATTTGATCACCAGGAATGTGGACTGGGAGTGGTAGGGGAAAGGATGAAAACACATACAAAACCTTCTTTGCAAAGCCTGAGCAGTTGCATCAATAGCACTGTTTCCTGACTGTAAACAATGGCAACTTTTTTAATGAGGCTGACATATCAGAAAAATTCATCTGAAAGGATTACAAGGTTCTAGGAGGGGAAAAAATGTAAGTCTCTGGTTCAGAGACAATTCTGCAGCTGTCACTTCTGTAGCTGCAGACCTCCTCTGAACAGAGGGGCAATTAAGAGTAATGGGTAAGGGAACAGAATGTGACAAAGAAAGATACTTTTACAGGTGACTGGAGAAGTTTCACCACACAGTATAAAATTGACAGGTAAAGATTCAGACTGGACATGTATTACCATAATATATTACTAAAGCATTTTCACACAGCACTTTCTATTAGTTCACAGACGTAGGAAAGGAGAAATGCTCCAGGCAAGGGATTACTGTAACTCTGCAGGAAAGTCTGCAGGCTCTAATAATTTATTAATACTGTCAGGCATCCGGAATGTGAAAAGATGTATTTTATCCTCAGTACTAGGACAACTAATATGCCTTTACCAGCTGAATGAAGCCAAAATTATGTTATATGATACACCCCAAATTCCAAAATATCATAACAGAAACACATGCCAATTTATAAGAACATATTCTAAAGGGCCTCTGGAGCCTTCTAAAAAATTATCTTGGGGCATGTCAAGCCTTTTGTCCACTGGTAATTAGACACCAATACAAGCATTTTGTGCATACATTAATCAACAGCTTAAAACCAGGGTTTTAATGATTTCCAGCCTAAGTAACAGCTGAACTACCAAAATTTTCATAGCCCAGCATCAAACCTTTCCACAATTTATTTCCAAATTTCAGCAAGTTTGCAGAGTTGTTTTTTTTTTTGCTTCAGTGGGCACTGAAATGTAAAGAGTTATATGTTTAATTGTATACAATAATGTTGAGCATGCCAGTTGAGAAGGCAAAGTTGAAATGATCTGGAAATAAAAGTAAATAATACTTTACATTCATTGGTTTAGAACTAGGACTTGACACTTCATGATAAAAGAATGAGAGGGTTTAAGCGTATAATATTAAATCTTATGTCTCCCCACCTGAGAATGATACAAAATCCTAACTCTCCCCCTCTCCCTATAGTGGGGACTAATCTGTAATACTGAATAGACAAGACAGATGATTTTAAGATGTGTTCTGTAGTTTCTGAATGCAATCCCTTTTTGCTAGAAATTTCCTGAAGGTATTATTTGAGCATTTCTCTGAGAAGCATTTCAAAAGAATAACACAAAAATATATCCAATATACTTTAGGTTCAACAATCGGTGATGTATCACATCCACTGAAACCAAGCATGCTCCTCGATGGTAATGCAACACTTCCTGACTTAATAATTCTGTAAGAAATATATGGTGTTCATTACTTTAAAATGAACTACTATTAATCAAGCTGGAGCCACTGGAATTCTTCTGCTTACATAAAATTTACTGCTCCCATGCTAACAGATTTCAGAATAAGAATGCACTAAAACCATATGAAAAAAGAAGAGACAAAAAAAGATGATGAAAGTAAACAAACCTTTTTGCTGCTAACAGGACTAAACTATTACTAATGCATATGTCCTTACATCAAAGAAATGTGAATTATAAAATATATGAGCTATTTATGCAATAATCATGAAGTGCAAAATGGTGAGAAAATTATTGTTGGTAATGGAAGGAAGGCTGTAGCACAGCTAAACGGAAAGTGTTGAAATAAAAAAATAATTTTATTTACTTATCTAACAAAAATCCTGTATTTTTTTAAGTTCTGAAAATTCCTGTTACACTTTTGACCTTGAATAAAAAGAGTCTTTAAGCCCAGTGTGCATACACCTACCTGCAGTTACTCTTCTCCATCTATGAATAAAATGATCCGGCAGAAAACTTAAGATTTAAGTTTTGGACCTGCTCATCTTGAAATACAAAATCACAAAGGCAATGTTTTGATTCCACTGTCAAGAAATTTTTAGAAAAACTACATTTGCATGCAATTTTAAGCACCATGTAAAGTAAGGTGGTACTAGAGCAAGGCTCACTAAATCTGATTGCAACTGATCCTATATTGTAGAAACATAGAGCTGTTAAGTTTGGAAAAGAGCTTTAAGATCAAGACCAACCTACCACCATCATCATATTATTATAATGAAGCTTTTAAATTACCCTTCTTGAAGAAATGTTGTCCTGTACCATAAAGTAAAACAGGCAAGTAATTTTCACAGAAATGTGTTGGTGGTTAAGAACAAATTTATTTCAGAATTTATGATAAAAAGGCAGAAAATAAAGGATTTTAAATGCATGACATCTAGCAAATTAATCTGTCCCACGTAAAACTTAGAAACAAAACAACTGTCTTACCTGGCTGCAATAAGATCTAGAAGATGCTGCCACCTGTCATTGATCTTGCCAAGTTTGTACTCAATCTCAGATGCCTTACTCTCATGGCTGGCTTTAGCAAGTCTCTCCCCCATTTGCTGAAGCTGGATTTTGTTCTTCTGAGCTACAGCAATTTCCTCTTGATAATCCTAGAGAGTAAAGAGCAATCAGAAGACAGGGTACTTATTCTAAATGTACTCTGCTCTACACTACAAAAGGAATGGTGCAAAAATACAAGTGAATGTTGTTTTTTCAGATGATTGGTACAGTGGAGTGACAACCTCTTACATATTTGATGGATAAACAAAAACAACTACCAGAAGAATGAAAAAAAAACTACCCAATACAACCCAAAACACAATGCTTTTTATAAATATGCTATAGTTTAACTCATTACAGGCACTTTTGACTGGACACTCAGTAAAGCATTCATATTTCTCTGACTTTGCATTCACTTAATTTTCTGGTATTCTGGGAGGTCCTATCTCAAGAAAGACAGGAAAATGCTGCACAGCAAGAGAACACAAGCACCAGAACACATCAGGGTAAGGTAAAACTTTAATTTCAGCAAATTGCAAACAAGTTAACAGTTAAAGAAGAGTATGTAAGTGTACACTGTACCTTTTTAAGCTTCTCAATCATTTCTTCTATGAGGATGTCACCATTTTGAGACACCTTACTTTCCATTTGCGTCAGCCATTCACAGAGCTCCTTGTTCTTCTCACTGAAGACAGCCCACTCATTCAGCCTCTCACTAACTTGTTGACGACGCAAGGAGACCTGAAACCATTTGCAAAGACTAAATGAAACTAAAATAGCAAACACATTTAAGACATGCTTAAAACACTTGGTGCCTCAATGTGAATTCCTCTAGCCTTGAAAAAGTGTTGCAGCCACTCACTTGCCATTGAAACAAACTGGAGTTCTACAGCAAAAATTTCTGTGACTGCCTGTAAGTTCGGGGTAAGCGCTGATCTCAGATTTCCTGTTAGCTACATCCTATGCA
The DNA here is from genome assembly GCA_013397555.1 of Urocynchramus pylzowi. Taxonomy (NCBI): domain Eukaryota; kingdom Metazoa; phylum Chordata; class Aves; order Passeriformes; family Fringillidae; genus Urocynchramus; species Urocynchramus pylzowi. Next base: position 204,214 of record VZRH01007407.1, read on the forward strand.
CAGAGACAGGCACCCAAGCGTTAAGCTCAGTAGTCTGTCAATATCTTGTTTCATAACATCTCTAACCCAAAGTTTTCATTAAAAGATAAAAACTGTGCTTTCCTACAAGTCTTGCTCACTTATAAAATCTTATAAAATATATTAGTTTATTTTTAGTCTCAGTGATTAAATTAAAAAGAAAACTGCTTCACCAAAGCATAAAAAAAAAATAGATACAAATATAGTACAGGCCAAAGTCCAAAAGTCTGTTCCATTTGTGCATGAGCACATGAATACAAAGCTAAATCCAAGATACACTGTACTTTGCAAAAATAATTTTTTACTTGAGTCTCAATACACTAATATCATAGATTACTATTTTCTGTGTGTAGGTATGGCACCTTGAGAGATTTCAAAGCACCGAGGTGTGCCCTGACAGGAAAGATTAGGCATTATACATCAAACAAGCAAATGCTGCAGCTAACACAGAAGGAAGGAAAACATTGCTGTGTTTAAGAAATAGCTGTAACTGTGGTACCATCTGCAGTGGCAGACCAAGATGGACACTGAAATCAAAACAGCTGAACATGTTAAGCAGTAAAGTCATCTCTCCAGCTTCAGACATTGATACAACTACAAACTTCCTCCCCACTGTGATCTGGGTTATTTCTGACTTTGTATTGTAATTTCAGCTGAAAAGATGAAGCTCTTTCACAAATTAAAGTGACATGCTTTTTAACTACTGCATTAGCTTGAATAGGGGCATACATGTGACTTTGCATTTCCTTTTTGTGGTTCTAAACTTAATGACAGCTTTCCGGAAATAAGCAGCAGATGAATGAAGGGTTGCACTAGGTTACATCCTGAAACACTTAGCATGCTCAAAACTAAGATAAAACTTCTTTACTTGGCTCCTTCTTTTACCATAAACATACAAGCAGTATCATAATTTAGATGCATCTACACTTGCTCATTCAAATGCAACTAACTCATAACAAGTTCTGTGCTGGTAACTGTGAAGCATTTTTCCTACTTTGGGGGTGTTTTTGAAGCCTTCACAGTTACTTTACATAAGGTAACTATTTCAAGTTAGCCCCAGGATATCTGGACTGCAATCTCTACTGAACCACAGTAGAGAACAGAAACAACATCAGGATAATCTGAAAAGATGGGTATGGAAGACTCCACTACCTGGAGTGCAAATCAGAGGCCAAAAGCACACTAACAGCATGACACACCTGAAAAAAATAAACAATACTCCTCAGCTCCAGTTTGCAGGCAAGCAAGTCACCCTCAGAGTAAAAGAAATGCAGACACTGAAGCCTGAAGTAGGAGAAAGGGAGGAGAGAGGACAACCTTTCTGAGCACAGGTCTTCCACCAAAGCAAAGTGTAACTGTATTATTTCCACCAAAGCAAAGTGTAACTGTATTATTTCTGTGTTTTTTCCAGCCAGACATGCCAAGTCCCACAGGTCACAGTGTGACCCTTTGGTTGATTTTTCAAGGCTGTTTAAATATGACCTCACAGACATTACAAAGTTCAAGAGATCTAGAGGCACTAGCAGTAACTAAAGGAATATTTCAATGGATGATTCCCCTGACTCAGAAAGAATTCACTTTTGAATATAGGTGTGTCTATGTGAATCCTTTCTAAAAGCTGCCACTTAGATTTAATTTTTCTCCCAACATTTTTGTAGTTGCTCAATCAGCACTGCTCCCATCAGTGCTCAGTGCTGTACTTGCCTGGTGACACAGCTCTTCCCACTGCCTGTGCAGGAGCTCTATCCGCTCACTCAGGATTGAGATATCGTCTGCGCTGATATAAACAGACAGGGTCTCCTTCAGCAGGGAGAGGTGTGCAAGGTCATCTGTCCAACCTTCTACGGCATTCTCTAACTCCTTAACAGAAAAACACAAGGAAAAAGGACCAGTTTGCTAACAAATAAAAATTTGAGCAACAAATTCAACATAAAAATGTTGATGAAACAGACAAGCAGTGTTACCCACTGATTTAAGTCACAACTGAGCAGACCCACCATGTCAAGCAGACTGTTTCAGCCCCATCTCAAAGAAAAAGAAAACATCAACCCCAAATGTACCAGTACTTCCAGAGTTATGATGGTATAAACTCCTCAGTAGAGAATGGAACATCAACCTTGTAAGAAGAAGTTGGAAACTAAGATACTACTCAACTATCTGAAGTTCAAAGGTATCTGGAAAGTTCAAGTACAGGTTTGGACTTCTCCGTATTGAAAATATTTTCAGGTTTTTAATCCACTTCCAAAATGCAAATAATATAGCCTAGAAGTGTTGTCTAAAGTGATTTTAGTCACTTCACCTCAAACAAAAATCACTCAACCAGAAGTTTACATACCATGAGTTTAAATTTGAGTTTAGAATTTCTCTAATAAAACCACACCAATATAAAGCCCTTCTACAGTATTTTTCAGACCCTGTTCTGGTATCACTTTGATCAGATCTATATTTACTCTGAAGGATTTGCATTATGGTGAGATCACTCTGGTGTTATGTTGTCCATATGTTACATGGACAGTTTCTTGTCATGGGGATGGCTGACTGGGTTGCATTGTCAGTAATATGAACCCAGTTAACAACAGAAGAAGTTAGTGCACAAAGGCAAACAAAGACAAGACAACAATCAACAGAGAAGTGCTTTACCTTGCAACGAATCTGCTCTGCATGCAACTCATCATGGTGATCTGGCAATGGCTGAGAAAGCTTTTTCTTGAATGATCTTAGCTTCTCCAGGGAGTCTCCTATGCCCTTTTCGCATTTTTCCCAGTCCTGAAAGCAGAATGTTTATTAGACTTCAGTTCTGATCTGTGTTATACTTATGTCAGTCAATTTGCCTAAAAATAACATGCTTTGAAAACTCCCTCTAAGTAATACAAAAAGTCTCAGAGATTGAGTCATGTGTAGAAATGTGTAGAATTTTTTGTGTGTAGGTCTTTGTTAGGAGATATACACAAGGTTTTCTGTTATTAAAATTCTGTCTAGATCCAACTCCATCCTTTCAGCTGTCTCTCCCTGAGAAAATTAATTTTCCACTTCCTTTATTGAATGCCTGTATTAAACACACCATTATTCTTTTACAGGAGCTTCATTCAGGTGCATTAATCTCTGTGGAAAAAAAAAAAAAAGTTGTTGTGGAAACTGCAAATTCAGTGCAGACTGAAGTACCTTCTTTAAATCAGTACTTCAGTATCAATATCTTCTTTAAAGCAGGATTCTAGCAGCTACACCCTGCTTTAGTGTTTGTATACTTTCCAAAATTTTTAATGTGTTCAATGCAAACAAACCCTATCAAGTAACAGTATGGCTTTACCTGCCTCACCTGCTTGTTAAAGCCTTATATTATGACAAAAAGATCCTTAATAAGCCAGTCAGCTCCTAAAGAATACGAGTTGTGTGATACCAGAAAACACAGAACCTGTATTGAAACTAAGTCTTCCGTTTCAAGATATTCTCCTTCTACCACTGTCTTTGTATTTCCCTCCTTCCTTTATTTCCCAGTCTATGCCAGTATTTCATGATCATCTTGATGATCATGAAGAATTAGCCATATCAAATAATATGACCTTGCATGAAAATAGCCTGTGATGCTCTTAACACTCTTCCCGTGCTCCAGCATGGGGTCCCTCCCATGGGAGAGAATCCTCCATGAACTCTTCCATGAGCTCTTCCTATGGGCTGCAGTTCTTCACAAATTACTCTGGAGAGAGTCCCTTCCAAACCCTTGAACAGGCTCCAACAAGGGTCTGGAATGGAGTCAGAGGTCCTGCCAGCAAAACAGCCCTAGAATGGGCTTTCCTTGGAGTCACAGATTCCTTTGGGCATCCACCTGCTCTGGTCCTCCATGGGCTGTGGGTGGATCTCAGCTTCTCTATGGATCTCCTTGGGCTGTGGGTGAATTTCCGCTCCACTGTGGAGCTCCATGTCTCTGCCATGAGCTGCAGGGTAATCTCTGCTCTGGCTCCTCGAGTGCCTCCTCCCCTCCCTCACTGACTTTGGTGTCTGCAAAGTTGCTGCTGTCACATTGTCTCACTCCTCTCTCTGGATGCAATTGCCCCTGCACAGTAATTTTCTTTTTCCATTTTCTTAACTATGTTGTCGCAGAGGTGCTACCACCATCCCTGTTGGGCTCAGCCTTGGCCAGAAGTGGGTCCATCATGGACCCAGCCAGCAATGGCTCCATCAGACACAGGGGAAGCTTCTGACAGCTTCTCACTGAAGTCATCCCTGCAGCTTCCACCTAGAAAAACTTCACCACTCAAACCCAATACAAATATGTGTAAAAATTTGTGCAAAATAAAATAAATTTTTGCTCTAATTTGAAAATAGGAGTAGTATGGATATACTTTGTTGGCAGTATTCTGGAAATATCAATTACAATATATCAACTGATATGCAAACCTTTTACGAAGTATAACCACTCTCAGTTTCAGAGGGGGTGAAGGGAAATTGTTAGTTCATGCACTGTAAATGCAGTCCCTGTATTTGTGCTTGTCCATTGAGAGAGCTGTCCTTCACCAGGGCTCACAGTGAGAGACCACAAACTTGCTGAAGAAGTACAGAAGGAATTGCCCACTTACTTTTAGCAGCAAAGCAAGCTGTTTCTTTTGTTGCTCCAGTTGAGTGCTAACTATCTTCCAGCGCTCCTGGATTTCAGTAAGCTCTGCCTGCAGGACTGCCTCAGCTCCACTGTCTGCAGAGAGCAGCAGTTGCTTCCCAGCCTCCACAGTGAGGATGTAACTCCCTTGCTGTCTTAATAGAACTTTCTCTTTGAGCTGAAAATATTAATAGTTTTCTGTCAGCCTTTTCCTTTTAATTACAATTAGCACTTAATTACAATTCAGTAATTCACTCTCAAGCCCATATTTTAGTTGGTTGCATATCCTGTCTTACACATGAGCTATGACCCAAACACTTTACCCTAACATTTTCACAATCATTTACTGTAGCAGGCTTTTAGAAAATTTCTCCAAGGCGATGAAGACATGAAAGACTTCTTTCTCCCCATTAATGTCAGCATCTCAACTGCTCTTAAAGAGAAAGATTTCCTCTAGATCCTGCTATGCTTATAAGAGTTATTATTATTATATCCATCTTCCAGCTTCAAGCTAAAAAGCTTGAAGACACCAAGCTGCTTACTAAATACTGTTAACCTCTCATGAAGATGGACACTCAAGGAATCCTTGTTATCTAGTACACATTCCTCAAGCAGGTCATCGCTATCGTTTCAGTGTAACCCTGGCTGAAAGCAAAAACAGAAGCAAGTGCAGCTGGAGAGCAAGGGCCCACTAAGTTATTTCTTTCATGTTCTTATGAACTCCACATTTGCTTCCATCACACTTCTGATATTATACCAGTTCCAAAAAAGGACTGGCAGAGCAGACAGGCTGAACCTAAGACGTTTTAAAGAGACATTTTAAAGACATTTTAAATGGTGAAGACTGTAAAAAAGGCAGGGATTTTTTTCCTTTTTCTTCAAACACACTGCACATACCTGCACTTCATCCAGCAGCACTCTTGCTTGCTGCAGGGGGATAGGAACACTGCCCAGCTCGGTCACCGGCTGACAGGACATCTCCAGCAGCCACTTGCGCAGCTTCTCCGCCATCTCCCTGTAACGCTGCCACTGGTGAATCCGGCTGTCAATGATCCCCCTCATCTGCTGGGCTCGGCGAATTACTCCTTGCCACTGATTACTCAGAAGAGTCAGATTCAGATTAAATTCATCCCTATTATAAATAGATAAATAATAAAAAAGACACAGTAACCTTCATACTGGGATATGTTTGCTTAATGAAATACACTGAAGTGAAAAGGAAGGTGTCTGTCAGCCAGTTAAAAAACACTAAGAGAAAAGCACTGAAGTCTCCTGAAGGCTGACTGAGGATAAGAACTTCACACTTCATGTATGGGCAGAGTTACAGGGATCCAATTATCAAGACCTTAAAAACCCCAAACCCTTAATGCACAAAACTCTTCTTCCCAGAAATACACGAAGAAAACCCATAGGTTTTGCCAGTTTGGATTAGTCAAATTCCCAGTAAATCATGGAGATTTCACAATTCACCCCCAGATCTACTACTGAGTTCAAAGCAGGCGTAAGATACACACAGTATTAATAAAATTGTCACATTCCAAAAACCAGTTCATTTTTGTACCATGATAACCTTAGCAAAGTCAAGTCAAGCATACGCAGAAGTGTGAAGCCACTGATGTTCCATTGATTTTCATTCGACAAAAGTGTTTAAATTAAATCCCAGGCAACAATGAATTCCTATTCCATCACACTAAGACTGCAGGTGTTCTTAAATGCCAGTAGGGAATCCTCCTGGTGGAGGCAAATCCCCAGGTGTCATAAATTAAATGTAGTGTCACTGCAGGCTCCTTTGGTGAAAGTGACATTTTGAAAATACATCAGAATAGATATATATGTAACACGCTTGATATTCCAAGACAAATCTTTTTCAGAGAAGCAGCCTCAGAAGGTTGTTGTATTACCAAATGCATTCACATGCCCCATAGCATTCTAAAGAACAATATCTTAAGATCTGGCTAATTAACAGCTTAACCACTGCAATAGTAACTTCCACTTCAGAAGAGCATGATCTGAACGCTGCCATCTGCTACCTTCTCTGTTTGGAAGTCTCCCACTAGTTTAAGTATAACTTCACATAACCAGCAGCAGCAACAATACAGCAATGTCTACCTGTCATCCACCTGTCCTTGTTCTAGGAGGTGCTGCCCATCAGAGATAATTGAATGCAAAATCTGCTGGCGGCTGAACATCTCTGCCTGGAATAGCTGTTGTACAGGAGACAAGGAGGTTAAAACAAGATCTTACTTTTTAATTCTGTCTGTATGCACTGATAAAAATGAATTTTCATGTATTTAATCACATTTCAGATTAATTCAATGGGAGTTTTTCATGACCTTAACAGAAACATATTGAAAATTCTCATTTTAGAGTTACTTGCTGCTTCTAGTAATCATTATTAGTTCCTCAAGACCAATATAATAAAGCTAAATTATATCAACAGGAGATAGGCTTTATGTTTCTGAGTACAGATGTGTGATTGACATTATAATCTACAACAAAATCCAGATAGGGTATTTTTTGTTTGGACATAAAGGGCACTTTTTATTTTTTTATATGTTTAAGAATTTTGTAATCTTTTACTTTGTTATACAGACCATGTGTGATAGCGTTATATAAACTTTTAATACACCCTTACGTTGCCAACAGAGCCTTAAAAAAACCAGACAGATATGTATAGGAGCTAGAAATCAATTTTCCACTTCTTCCAAGTTTTCATATTTATTTTCCAATTTTCCCCACAAATAATAACAGCATAATAAACTTTCAAAATACTTTTAAAACCCTCTTATTACTTAAATGTTACTTACAACAAAAAATTTCCTAATTACTACTTAAGCAAACATAACTCAAGTGTATATACTACTTAGATTTATTTTTAAAAACATCTTTCCTTTAAGTAATGGAACATGTCTCTATGTAAGATTCTTCAGGAATATTTTTATGTTAATGAAGGTACACTCAGGCATCACTGGACTGATTCTATGTTCAAAAGGTTTACAGAGAGAGAGTTTAAAAAAAAAATTATACTGGTATGAAGCTTGAGGTTTTTTTTTTTTTTCTTTAGTTCGTGATGGTATTTGCAGTTGACAGAAGTTCACCCTTGCCTGAACAAAGAGCCACTATTCTCCACTCCTCTTATATGGCATCCCACCAGCTCAAATTGTGATTGTACCAATCCCTGCATCTGCACCTGCCAGCAGAACACCCACTGACACCTGTGCATTTAATCCCCCAAGCACATTGCGTGTAGTTTAGGTCTTCTAGATGATGTGGTAATTTTTCAAAACAAGATTTTGCCTCTCTGAATCACTGAGTTAACTCTGAGGTGCTACTCAGGTCATACATTTCCTCATAGAAAGAAATACTGTTGTCTGATTTCTTTACAGAAATATTTGAGACTGTTCTTTGAATGCCTTGGCACTTATCATTGACTGAACCTGAATCAGAGGGAAACTGAATGCTATTATTATCTCATGAATGAAGCCACAATAGTGTGGCACTGAGAATTTCAGAAGGCTGAGCAAAAAGGCAAATAATTTACTTTCTTTCACACATATTTTTGTCAAGTTAGGGGACATGAAGCACAGGAAGTAACAGCATCTACCAGCATTACTGACAGATCGAGACTAAACAGAACACAACTGGCTGTAACTGGTTAAACAAGTCCCCCACCCAAAAAATCCAACCTCTCTCACCCTCCCCTCCCTCCACACCCCCAAAAAATCTGAAAATAAAACGAAACTAAAAATCAGCAAAACCAATTCCTTCAAAAGGAGGACAGGTGAAATAAAAGCTTATCTACCATGAGAACTCTTTTTAGAGTGGAAGTAATCAAGTGGAAGTAATCAAGCGGAAGCCCTACACAAAAGTAGAGATATTTCGGTCACCATCCACTTCCTTTCCATATTTACACTCTGTACATAAGAGGGATACTCTGTTACCTGGGACCACTTGTCACCCAAATTTTATCTCATACATAGATACCATGAATCACAGAAACAGGAGCTCAAACAATGAAGAAAAGAGGGCAAGTGTTGAAATGCACAACACCAGCACACTGAGGAAAAATCTGGTATCTGAGTTGGCAAGGAACTTCCTTCCCCTTCCCCTGCCAGCGCTTTCTCAAGTGCTTTTCTCAGTGCACTCTCAGGGCATGGGAGCCCCAAACACCGTCCCATGTACAGAGAACCGTGCAAGGGTGACTACAAGATCGTCCTGGCAGATTGATGCAGATGTCAGTGTTAACACATGATGTCTAAAAAAGCTATCACCTCCACCTTGTAAATTCCACCAGGAAGATATTTCTAAATAAGGCCACTGAGGTGGTTGGGGTCTTCTTTGGTTAAAAACCAGCAAAAGCTACGAATCGCTGGAAAGGCAATAATAGAGCTGGAAGCATTTCAATATCTATTCTAGGAATTCAGGTGTAAACAGAATATTTTCTCATTATTTTCAAAAATACAAAGCAAAACAATGTGAAAATGCATCTCAAGAAGTTGATATTTGATCCTTTCTGCCACAAGTAGTGGAAAGAAAATTCTTAGTGACTATCAGGAAGCACTGAAAGGGACATTTTGTATGAATACATTTTGATTATAAAAAAATGCCAAAAATGAGGTTAAATAAAAAAAAGCAGGTTAATTTTTTTAAGGATGAAATGCAGTGTTTAGAAAAAACAGATACTAATCATCTTAATTCTGAGATGACTTTACAGTTGCAAAAAAAGGGCTTAAGTAGAATGCCCAAGTAATGTTCATCTGCGCAGATCAAAGCTTCAGGAAAGAATTAAGCTGAGATCTCAAGAAAAACAAATACAAGAAGATTGCCCTAACTTCCTTCAGATAATTATAGCTGTGACTGGACACAACAAAAGTAGGAAATTATCCACTTAGAAATGATTTCTGGACATTCAAATCTCAAAGACCTGAGATATTTAAATTTACAGAGATTGTCCAGTTAATGCTGGCAGCAATGAAAGGAAATGAAATGGATGACATTTGTGAAAGCAAAGGCAGTTAGATGCTAAGGCAAACATATGCTAAAAATGGTTGTGAATTACTTTTTGCTATCAGATACTCATTCAAACACTATGCTGTGAGATATAAGGCTGGAGAGGGGGAAGGACATAACTCTTCCTGTAATCCAGCCGGAGTCTGGGGGAAGGTCAGCTGAAAAAGTTGTGGGAACTGAAACTATTGGAGCCACATGGGAGCTCTGGTATGAAAATTGACTTCTTTTACTTGATCTTTAACAGGAATCTTGGCAGTAACAATATGGGTGGAGAAAAAAAATGTGCACCACTTGACTTCACAGAAAGAATCATAAACTCTGAATCTAGTACTAGTAAAAACTCTGAATCAGTTTTTCCCTGCAGCAAAAGCTGTGCTAGCTCCTGATTTGTTCCAAACAAATGACTCTAGCATGCAGCAAAGACCAAATCAGTTTGTTCTCCAAGGAAATGTTATCAAATGGAGGCCCCATGGTGAATTGTATAACTCATTACTTGACATTACTTTAACATGCTTTTCAAATGCTATATGCATTGATAACTTAGTAAAAAAGAATCAAAATCAGAATAGAGATTTTTCTCCAGTTATGAGTAAAGACAAAGAGCCAAACAACATGAGAATTGTTAGGTTTTTAAAGGAGCTTTGGTTTCCTTGGTACAAACTAATCTGAAGTAGACTAAACGCAGGGGACACGCACTCATAGGCACAATGATGCATTACACACACACTCAGGTCCTCCTCCACGCTGGCTATTATTGACATATTTGCATGCTTCTGGGTTTAGGTTTTCCTCATACAGTGCACACAAATACAATTCAAGGCATGCTATTGTATCATTCAAAAAAAGAATGCACATTCCTTCTATGTATAAATAGTATGTGTATTAGCGATGTATAAATATACATGATCACTTACCTCATGTTCCCTCTGCTGCTCCAAAAGCCTTTGGTAGTTTCCTGAAACTTCTACTGCTAGCTTCTGCTCAGTCTGAACTAATAAATCCATCCAAGTCCCACATTTCTCCAAGAAGGTCTGCTGCTGCAGCAAGAAAGACTGCAACTTACTGAAAGAAAGAAAGAGATGGATTCAGGTAATTCCAAATCAGGGTAACAACTTCCCCACTTAGCTGCCTCATTTAATTTATTTAGTCAATACTTAGAAAAGTAGCAGTCCCACTCGTTTCAAATTATGTTAATTTGTGGCAAAATGAGCACCTCAGCTCAATGGCTTTGCTCTTTATTTATAAGTACACCAAAGAAAAGGAACTTTGGTCAATAAAATACCTGAAACATTTCTATATTCTGTAAAAGATATACTTTCTAATTTGTAGAAAACTGTAGAACAATCTTTATTTATCCCCACCTGAATCTCTCTGTAGTCTGAGATGAGATCAGAGACCAATGTCTGTTCAGGTTCTGCATCCTTTTGATTTCCTTGTCATTCAGAGGAAGCCTGTAACCCAGCTCATTGAGATGGTCCAAATCAGGGGTCATGCTGCTGAACTTCAGCATTTGACTCTGCAACAAACAATAAAAGTGATAACTGGGAAGTTCATGAATTACATTATTATTGACTTGAAAATTATGAACTAGCACTTTGTTAGATTTAGAATGGCCTTGGTTGCCACCAAGTGGTAAGCAATCTCTATACCAGGGAAAAAATTTCATTTCCATAATGAAATGAAGTATTCATCTTATGGTCCCAGACCAGGAGAAGACTTGTGCTCATGTTTAAAGGTGTAAAAGAGAAGTATACTCAAATTGCATTGAAGTGTTTTGCTGAATTGATGATTTACAGCTCAGAGCTAAAGAAGCAGGCTGGTGTTCAAAGCCATACAGTTATACTGTCAAAATAAGTGACTTTCTCCTTGTTCCTTAGCCTGAATTGTAGGGTGGTAAATTCCCACTGAAATGATTCAACTTTTTATTTTTAGGTTTTTGTTTTGCAGTACAGAAATACTCAATTCACTCCACAAGGGAAATGTTTTTATCAAAATCTTGAGAGGAGGAGAGGGAAAAAAGAAGATCCACAAAGAAAAGTGTGCAAGACCTTAAATGGAGATCACACAGTCTACACTATGAATGTTTCTTCAGTATATCAAGTTGCCCAAATGTATAAAGTACTTCATACCTAAAGGAGATACCAATGAGACAGGAAGTGAATAAATTAAAAAAAAAGTTGAGAGAAAATAAGATGAAGGGAATATTCAAAAACTGCTAGTTTCCATGCCTATTTTGATCTGTTATTAGTTTTATTCTGAAAAGTTTGATGGCCCTTTTCATCTTTACTCAGGGACAATGTGACAATCATTCCCTGACTGCTGTCAAACTTCAATTTCTCAGTCTTACACTTTTCATGAGTGATAGTCCTTTACCACCTACAGAATGCACATATGATATCTGTGCATACCCTGCACTACAAATAACCAGGCCAACAGAGAAAAACCCCAGCACCTCCTTCATTTATTAGTCACCTTGAGTTGCTCCATTCTACTCTGTATTGCTGAGACATCAGATGAGTGACTGGGATCCTGTTCTTTCAACGTTTCTTCTGCTTCTGTTATCCAGGTCTCAAGGACTTCCAGGTTCTTGGCAAAGGTTTGATAGTCCAGGACTCCAGCCTTAAATACAAAAGGATCCACAGTTTAATAACTTCAGCTTCACAGCCTCCTTACTGACATTACACTCCTGTTTATCTCATTAGAGATTTGCAAACAGTTGAATTGGTTAGGAGCAATTGTAACTGCTGCTTTGCTTGCAGACTGGAATTTTTTAGGTTAGAAGAAGATTTTTGATCATAGCAAAGGGAACATTTCAGCAACGTGCATAAATGTCTCCTTACCTTGAAATGGGTATTTTCTAACTTCCTTTTATGAAAGAAACTCCTCTGTTTAATTTATTGCCAGCAGAGAGAACTAGTAACTCTTATTGCAATTTTAAATTAAAAACTTTTCTTGTGTTTTGTCTCCTCACAGTACACTGATACTACAAAAACATCCCAGACATTGCTAGATTTCTTGAGTAAACCCCCTCTTCTCTTGAACAGAAGCTGCTACGTTTGTGGCTTTTTTATCCAAATAGTTTCCTATGGAATACATTCTTCCACTCCTTTTTTCCTCTTTAGATCCTGGTGACACAAGCAATTTGGCAACATCTATTAAACAGGCTTTGACACAAATAGTGTCAGTCTGGTCACTTACATTAATAGGAATGGCAAAAAATCAGTTCTACACAATATTCAGAATCTCTCATTTCTTTTACTGTTGAAGAAATAGGTGGGAAAAGTGGTTTTCTTCAGAGGAGCAGTAGCTTTGGATGCAGCTGTTAGCACTATTGTTGTGTGCTGAAAACATGGCAACCTTGGCATTCCAGACAGATGTTTTCCTGCATGAGGTTTGCTATCCTTATCCCAGAATTTGGACCTTCTTACAAGGTCTCTTTGCTGGACTTGAGCGTATTTTCTACTCTCAGCTTTGGCTTCCAGGGAAGTCTAGGAAAAGATGTCTAGCAGGTAACACTATGCTCTTTTCCAAGGCAGATTGAGCTAATTTATGTGTTTTCAGGGACCACAGGATGATCACATTTGAGGACTGTAAACACTGTCTACACACCTGAAGTGCAGCCTGTTGCTTGCAGAGAGCCTGTTCTAGGGCTGACAGATTCTGGTTCAGAGAGAGATGATCAGACTGTATGGCTGCTGCTGCTGAAGCCTCCACCTGGCTTTTTAGCTCCTCTCCCAGTTCTTGAAGAACAACCAGAGACTCCTGTGCTGTTTTCAAATCTGTGAGTACATCCTGTTGCAACACATTGAACATGGACATGAATAGTTAACCTGACACTGGTGGTATCATCATCCCCTGATTTAAAGGAAAAATGAAATGACTGAACTCAGGCACGGTAAGGAAAACTTTAATTTACTTCTGCAGTTCAATATCAAACTTTTCATTTACATTCTGTATGAATTGAAGAATAAAAAAAAAAGATATGTCAAGAACCTGTACAGAAAGGAACAGAAAAAAGACAGTGCTCAACTACCTTTGAACAAGCCTGAGTTGTTGATGAAGCAATAACTGTTGAAAGAAACCTTTTGAATTTACTGACATGATGGTCCTAAGCAGTGGCAGCCCTTTCTGTGAATTGATTCAGGTGTAGGCCTCCCTTTTCTTTCTGCTATGATTTACCAGGAGGGCTGAAAAAATAACTTTTGTAAATGGCCTAACATAATTGTTAAAGAATGGGACACTAGAAAAGAAATTATTTTAACCAAACAATTGAATTGCCAGTCCATGGTGACTGACCATGGCTGCAAATGCTCCAGAAGATTATGAACATGTTTATTTTTTAAACAATAACATGTTTTTTTTTGTTTTGTTTTTTTTTTTTTTTTCTGCAATTCTTTTACTTACATTGAGACAATATTTTTTTTATTGGTCAATGACACTTAACATTAACTTAAGCTCAAAAGAACCAAAAGGTAAGCACAGAAAGGAGATGAATTATTCTGCTGCTTTGAGATACAATCTTGAAAAAGGAAGAATCTCAAGGTTTCAGAGAGAATGGTGTCCTTCTATAAGGAAGAATAAAGACATTTCCATCATTCTGAAAATGTGAACAGTCTTGATTGTTGGCAATATAGTCAAAAGATTTTGAGTTTCTTTCTATTATAAGGAACTCCAAAGACTTGGTAGAGATACTTTCCCAAGCACGAATACCTTCATTAAGCAGAAAATTAAGACTGAATCAAAATATGCAATTTATCCACCTTCTCCAGACACAAGACTTTAGATACCAGCTTCTGAACCAACATAACAACAACTAATGGAGGGATCAAAATTTAGAGACACTCCTGAGATTTGGGTAGCAGACATACAGCTGTCTCCTATGCCTAGGCTGCATCAGTAAAATGAAATATGAAGTGTATAAGATTCCAAAAGACCAACGACAGAGTTTAGCAATGGAGAGCCTCTTGAGATTTTTTTTAGACTACAGAGCTGAGAAAATCTGCAAAGCTTAACTGAACATACATTGCAGTCCCGAATCCAAGAAGTAACTTCATCATCAGCGATGTCTTTGCTGGTTGCAGCCCTCAGGAGTTTATTGGTCTGCTCTTCTCGCTGGTGGACCATGGAAGAGCACTGCTGGTAGCAGTCCTTGTACCTCTGCCACAGCTGGAGCAGGGCCCTGCTGGCACGCAGCCGCTCCGCAACCTCCTGCAGGAGGTTGTTCCACCTGGGGACGAGACTGCGTGAGCGATCGAGGCCTGGGAGCCCACAATAACAATCTGTGTCCCTCTTTCTCTCTGCTATCTCCCATGGTCTCTTGACTTTTAAAATATTTGGTAATAATCAAGATCCAGACATTTGGTGAAAATAATATCAAAGCAAGGAATTTCTGTTTCAATACCAAACCACGCTGTTCTGAGCTGTCACAATGTGTGTGATGGGCGCTACATCTTGGATGCTGTTTATTAATGCTGGTGGTCAGAGCTGCAGCACTCTTTTTGCAGAGAACCTCCTGCTAACCTCCTCCACTTAGTACCCTCAGCATCACAAAGCATCCATGACCAACCACACACTGCCAATAGCAGATTGCTGTAAGGGCCTAAGAGGACCAGAACAGCTGTAAACAAGACAACATTTCTTCTTCTGCCCTTTTCTCCCAAAGTCCGATGCAGTACTTAGTCATAAAGCCTGTGTAACTTGCTTGTAAAATACTCCCAGACATATTAAAAAATCTTTATATTTCTATTATCCAATTAAATATCTAATCTTCCTTTGAATTCTTTCCTATAATAATTCTCCAGTGAATGTTTTTCTCTAATAGCAACCAGGAACACATACTTGTAGTTACCAAACTGCTTAATTGTTTCCTTAGCAAAGAAAATCACAGCATTTCTCAATTATTATTAAATGATGAAAAGCAAAGGTTTTGGAGCAAAAAATCTGCCAGCCATCACTGAAACTGTTAAATTCTATGGTATCTTAATAATCCCTCCTCCCACTTCCAGTTTCTAGGACAGGACTGAACAGAGATTAAAATAATTTTGGCATAATTCTGTTTTCAAAAAAATTCCCAGCTTTCCACCAAACTATCTTTTTTCTTCTGGATCCTCCCTTCCTGTATCTGAGTAAACCCTTTTACTAGTTCTTGCCTGAATTCAAAGCTGGGGAAGCTGTTTGCCAAGGTACTGGTGAGGGGCTTAGATCTTCCTGTCTATGATGCCCTTCCTACAACTAGAAATAGCAACCTAAAATTTGAGAAAGTAGATGCAAACCTTTGAAACACTGCAAACAAAGTTTTCAGATAAAGTTCTCAAATTTCAAGTCCAGTATTATTTTCCAGTATGGTACTTATGAATCTTGGTTGGCAGTCAAGCACAGAGTAAAACTACTGACATTAATGCCCAAATGCTCACTGGAGAAGATATTTCATTTATTATGAACAGTAAATGAGAGTTTTACATCAGTCTTTGGCAAAAGGAATAATCCTGCCTGTTCCAATAAACACCTCATGACCCCAGGAACTTAAAAAAATAAAATATAATAAAAATAGGAATAATGGAAAACTGGATAATGGATAGTTACAGATTTGCTACTGAAATTAAAGTTTAACACAAAAACATTTTCTACCTCATATTCACTTCTTTCAAAGTGTTGGTAAGTGTTTCAGTCACTGGTGGGTGACATTCTTTCAGCAACTCATTGGTCACAGAACCAAATTTCTGTAAGCTATTCTCTTGTTTTTCCAATTCATCTTGTAGGCTCTAAAGCAGAAAAATAATGAAACAAAACAAAATCATGAGTTAATAAAATTCCATGATGTAGAAGCATTTCAAAATAGTATGCATCAATTGCATTAGATTATGAATGAAAACTTGATTTTATGTGTTTCCTGTAAATAAGTTGTTTAATATAAATATGCTCTAATACGCTTTTTTTACAATGGTAAATTGCTTGATCATGTGAGTGTCTCAGCTCCTGGAACATTATTTTCTTTGATCATCAATCTACTGCAAGGTTGGTGGGGGGCTAAAAATGTGGTCTCAATATGCACTTGTAGCTCTGAAGCCTGATGAAGTAGCATGAGAAATTTTTGCTTTAATGGCCATTAGCATGATTTAAAAACTTCTAACAATTTGATGGTATGGCTCTAAATGATAAAGAATGGCATCAATTAATGTCATGTGATTTTAATGTGCCAGAATATCTTCTACTTATTATAAGCCAAAATCTACACTGATCTGCATCCATGCAATTTCAGACAAAATTAACTCTTTTCACCTGAAGTTTATCGACCTGGACTTTCACAGCTTCCAGAGAACCAGTAAGAAGATAAAAACGGGATAAAGAGTATCTGGCTTCTGTCAGGTAACTGTTCAGTTCTTCATAAGCCACTTTGTAAATGCTCCACTGATCAAGAACGGATTGCAACAATATCTTCAGCTGGCTAACCTGGGAGGAGGGAGGAATAAACACAAAAGTAAATTAAAAGCATTCAAGCCACTAGCTGCAACTGTTAATTCTCCCTCTCTTCCATGCTTTATTCCTAGAGGTGTAATTTTCGTCTTACGGACTCTTTTACCATGTGATCCAAATTGGCCCAGGAATGGTTAATTTCTTGCAGTGTATTCATAACAGCAGAAGAGACTTCTTCTTTCTTGTTCTGTACCAAAGAAAGACCACTCTGTTCTACATTTTCTACTTCTTTTTCCTTTGTTCTTATTGATTCTTCTAATTCCTAAAAAAAACAAACAAAAAAACAAAACCAAAAACACCTGAGTATTTTTGCTAGTTTAATTGGCTAAATACCTTAATCTAGAAAAGATGCCCGTAAGCTCCTTAGTTTAAAAAACAGCAGACATGCTGGCATATTTTTGACTTTTTATTCTCAAGGCAGTCACTATTCATCAGTAATTTCATTGAATATTTTATGTTCCCTTGAAAGTCTAGCAGTTTATTGTTGATTTAAACAGAAACACATCCTCTAAATAAAACTTCTGTATGATTTTCTGCTTTCTTGTAAGAATAGAAAACTCCTTCAAAATAGCCATTCCTAGCTGGGAAACCACCTATATAATTTCATAGCGTGGTGCAGGCAGCTCGATGCAAGTCCTGCAGTGCTCTGACTCATCTGGAAGCTTTGGGGCTTCAGGCAGCACAAACACTGAGTCTGAGCAGAGAGGGGCAGTAAGGCTTGCAGGTTTCAGGCCAGCACAGATCTGTGTTCCTCTGTCAGTATGATACAGAAAGCAGACTGTGAGGTGACAGCAACCTTGTGTTTCCCCTACATTTACTAGTACACCATTTGATCTCAGGTTATTTTGTCATTTTCTGCAAGCCTCCCCTTACTGAGAGGAACAGATCCACAGAGAAAGAAAAAAATACAACAGAACTCTGGTCAACCTAAAACCCCACATCTTTCAATAAATTTCACTCCCTGTGAATTCCAAAAAACAAGTGAACCAATACCACAAGCAACTTTACATTGGAGATAGTTGGGAAAGATTTTGGAGTAAACAGAATCTATCCCTGCACAAATATGACACACTTTTGTCAATATACACATTTGTGAGAGCATTTTTATTGTTTATTTTCAGCCTTTTTTTCTCCTGTATTATTTCACATTTCTTCAAACATCTAGCCATTACCTTGTTCTAGAGCACAGCCAAAGTAACACATCAATTTTTAAAAGCTGACAACAACACAAACACTTCTAAGTTGAACATAACAAATTTGACTTCCCAGAAAGTGGATTTTTGCACCGAAAAAAGTAATTTAACTTTATACAAGGTTGGTCCATAATTTAGAATAGGCAAAAGTTTCAAACACCAAGACTAGCAAATATTTCTGGTTCTCTTTGAAACGGGCTTCTTTATTCATAATTTAAAACTCATAACTGAATTAAAGATGCATTATTTTTTCTAACCTATGATAGGACAAATGTTTAAATTTACTTATTAATATAACACTAAGCAGCAACTAACATTGATTAATAAATAAACTCCAGCTTTTGTACTAGTTGAACCGGATATCTGGGAGTGTCTGACACTTGTTTAAGTTATTTCTTAAACAAAAACAATCTCTGCTGATCAAAGTCTTGCCATTCATAACTAACTCCCCAAGTGTATTTGCTAACTTCCCTGACCAAAAGGAACCAAAAAGGGGATAAATCAGATTCAGCTTTGAACTCCAGCCAAGCCCAGACTGCTGATTATGTCAGGCTATGTTAAATTACCCTTGCTTCAGTTTGTATGGGTTTATTGTGCTGAAACCTGAAAAAAAAAAGATACCTGAATTAAAACTAAGCACTTCAGACAGATTGAAAACTCAGGTCAACAATTTCAGAGAAAAATTTGACCTCTAACGTATCTGGCCTAACCATCCTATTTGCCTTTACAGAAACAAAGATGGGTTTAATATACTGTTGAATATAGAGAAAATGCTTTTATACATTTAATTTGAATTTACAGCTGTTATCTTTCTGAAGAGATGAATGCTAGACTATATTTTTGCCATTAATTAAATTCATGCAGGAAAGACACATAAATACTTCCTCACTTCCTTTTATGAAGATGAGAACACCTAGACTTTGTGCATTCAGTTGGCCTGACAGACTTTTAATTTGAACTGGTGTGAAATTTATTATATGGTATTTGGTAGGACAAAATTATTTTGAACAAAAACTATGTGATGCTGATCAAGACTGTGTGGAGGTCTTGTCTATAAATTCAAAAGTATCTGTTCTTCCTATACACCTGTAAGCTTTAACTCAGGCCTGACAGCTCCAGAGGTAAGCTTCTCACTATTTAAATGTGCTGCTCTGAGTAAGATGTTCAGAGACAACTGTGATACCCAGTTCACTGCTGTGTATGAATTCCTTGTATGAATTCATCCTTGTATGAATTCCATGTGAAAAATTGTGGTGTTTTTGAACTTTATGCGCATTATGTATAGCTGCACTTTGCCTCGTCTCACCTTTGCACATCAAAATCATGACTCTCTTTCCTTTTCTGCATAGATTACAGATTTGAAAAAAAAAAAAAAAAACAATAAGAAATAATTTCCAGCTTTCTAAATGAAAGCCTAAAACTTTCTTGGATTCTAGCCTTTTTCTCTGAATAGTCAGGTGGAACATATGAGATGGAAAAATAATGGAAAAAAGTGGGGCGCAGAGGAAAGATGGTGAAAAGGGAGAAAAAACCCCATAAGACTGGCCAAACAGATATGATAACATATTCCTTTGACAGTATTCTAGTTCAGTATGCCTGGCATGCTTTGAAATGTCCAGTGTAAAAACAATGATGACTTTAGCTGGTCTTAAGCAACTTTGAGACATTGCAGCTCCTTCCTCTTTTACTGCTGGCACCTTAGGAATGAAATCTCTCCTTTACTGAAGTCAAGAGTTGAGTCACTGACTTCACCAATATGAAGATTTCACATGGGTTTATCAAGTGTGGTTTCAAACTCTTGGAAAGAGAACACTATTATTTGTAAGTAGACATTACCTGACAGTCTTTCAAAGCATTCTGCACTGAAGCCTGGTCTCCAATTTTTTGTTGCTGTTTCAGCTTCTTCTCTTGGGTTTCAAACCAAGTTTTTAGGCACTGCACGTTATTTTCATATTCTGTCCAGGATTCCTGCAGACCTTCCAAGAGCTGGATCTGCAAAGAAAAATGAGTATGTATTTTCTCATACAATTATCTTTATTGTTGGGTCAATTATATAAATCATTGAAGACCGATGCAAACTTCTTGGAATTCAGTGCTTTCCGAATTTAAAAACAGTATATACATTCAAATCTAAATATATCTAGTATCTTTAATAGAATTAATAATAACCCTGGCTTCATTCAGCTTGGGGAAAGGAGGGCAAAGGAATCATCTCACTGTGCTGTCCACTCCTCACAGGGAGGCATGGGGAAAGAGGAGGTAGACTATTCTGCGAGATATTCAATAAAAGGAGAAGATATAATAGTCACAAGTTGCAACATGGGAAATCCTGTTTGGGAACAAGACAAAAACTTGTCCCTCACCAGAGTGGTTAAGCATGAATCAGCTACCCAGAAGAGTTTGTGGAATCTATCCTTGGGAATTTTCAAGATTCAGATAACCAAGTTCCCTCTGATCTAACTGTAAAGTTAGCTCTAAGCAGGAGATTGACCTAGATGACCTGCAGAGGCTTCAAACCATTATAATCTTACTGTTCTATGCATTTTGAAAGTTCACTTCAGAGCAGTTAGTTTTAGCAGTTTTCTCTTTACCTTTTCTGTTATCAGGCCTTGCAGGATCTGCCAACGTCTGTTCATTGCTCCGAGCTGTTCTGCAAAATCAGTTTTGTCACTGCGTTTACTTTCAACATCCTGGCTGCTGATCTGAAGCACTGATTGGTTCACAAAGTCGACAGTCAACTGTTTGCAATTTAAATCTATCTTGAAACCCTAGGGAAAAAAAAACAATAATAAACAAAGCAGCATATAAGTACCATAATTTCTCACCTTCCCACATAACACAGGAAAAATGTTCAACAGCTACATCTTTATCACAATTGAACTAGAAGGGTTTTTTAGCAATTGACCAGGAATTAGACAACAAGTCCCTCCCACCATAAGCAAAAAGCAGGTTCAGCACCACTTGATGAAGCTCAATAGGCACAAGTTTATGGGACCTGATGAGATGCATCCCAGGGTCCTGAGGGAGGTGACTGATGCTGCTGCCAAGCCACTTTCCATCATATTTGAAAAGTCACGGTAGTCAGGCAAATACCCAATAACTGGAAAAGGGAAAACATTGCTCCTATCTTTACAAAGGGAAGAAAGGAAGATCTGGGGAACTACAGACTGGTTAGCCTCACTTCTGTGTCTGGGAAGATCACGGAACAGGATCCTCATGGAAGCAATGTTAAGGCACATACAAGCCAAGGATGTGCTCCAAGACAACCAGAACAGCTTTACTAAGGGCAGATTGTGCCTGACCAGTCAGGTGGCCTTCTGTGGAATGACTGCACCAGTCAACAAGAGAAGACTGACTGATGCCATATAACTAGGATTCTGTAAGGCTTTTGACACAGTCCCAAATGACATCCTTATCTTCAAATTAGAGAGGAATGGGTGTGAAGGGTGAACTATTCTGTGGATAGGGATTTGGCTGGATAGATGAAGCCAGAGGGCTTTGGTCAATGGCTCTGTGTCCAGGTGGAGACCGGTGATGAGTGGTGTCCCTCAGGCCTATACTTTGAGACTGGTGCTCTTTAATACCTTTATCAATGACACAGTGAGATCAGATGTATCCTCAGCAAGCATGCAGAGGACATGAAGCTGAGCAGCACAGTTGATACAGCTAAAGAATGGGACACCATCCAGGGGACCTGGAAAAACTTGAGAACTAGGCCCATGAGAAGCTCATGAAGTTCAATAAGCCCAAGTGCAAGGTGCTGCACCTGGGCTGGGGAGATGAACTCATTGAGAGCAGCCCTGCAGAGAAGGATTTGGGAGTTCTCATGGATAGAAAGCTGGACATAAGCCAACAGGATGCGCTTGCAGCCCAGGTCAACTGCGTCGTAGGCTGCTTTAAAAGAGGAGGGGCCAGCAGTTCAAGGGAGCTGATTCTGACCCTTTGCTCTGCTCTTGCAAGAGCCTGCCTGGAGTACTGCATTCACTCTAGCAGATCTAATAAGGTTTAATAAGGGTGCATATTGGATTTCCCTAGCAATTAAGGTAAGCATATTAAAAATTATATTCCTGCCATAAGTAAACAGCAGAGTAAAAGTAATTTTGGCTTCTTTTCCACAGCATCAAATATTTCACAGTTCTAACTTGCATGCAATTCAAGTTAGAATTTGAATTCTAACTTGAAAACACCAACCACTCTACAAAGTTGGTGGGGTTTTTTTTCCGTAAATCACTTGTATTTCACATATTCCTATATATTTAATGGGGATGTGGGGATAATGGCTAATGGGGATAATTCAAAAGGAAAATTAATATTTCCACTCAGTACCTTGTACTTCTGGACGTAACCCTGAACTGCTTTCTGTCCTACTACATTTTTTATATTTTCTTCATCCTGCTGAATTACATTTTCCATCAGCGAAATCCAGCTCATAACTTCAGTGATGGCATGGCGAGAAGGAATTTTGTCCATCTGGAGCTGTTGAGATAACAGACTTCGAACTCGTGTTGTGAAGAAAATTGATAAGAATTCCTTGCTTTGCATTAAGACAGTTTCAGTAGTTGATAGAGTACTGCTTGCCTGAATTTAATTACTCAAGAATATTTATGACATTTTTAGGTGGACATATATATTTTGCATTACAAGACAATTCAGAGAACGACAGAATGACATTGTTTTGTTTACTATCACAGACTCAGTTAAGATTTGTGACCCTTCCTCTCTCCCTGTAAATCACAAAGTTATTACTAACTCTGAGAGCATTCTAAATTATAAACTAAAGCAACAGCTTGCACTGATAACCCCCTAGCAACTATATATTAAGGCAACTTTTCAACCAGTATAATTCTCTAAGTTCAGTATTACAGCATTAAAGCCTCCAAAACTACACAACCAAAAGCCTCCTGTGCCTACACATACTAGCAAAAATCAAGAATGTTTTTAGATCTATTTTGTCTTTCACAGACTTAAACCTAACTTATTCCATTTGAACCAAACCACTACCCAAACCTGACAGGGCACAAGGATGTGAAATCCCTTTTTCCAGAAAGCATACCAACGTGTTGAAAAAAACCCTCCCCTGTTCTTCAGTTAAAATTTAACAAATGTAACTATGGAAGTCTGAAACTAACACTGATGGGTATTAGACAGGCAGGATTTCCCACAATAAAACAGGAATTTTTTTCTTATCTTTCTTCACATGGACAAACTCAGAAAGGAAGCAACTAGTCAGTGTGAACTGTACAGTCTTAGTTTTCTGGAATATCAAAGGCCATTGCTGGCTTTCTTACCTGGTGCAACTTCTCTTGTACTGCTGGGATTTGTGTGAGGAGCTCTGTCCACTGGGTTTCGATGTGGGACAATCCTGCACGCAATGCAGCTGTATCTACTTTCTTAAGCCTGAGGAGTTGGTTCCCAGTACTCAGGACAGAAGATTTCTGTGATGATTTAGTATCCACCTCTTTTGAAAACTCCTGTAAGCAGAACCATTTTTTGTGGAAATAATTAAATACTTTTTAATTTTACTTAGTGTTTTAGAACCCCAAAAAAGCTAAGAATATCCCCCTTTCCCTTTAAAATATGTACTTTCTATTAGTATTCACCAGCTATACATCAGAGTAAGTTAGAACAAAAATTGTGTTCAGTCATAAAGCCATTTTCTGTTTTCAGAATCCTCAGGATTTGTAATCCTTGCATGCAGCAAAGAAGTGCTTAATGTGCATACACAGCAGCTGAAGAACAGCTTACCTACATACTCATCAACGGTAAGAAGAAGTATAACCACTTGATTAATCAACTGTTCAATTGTAATTGGAGAGAAATAGGTGTCCCAGGTTCATGAACAACTTACCAAAAAGGAGTTCAGGTGGTCTCGGACTGTTTCTAGTTCCTGAGGAACAGTCAAAGACTGCTGGCTCCAAAACTCAAGTCGCTCCTTTGCAGATTGCAACCACTGTGTCAATTCATTTGATTCACTCTGATACCTGGCAAGATGTTTAAAAAAGACTGAAACAGTCATTGCCACTTCTTCCTTCCAACTGAGCAGGCTTTCCTCCATGTGTTAGAGGAAGATACTGAATGCCAGATTTGAAATTTTATTTTTATCAAATTTCAGAAAAACATAATTTAATTTTACAGACAAGCATGATATCAAGAAGCTCCTATTTTAGCCACTATGCTCACAATTTTTAGTAGCGCCTTAGTTTTGCCCTTAGAAAAACGTTTAATGAAGGACAGTTAATAGGTCCCAAACTTCTTTGGACAAGCTGTAACCCCACCCAATGCACATAAACAGACTTTTCACTTCCATTAGAAGGCTCAGCCTTCCTAAATCTCTACCAAAAAGTATCTCAGAGCAGAAATTTAATTTTTTTTTTTTTTTCAGAAACCATCTCCATATCATTTCACATGCCGAGAAACTAACGAGAAAACAGAATATGAGTGTCTACACATAAGCCAGGGACTCATAGACAAAGCTTTTATACCAATTAGACAATTAATTTCAAAAGTAGCATATGAATGTTAGTAAGGTACCAAAAGCTCCCTTCCATATATGCAATGACACAGACAAGAACCCAGAAGTTGCAATGCATCCACTAAAACATGCTGAGGCAACTCACGTTACCCAGCAAAGCATACAACTATTCTTATCTACCTGTATGCACAGGGCTTCTAAATTAATCATCTAAGAAAGTATTTTCTGATTTCCTCACATCAGCTTTTATCTGCTATATCTTTTTTTACAAATGAGAGAGTATGGTGGAACAGAAGAGCAGTTGAACTATGACATACATCTCAAAGTACTTTCTTTTAAATGTTGAATCAAATATGTCTGAGTTCAGAATGGCTTTGACCTGAAAAACACAGGTGAAGAACTTTGCATTTACCATTACATCAACATTACCTTGTCCAGTGCTTCAGTATTGTCTCCAGCCTGTGAAGCTCCTTGGTGACTTTGCTGGTGTTACTTAACCAGCGTTCTCCTAGCTGGCTCAGTTGACCTTCCAGTTCTGAGCAGCTAACAGAAAAAAGGAGCCTCTTCCCATCATCTAGTACTTGGTATAACTTAGGCTGGTATTCAGTCAGGCTAGATCTCAGATGCTATAATGACAGAGGAGATGGTTAGATAACTGCAGGTCTCTGCTACCACACTTTCTCAAAATTTAGTTTCCTTTTACTGCAATATGTTGCATATCCAATCTTACCACAGAACATCAAATTTTTCCTCTGCCACAACTCTAGAACTCCCCAAGAATCATCATGCAGGTAATCTGCTCAAAAGCTGAACATGTTGCCACAAACCCAATCATGTCAATATGTCTATTGGTTCCTCCTTATGATGAACTCCTCCTTCGTGTAGATATTCTAAACTTGAAAATAATCTTTGTGGTGCAACACCATTTCTGATAGAAATTGATTAAAATACCAGAACTTTGCCATCTATCTCTGACAGTCATCTAGTCCAACCTCCCACTTGAAGCATTACAGTTGTCACGGGCTGCATCAGCAATAGCTTTGGAAACCTCAAAAGTAGGAGATCCCACAGCTGACCATGGTACCAGTCGCAGTCCTACACCAAGACCTACTGTAAAAGGTTTTCTGTAATGCCCAGTCAGTAACATCAACTTTCAGCTTGTCACCATTGTCCTTTTTTATATTGTGTGGCACTACTGAGGAGAATTTACCTCTATCATCTTTTTAATTTTACCTCAACCAGCTGCAGATCATTGTTAGATTGGCCCCTGTTTGTTAATCTAAAGCAAGCACATCTCCCACAGCCTCTTTGTGAAGGACATGTGCTATAGGTCCCTAAATAAGTTAATAGTGCTACACTGGACCCTGACTACTTCCTTCTTCCTCTACTCAGTGAGACACGGGTCAGAGCACAGCCGGATGGAGCAGATTTGGCCTCATCAGCACCACCTGGATGAGGATAATGAAATAACTTCATCTGCTTTTCACAGTCCTAATATAGGCCAGTGCTGTGGCTTGCCTGATAAGCTGCCAGGTTAAATACACCACCAATTTCCTTCCTGACTTGTACTGACATATGCAGCTAGTCAGCCCAAGGTGCAGATGTTGCATTTCTTCAGCCTTCCAAGGTTTCTGCTGTCTCCAACCTCAAGTATAGCAAAGAATCTCTGGAATCAGCCTTTTTGTCCCAACCACTCTCCCTACATTAGTGTCATCCACAAATTTACTGGGGGAATGCTGTCTGCCATGATCCATGCCATTAAGATGTTGAAGATATTTGGGATAAAATATCAGTAATTTCTGGAGTACTCTGCCCATTGCAACCTGCCAGCAAAGCATTAAGCCTTTGATCACTAGCATTGAGACTGGTAATGCAGCTCATTTTCAGCACACCAAAGAGTCCATTTTTCCAGCCTGAACTCTCTCTGCTGCTAGAGGGTCCTGTGGGAGATGGTATCAAAGGCCATGCTGAAGTCAGTCTGATCCACAGAGACAGTAGTTTTGTTATAAAAGACTGTTTTTAATTTAAGCTGAATATTCCTGGTCGCCTCTTGGTCCTTTTTGTCACTGAAAATGGAATCCAGGAGGAGGTGCTCCATGATCTTTCCAGAGAGCATGGTGAGGCTGAACAATTTGTAGTTGTTCAAATTTCCTTCCTCCCCAAATGCAACAAGTAGTTTAAATACAGGTTTTCTACCACATCCTGTTTCTTTGGTCTAGTGTTTTGTTTTTGTCTCCTTATACTAGACATTTTAGTTGGGGCTTTTTCATTCTCTTTTTTGTTTTACAGAAAAATGTCTGTCTAATTTTTCTTGAAAATTTACTTTTGTGTTGTCATCTTTTTGGTTATTTTACCAGACAGCTTTCTGCTTTTCATATGGTATGAGGACAATTTAAACAATCTGTTGTGTGGTTGTGTTGGTTTTGTTTGATGCTAGGTATTGTTTGTGTTTGTCCTGACCCTAAATTAGTTTTCTTCTTTTCTTTTTTTTTTTTTTTTCAGTTACATAAACTAGGTTGTTCAAATCCAGATTCTTGTATTCCATTATGTTGTAGATTTTATTATTTGGCCAGATTTTGCTTTAAAATTCATCATAATAAACTTATTATCTTAGAATTTTTTTAAGCCTCTGTCTAGGAATTTTTTTTGTATATATGTTATGTGTAAATACACAGACTCACAAATATATATTTTTTTTAATCTATTAAAAACTCTATTTTTGTGGAAGAGGAAATAAGAGTGATAAAAAGTTTATGTATTCACTATAAGATTGGTTGTTTTGTACCTTTTATATTCAGATTACTTTCATCAGAACTGAAAAATGGGAATGCATGTACACTCAAACTTGCAACAATGTACAGATGCTTTTAAAATCCATACTATTTGGGTAATGAAAGTGGAATTTGACAGGTATATTTGCCCACATGTACCAATTCTTTAGCCATCCACAAGTCACCATTTAAATTTAATCTCATTTTGGGTAATAGTACCAACAACCTTTCTTTTTTCATTATCTTTTTTGCTTTCTTGTGCAATAAAAATTGCGTTCAGGGGTTTGGATGGATAGGGTGATCTTCTGTTTTGTAGCCATGAAGAGCAGGAGGGTCGATCAGTAAAAGAGAGAGATGTTCAGAGAGCTGAAGATAAGCATTGGAAGGGCTGAAGAGGGAACCACCATTAATAATTTTACACTGGACATCTTCAACGTTCATTGCAGTAGATGGTAGGTTTTTTAGCAACCTCCAACCCCTCTTTTCTGCAGAGAATGTCTACAAAGCACCAACCTGAAAAAGTGTAATCCGCTCTCTAAGCCTGTCCTCCGTCTCTTCTACCAAACCAACCATGGGGATGTTTCCTTCAACAGACTCCAGCTGTCTGGTAAGTTCCTGGTAATCTTCATCCAGATGAATCCAGGTCTACAAGCACAAATCATCCATGTATATGATGAATCTGAGTATCTAGAAATTTTATTACTTTTCTTTTTTTTTTTTTTAATCTGAAGTCCTATAGCTAGCTACGTGTTGAGAAAGTACAGAAATAACAGTACAGATGTCCAGTGGACCTGTAAAATGACACCATCCCTGTGCCAAGCTCAACTTTTGGTAAGAACACATGGATAAAACTGTCATGCTCTCCTTAACCAGCTAAAGCTAAGCAGCTCTTTAGACTTAAAGGAACACAACTTGTGCCACCTGAAGGTCACAAGAGTTAAATAGTAATAGTAACAAAGAGTTAATAGTGCATGTAGTCTATCAGTGCTTTATCTGTATGACAAAATGGGCTGAACTGTCCAAGCACAGGAAATCAGCATTATAGAATATCCTGGTGGCTGATCACAATGGAAGTATAGAAAGGGCCACAGAAATTCTCACCTCTAGGATGTATTCCAGCTCCACACCTCGTTTATGAGCCAGCTTTAATACAGCTGAAGCTCGTGTCATTATCTCTGAAGGCGACTGAGTTTCCTTCAAGAGGGCAAGGCTACTCATCTTTCTAAAAAGTGTTTCTGTCAGGATCATGTGAGACTCCAACCCTTGAAAATATTCCTGAAAAATTCAGATGTGAGGGAGAGGGAGAATAGAAAAGAGAAAGTGCAATTGTTACTCAATTCATTACCACTAAAAAGAACATTTTAAGACATAAGCAGTACAATCA
This sequence comes from Urocynchramus pylzowi, assembly GCA_013397555.1. NCBI lineage: Eukaryota > Metazoa > Chordata > Aves > Passeriformes > Fringillidae > Urocynchramus > Urocynchramus pylzowi. Next base: position 233,126 of record VZRH01007407.1, read on the forward strand.
AGTATCTACATAGAATTAGGTAAACCTTTCACTTCTCAACACTTCATGAAATCCAACATAATTTAAAGAGGACAATGGTCTATTCAAAGAAAGGAGTGAGTCATTCTTTCCACACAAATTCCATCCTGACCCTCATTCAATAAACAAAACCAGCTTAAATCAGATAAACAACCCCAAAAATTTCTGCCTAATGAAAATGTGGAAAATACTTCTCCTATTTGTGGGTGCTATTATCAAATGTAAATTTCTGTTGAAAATAAATGGAGTGGTGGATCAAATTGCTATGTAGCATGACAGGATAATACTAGGAACTTGTTGTTAGAATAATGAAGAAAATGCAATCTATCTGGGTTCACCTTCAACAAAGCATTTGAAACTCAGTCTGTCAAAATAGTTCACTGGCTCCAATTTAAAATACAGTCTGGCCCACTGTTCTGAAAAGCTCCTGAATTTTTAGGAACAGAAGGTTATCAATTTGCTCTTCATAAGTGTCCTGATTTCAGCTGGGATAGAGTTCATTTTCTTCTTAGTAGCTGGTACAGCAAGGGGTTTTGGCTTTACTACAGGAATAATGTTGATGACACACTGATGTTTTGTTTGTTGCTGAGTAGTGTTTACCCCAAGTCAAGGACTTTTTAGCTTCCCTTGCTCTGCTAGTGAGGAGGTGCATGAGGAGCCTGGAGGGACCATGGGCAGGACAGCTGACCAGAACAGGCCAAAGGGATATTCCATACAATAGAGCATCATGTTCAGTAAATAAACTGGTGGGAGCTGTTTGGAAGCTGCTGATTTCTTCTTGCGGACAGGTTGGCTATTGGTCAGGAGGTGGTGAAAAACTGTATTGTACATAATTTATTTATTTCTCTTGTGTTTCTTTCTCTCTCTCTCCTTTCCATTACAGTTATATTAACTATTGCAATTATTTTTATTATTAGTATTCATCCCTCAATCCACAAGGCTTATCTTTGCTCTCTGATTCTCCTTCTCCCCAAGGAAGGAACACATATGGAGGAAGCAGCTGTATGGTTCTCAGTTTCCCACTAAGGCTCAAGCATAACAACAAGCTTACAGACATTACTAGTCCTGAAATATGTCCTGGTTTCTTACCTTATGTTTTTCAAGCAGTGACTGAACCTCTTCCTTGGAAGAAACAATCATTTTTTGGTCACCAGCCATTTTTTCTTGGCCTGTTTCTACCAGATCAGCCAGGTCCTGCAAAGCCCGTTCATACTGCCTCTTCAGAGCCATATTCTGATTCAGATCACTCCGCCTGGATCCAACCATCATCAGCAGCTCATCATATTTATCCTGGGAGGCAAAGGGCAGCAATGGTGATTCTTATTTCACACCTTGCAGGTCTTCCTAGAAGCAACCTTAGTGTCCCTGTACTTTCTGTGAATACTAGCAGAATAACATTTATGTCCATCTCAAAAAGAGTTTGCAGGTATACTGACTTCATTGATAAATTAACTCACCATTTAAAGAGACAAAAATAAGCAAGACCTGCAACTCTCTGAAGTACATGCATTGGGGGAAAAAATAACAGAATTACAAATGCTTATGTAAGTAGTAAAGATTTGGCTTAATGCATCAAAAAACAGTGGCTACTGTGCAATGCAGATGCTGTTTATGTTTTACTTTTTCATAACGCAGAGGATTGCATGGATTCCATCACGGATACAGACCATAGGCATCTCAAAGTCAGGCTTGTTTCCTTCTCCTTCCATAGAATCTTACTGGTAGCAAGCAAGATACATACATCTTACTGTAAAAACCAAAACAAGCCCATACTTTTGATCTATACAAGACATTCCAACAACCAAAATATCTCTATGATCATCCAGTACTACAACAAAGTGCCCACCTTCAGACTGCAGCTGGTTCTCCTAGCCTTAAACAGAAAATTGTGAGAAGCAATACTGTCAGAAAAAGCCAAAGGAAGGCTTTTCTAAAAACTGAAATGAAGGGGAGGGGGAGCATAATGGCACATAAACTGGGAAATGAAAAAAAAAGAAAAACCAAACCAAAAAAACCAAACCAAAACAAAAAACCCAAACAAACCAGGAGGAGGCGCTAAGACCAAAAGGATAAAGAACTGGGCAAAAGACACATTTCTTAGTGAATTATTTCTTAGTCATTCATTTTTAATTGATATCACTGTCTAGTTGGCTTAATAAATTTATGGTCCAGTTTCAGCTGCTTTATTTACTACCAATTTATTATTATGTTATTGTAAATGGTAAAATTCATTCATAAACCTTCTCCTTGCTATTTCTTCAAGCATTCCCCTGTACCAGCCAAACCACTCAAAAAGGACTTTCAACAGGTTTACAAAAGTTGTGGATCAGTTGCCCATATGTATTGAGATGAGAGGAGTTATTGCAAAAGCAGAACACTTCCAGTTTCAGGTCTCACTTCACTCTCTGTCCTCCTTTACCCCCTTCCTTCTTTGAATGACAGATGTGAGACAGTAGTAAACCACAGATCATGAGACTCTGGTGGGAACAGGGATGAACCTTCAGCAGACAAATTTATGTTTACATGCTTAACGTCATCTGTGTGAAAAGGGAGTGGATGAGAGCTGACAGAAAGCATGGTTTTGTAGATTTTTGTAATTCTGCTAATTACCTGCTAATATCAGAGATGTTAGAAAATCTGAAGAGGTAAAATTGTAAAACTAGGTGAACCAGAGAGAACATGATCTTTTATACATACTGAAATGCCTTAAAATCTGTTTTCCTAAACTGCCTGCTGAACAATAAAAAGAAGCATTCCTTTGATATGAAAGGTGAGAAAGGTGATAGGATGGACATGTCTAGCATGAAACTAATGAACCATACCTGGATCTTAGACAACTCTTGTACAGAAGGTTGGTCAATTTGTAGCTTGTCTATACGCTTCTTTAATTCACTGATTCCAGCATCTAGTTCCTTCAAGCCTTCTTCTGCCTGCTGTATCACCTGTATATGAAAACTACATTGCTTAGTTTTAAGTTTCAATAACAGTAATGTAGCTGGCCTATGATCCTATTTTTTTTCTGCTTGCAGTACTAATCACACCTTCAACGTGCTGAAATTTTAAAGGATGCTATGAAGGGAACGAATTAATGAAAAGTTGGGAGAGCCCAGTTTTTTCCTTGAAGTTAAACAAGCATATCATTATTACTTTTTAATAACAAGCTGTTTTAGCATCATATAAAATACTATGCTTAGTATTTTTAACCCAAACATAGTATGGATTTCCATACTTTTAACTATATAGTAGAGGCCCAAAATAATTTTTTTTTAATGTAACCATGTCATTTAAAGAATTTTTTTTTTTTTATTAACAGTCATTCCTGTCATCTCTGAGCACCAAGCAAAGAACCATCACAGCAGAACTCATGTATGAATGCAAAGAGCTCTGAGTAGTTCCCTTTCAAGACTGGGATGGGGCCAAAATTACTGTCAAGGAAAAAGACTCCTTTTGCACTTGGAAAACGACAACTTAAGAACACAGACTGGTATTTGCAAGTGTCTGAAGGTGATGAGTCTTTACAATGGTAGGTACAAGATTCTCTAGGTCTCTGCTGAAGTAACACATGCAGATTGTAACAAAGTTAAACGTGCGAGGTAGATTACTGTACTTAAAGTCCTTTGTTGAGGCCCCGTCTGGAAGCTTCCTATCCAAATATTTTTAAACTATGTTTGTGAAGTAGAACTCCTGCCTTTCAGCAGCATGGAGTTTGCACAATACAGTCACTAAACTTCCACTTCATGCAACTGAAGTCACCAGGCTGATTAAGGGCCTTACTTCTACTTTTCCTAATCACATATTAAACAAGTAGCAATGCTTTTAAATTTGAATGTTTTATCAGCCAAGGGAGATTTTCTGAAACAAATAATTTCACCTGCTTTTGTTAACACATTATTTTCCTAGCTGGTAGTTATTAATCATAATGGAAATAAATTTTTGCCAATGTTTGGCATCACAAAAGATAGAAAAGAAAGACACAGTGTGACCTCTCTTTTTCATACAGGAGATGTAAACTCCTTCAAAATTTGAATGTCAAGTATATAAAGTCCAGTATTTCTGTTTAGCTGAAGGGTAACTCTCTTCCATTTAGCCACCTGCTGGCACCAGACTGCACTAGCAAGAAATATCTATAAAAAGTAGCCCTTAGCATACTTGATTAATTTTTCTCACTGGACAAACAGAAACAAGAAAACAGGATATACTTTTTCATATAAATAATTAACTATTCATCAGGCCATTCCTGATAAAGAAATAATAATTACTGCCTTAAATTAAAATGAGTAACATTAAAGACATCACTATAAACCAGCGGGCAGGAAAGTGCCCTTGGTTCTTAATAAAGTTTAATAGTCAAACAATTTAGCAAAAGTCTGGACTTTTTTTGTTTATTGAAGTTTTCTTTTTTTGAAATGTTGCCCAGTATAAACCTAGCTAGGTACTAGGTCAGCTGGGGAGATGAGAGAGATACTTTTGCTAGGGTTTTTTTGTTGTTGCGCCTTTTGTTTTATTTAGTTATAAATATGTGTAGTACACTCTTGGACGTACTTATTTTTCCTATACTTTAAGTGAACATGTGTGTTCTCCCATTTAAAGGAACTGTTGTCTAGAATCCATTTATACTTTGGATAAAAACTTTACCTCTTCCCCTATCCCCAGGTGATAGATAAGTGGTCGTACCTGCATTTGTTCTGTTTCTGGTCTGTCAGCTGCCTCTGCTAACTTCTGTAGAAGTAAGTATTTGTTATCAGCCACCGCTGTAAACATGAGCTTCAGATCGTTCTAAAGGAGACAAAATCAATAAATTACAGTCAATCACAGCACAAAACAACTGAAAAATATTCCATGCTTCAATAAAAAAGCATTTAAAGCATTAAATATTACATGGTAGCACTACAGCATGAAAACTATTCAAAAAGCATCATAAATAGCCAATACAAAACATTTAATATTGCTGAAAATCCAGCTATGGAGACTAAGAGCTAAAGTGACTCATATTTAAAACATATCCTATGAATGCACTTCTACTTTTGCCTTCCAATTAAATGATTAATTACCAACGGTCATTACCTCCATGTAAAAAAAAATTCTTGTGCAGTTTATTCAACCACATATGATTGTAAACAAGCTTGGTTTTACTTTTTAAGGCAAGTTGTTTTAATTTCAAACTTGAGCTAATATAACACATAAGTAAACAAGAGCTCCACACATTACAGGACAAACCACGAGTTGAAACTTTTAGAATATTTTATCAGAACAGACACATAAATATTACTTAACAATTTTGCTTAAATACAATCAATCATCTTTTTCTTGCACCCATCTCAACAGAAAATTATCAGCACATTTTTCTGAGACTTTCAGCACTACATAAGAGGTGCATTAATGTTTTAGTATTTATTTTTACATTTACATTAATTATTTTAAATACTGAAATCTCTAAGAATAATGCAATGAATTCTAATCAACCTTGATGTCATCAGCAAATGGGAGTCTTTCATTGAAAAATGGGAGATTGCAGAGGAAAGATTATGGAGTTTGAATGGAAATCTAGTAGTAACAATCTATGAAAAGATGACCTTAATCTAAAGACACAAGGAATCTTTTTTATTTTTTAATTTATGGTTTTTTTAATCAAAAATAAACCCTACTGAAGTGCTTCATATATTAATGACAATGATAATGATAACAATAATAATAATAGGAGATAAGGTAGAGACCAAGTAAGATCTGAAAGCATTTCTCAACTCTGTTTGAAAAGTTTTCTGAAAGTGCACATTTCTCCACTTATCAGCATTTTTTCAAACTTGCACAACACAGACTTCCTTTTATGTAATGCCAGCAGGGTGAGACAGCACAGAAAGATTATCACTTTACAGTAATTGCATGAGTTTTAGAAGCCTTCTAATGGAGAGTTTAAATTTTGAGTAATTATTAGGGTATCAAATTTTGCATAGCTTGAGAAATTTGATTTTTCAATAAAAAAACCTATGACAACCTTGTTCATTTGATTTGGTACCAAAAATTCACAGCCTTTATATCTCTATTTGACATAGACCCTGTTAATTTCATCACCTCTTACCTTGAATGTGATAATTTGCTGGAGGCGTCCTTTCATCTGGTGGCATCTCTGATTTACCACTGACTCCAGTAAGGTCAGTCTTCTCAAGAGACAATCCAAAGTGTCTTCTATAATAACCCTCTTATCACTACTGTCAGGAAATAGCTGAGCAAACAAATTCTTGTTCTTATCCACTTCTTCTGTTATGTCTTTGATTTCTTTGGCAAGAGACTAATTTTGTAAAAAAACAGAAGCGACAATCAGACATTCTGGAAAGCAGGCAAACATTGCCATAACCATTGTCAATTTTGCAATGGTGTAGTGAGTTTTTTACATTGTTGGTATACACACACACACTAGAAAAAGATGGAAGGTACAGTAATCTCTGATAGTAAAAAGATTCCATGCTCCAAGGAAAACAAGTGCTGGATCAAAATTATGTAAAGCCACAGCAACATCTGGGTTGGATTAAAATCTAGTCCAACCCTTGGAGAGTAAATATGGACATCTTCAACTAAATCAGGATGCTCAGAGCTCTTTCAAGCCTAAATTTGAATGTTTCCAGGGATGGGACATCCACCTCTTCTCTGGGCAACCTGCTCCAGCATTTCCACACTCTCATTTTGAAAGATTTCTTCCTTATATCTTGTCAGAATATACCCTCTTCAGTTGAAAGCCACTGTTTCTTTGTCCTATTGCCTCTCTCTCCCCACCACCACTCAATTCTTTCCGCTGCCCTCACCCCTAATTAATGTTGATGAACCTGTGCTGTTTCTACATCCCAGAGTATTCCTCCCTCTTTTTCACTTTCAATTGTGACAATGTGGTGTTTGCTAATACTTAGAAAAGATGTTAAACAGAAGGAAGAGTCTATAGTCTATGCTTTCTGCAATATTCTCTACACGGTCAACTGCAGAATGCTGCAGTTACACAGAGATTATGTCAGTGACATGTCACTTATCCAGGATTCTAACACTTTTGCTCTAAGCACAACATAAAATGCACACTTATTGGCAATTAAAATGAAGTCCTACTCATGGATTCCTCACCTCTTGCTTGCAGAGGTAGGCTTCTGTTTCTTCTTCTGGCAACAGAGCTGTAGCAACAAAGACTTGCTCTTCCACACCATCCAGCCACACGGACGTGGCAGTGACACCATCGTACAGCTTCTGTTCAAGATGCAGGGTCTCCTCCACCCGCCCAGCCTGGGCAAAAGGAAACAGAGAAGTCCAACATGGAAGTACAAGACAGTCTTCCTAACCTCTAATATTTGGGAAAGGCCTGGATTTCCAGGTCATAGCTGGAGGAGTTTTCACTGTTAATGTGGCTTTCCTGTAGGACAGGTGTAAAGACAACTGAAAATTACCTCAGATGAGACATCTTCAAAGGCCTGATTCAATTCAACCAGTACTGGTGACACTAAGGATTTATCTTCATCCTGTGTCTCCTCCTTATACAAAGGCATTCCAGGTATTAATCTGTTTGGTCTGCTATAAAGCTGCTGAGAGAGAAGCACTAATTAGGATGCATCTACCATATGTAGAGCACAAAATTCAGCTGTACAGATTCCCTACTGACTGAGGCTATCACCTGCTAATGCTCATGGTCCTCCCACAAATGCTCCATGTCATGAATATTTTGCATAAATATTGCTCAACAGGAGATTTGCTAGAAATGCAGGACAAATGCTTGTAGCCAGAATTAAAAATTGCTAGTTTTTATCAAAAATATTATCAATTACTCTCTAATTAATACAAGATATTTAGAACTTTGGAAGTTGATTAATGGAGTGTTATACAAAGAAGAGTGGATTTGGGTCTATTAACAATAAAATGGAGGATGTATGTTATTATAGACTTTGGTTTGTCCCCAGTTTAATTGACAAATCCTCATTTCTTTCAGTAGAAATACTGTTCCACTAAGATCAAGAATTGAATGTAACCAATAAATTCAAACTGAAAATAACCATTTTCCTCTAAGCTGTTGCCAGAGTACTGATCAATTCCAGAGGGATGATTTGTTACAGAATTATCCTGAGTTAGATAAGTAGATAAACATTTTGTCTGAGCTCTTTCTTCTTTTCTAGTCCATTAACCTGATGGGAGTGCAATTCAAATCACTTTGAACATAAGCAGTGCTGGTGCAAATATTTAACAGTTTTTAAAGGTGTCACAAAAATAAATTGCTCTATATCTCATGCATTAACTACAGCACCTTAATGGATCTACATATTGTACCTCTTGTTGTAACAACTACTTTCAAAGAGAAAATGGAAAGAGAAATTTTAAAAAGCTACCAGCTGTTCTTTTTCCAAAGCTTTCTGGAGCAGTCTCTGCTTGGTACTGAATTCCTGGTTTAGGCTTTCCCATTTCCTCTTCATCTGTTCTTCAGATGATGGCTTCTCACCTTCTAAGACTAATTCCTCAGAGAGTACATCAGGCTTCTCACTAAATCAGAAGAAGCATAAAGTTTAATAAATGCAAAACTTATAACCATTTAAAGTTACAATTTTCCATTAGTAAATTCTACTTTTAAATTAAGTGCTACTTTTTAAAGCTCTGACTTGTTGATTTTAGTTTTGTTCTTCCGAAAATAAGACAAAGGCTGGTTTGAATAGCAAGAAGTTCTTATCTGATGAAATAAAATGTATTTTTGAAAAGATTGTTTGAAGTTGAAAGTACCCAAAATAAGTAAAAAAATTCCCCAAACCAGACTGAATATATACTACATTGAAATGTAACCCATAAAGAGGTTTTAGTTCAAAGGATGAATTAAAAGAAATATTTTATCTGACTCCTTCCTCACCTCCTTTCTCAAAGTGGCAGACATAGTTTAATGAGAGACAAGCATATGAGTTTAACTTTGGTAAACAGTTAATCACATTCAGAATTTTCTGCTTGGTGGTTTGTCTGTGGGTTTTTTTTTTTGGTGGTTTTTTTTTTTTGGTTGTTTTTGTTGTTGTTTGTTTCTATAGTACACCATCACTTGACAGAAGTAAGTCTCAAACAGAAGGAGACTGGTTTAGTACTTTCTGGAATTAGAATTAAAGCTTCAAAAGGAAAAATACTTGCTAATTGCAGGAAAAATAAAATTAAGCAATGAGTATCTCATCTGGGAATATCTGTTTACAATGCCAGATGCCAATGTTTGAGGTAGATGTGATTCACACACCAGTGCTGGTCCATAAAGTTACAGTAACTACTTGTCTAATGAGTCTTGCTTGTCTTTAATTTTAGTGTGATTCCTGCTAATAAGAATAAAGGGCATTTCTAAATGCTGAAGGTGATCTATTATCACAAAACAGTTTGTGTAACTGCATTATCAGACCCCTGAATTATAAACCAGGACTCCAGTAGCCTAGGTGCTGTATAAAAATGATAAAACAAAAATTAGAGGACTATGAGCAGAAGAGGGATGTAAGCATAGGGATGACAAAATACAGCCATAGATTTTGGAGCAACACATGAAAGCACACCTTACAGACAGCCCTTCAGTGGAGCTTTGCTGCGTCAGGATCTCTCCTCCACGGCACGCTACTGATCGAAGCAGATTCTTCTGCTCTTCTAGTTCCTGTTCCAGCTCCTAGCACAGCAAGTTACAAAAAAACAGAACAAATCTCAAACAGACTGGTTTTGCCTTGGAAGGATATGTCTACCTTGTTTAATTGTCATGCAAAGTTAGCTGAGCTGCTTCTGAAATGGCTTGCTTGAATGTTCAAAACCCCCTGCCAGGGACATAGAAAAACTGGGCACATAAATCAGATTACTGAACTAACTAACTGATACAATGCTGTTTCTGAAACCTACCCTAGGGAGAATATCTTCAAATCATTCAACACAATATATCATGTAATATGTGTATTTGCTTGTATGAAGACAATGTTATTATTTTGAGTATTATCATCTCTCCTTAGAGTAATTTAAAAAGTTGATTCAATTTCATTCTGCTGATGGAAAAATTTTATTCTACTGATTACATGAATTGACCATGGTCACCCAGGAAGTCTAGCCTGACTGTTGCAGATATAAGATAGGGAACTCAGATGAATCATTACCAAAGCAGTGAGTATGAAACAGTATAAAAATTAACATTTCAGTGGAAATATTAATAAGAGTGGCTCAGCTATAGTATTAAGTGCAATCTAAAGATGGGAGTAAAAGAAAGGCAAAACACCAACTTTCTGCTGCTGCAGGGTACTCTGCTGCTGCTGTGAGCGAGTCGTTCTTGCTTGTGCCAGCCATTCTTGAACACTGGGGCTTTGTGAGGAAACAAAGTCCAGATCACTCTCCTCCTTTTCTTGTAAAGATCCCTGCTTTAAGAAAGAGACATTAAGATTTAAAAAAATCTCCTACATTGTTAGAGAGCAGGCAGGTTCAGCTCATCTACACACAGTCTCTCATGTTGCTGGCTCGTATAAATTCTGAAGTGAGCAATGACTTTAGATTTCTGACTTTTACTGGTTTTTGGTTACTAGCAAGAAAAGCATCCCTAAAATTGTAAAAATAAACATGCATCATTGCACTTAGCAGAATCAGAGACCACAGGTCAGAGACCTTGGACTGATGTGTTTCTATAGACTGTTCTTCTTCTAAAAACCAGCCTTTACCTGTAAAGGAGGGCGTAGCTTTACCTGGCAATGCAGGGATTCAGTGGTTTGTTTCTGCCATTTTTTTATCTAATTAAAGCAATTTTTTTTTGTCTAATTGAAAAGGAGAAAATTCTGGTTGTCATTCTGGTCAATATTTATTTATCAGTAAGTACTTAACTCTGTGTTTGGCAGGAACACACTGGGTAAACAGCAGATGACATGATATGAACAGCAAAGAAAGTAAGAGAGATCATCAAACCACAGAATGTTAGAACAGCACAGCAAAAGCAACAGTTCCTTCCAGAACTGTTAGAAATTCATATTTCTATCATGTTTTTCCAACATGAGTGATTAGACAGGCTTTCTGTGTAAGCAATGCAAAAAAGAACAAATGCTTTAGTAGCTCAAAAAACATGTTTTATCAACTTCTTGGCTTCCAAAGTCCATGTTGGCTGAAAGTTCAAGTAATTTTAGTAGCCAATGTATTCAAATGTAGCTATTTTAACATGCTTGGCCTTATGTTTAACACAGACCTGTAGGTCTGGCTACTTAGGTGTACACATCTTTCTGGACTTATTTAATACTGCTTGCAGTCATATGATGACTGTAGAGCTTGCACCTTTTTGGTTTTTTTGAAAGCTTCAAGATCTAAACCTGGGGCTTAATACTTCTCCCATTTTGTCTATATATTTCATTTTTGTAGGATTCCTATTATGTCCATGATTAGGCTTCTATTCTAAATAGATTAAGACTGCCAAATGGCTCAGCAACAGGCTCTCCAAACCACAGACACTCTGCCTTCCAGGTGACATTTCTCAAATCAGACAAGGACCAGCATGGCAGAAGGTGGGCGCGGAAATCGTACTTGCCTCACCTGGTGCTCCTTATGCTAACAAGAGATATGAGATGGACTCCTGCCACCAGTAACCCTGGTTACTGGTTAAGGAGTAGAAACTGGAGTAACCCTGGAGTAACCCTGGTTACTCCTGGTTAAGGAGTAGAAAGTTCGGTGTAAGATTTTAATTTTGGGGGATGATGAGTGAACTGAAGTTGAAAGGACTGAAAGGATTAGTGTTAGAGGATATGAACTGTTAAGAGGTGCAAAACAAACAAGAAGTACCTGGTGCTGGAAAGAGCCATTAGCCCTTGCTTTATGAAATAACCTTTTTTTACTAAGGTTCCAGTTTGCAGGTAAACTCTGATACTTTACTTTGTAGGAACAAGTTTCCAGACAAGCTGACGTAGATGGAATGTGAGCAATGTTATTACAGAATGCCAGATTGGGCAAAGAAAATAGTATATGAGAAGTAAAGAAGATCTGGAATTATAGCTTTTGTATTACAAGTTAGGAAACAGATAATCTTTCTGCAATTGTGTGTGTGTGTGTGGAAATCTGCTTAATTTTGTATACTCTAGGGACCACAGTTATTCAACTTGTAAACTTCTTTAGAGAACAGTATCTAGTTCTTCTATGCAATTGAGTGGGCTGACTGATTTCAGTTACATTTTGGGTCTCTTTTTCTCTGGGAAGAGGACTGAGAAGATACAGTTTTGGAATTATACTGAGATATATAATTAATAGTCTCATGATTCCTGCAATAGCAAGGAGTGTAAAAGGGATTGTGGTATTTGTTGATGCAATGAGGTTTTTCAAATATGCTACTGTACATACTTTTTAGATCAAAAGTATTTGTGAATCAGATTTTATCATTGTCAAATTACAGAATGTAAGTTTGAAAAAAACCTTACATTTGCATTTACAGTTGCATTTTCATTTGAAGTCTATCTGAAAGAACTGTATTACGTTTCCTTTGAACAGCCAGGGAAATACAAGCTTGAACCTGTCATTCCCAGCTACTGTCCAGTCTAGCACAGAAATAAATGGAAAATCCCTGAAGAAGACTGGGATGAAATCAATCTTTCAAAGGATTTCGGAATTATACAAACTTATATGAGGCATACTTCTTCTTGTGAAACTGGAGTCATTCCTCCCCCAAACATCCTTTGCAATAAAAAGTAAAGAAACACTATCTGTTTTGTTGAGGGTTTTTTACTGCAGAATCTGTTCTACTTCTTTGTTTTTTAAGGAGTCTGTGNTCCTCCCCCAAACATCCTTTGCAATAAAAAGTAAAGAAACACTATCTGTTTTGTTGAGGGTTTTTTACTGCAGAATCTGTTCTACTTCTTTGTTTTTTAGAATAAACAATAACAGACACAATATTTTGTGTGTTTCAAAGTGCTACCTTTGGAGACGGTATAGACCAGAACGCTCCTGGTTCCAGCATGTTTCTAATTAGTTTCACCACTTTATTTTATGAATAAAGAAGTTGGTTTCCAAGTCACCTTTTCTGCATCACTAGTGACTAGTGACAATTTCAGAAAACTGAAATATGCTTTAAGGAAAATATAACTCAGTCTTTATAATAGTCTTCCAGTGCCACTTGGGAGGTTCCTTCTTTTGGGAGGAGGCTGGTCTATCACAAGGTTATCAGAACATCTGGAGACATGTAAAAATTTGAGTTTTTTACATGCATGAACAACAGCGCTGTTAGCTTGTAATGTTGCTCAAGCTTAATACTGGCATTGGATAGAATTTGGGGCATCTGATGCTCTTGGCCTCAGTCCTCAGTGTTTGGAAAATGACATTATAGAACTTCTCATTTGAAAAAAATTGCTCAGTGAAGATTAGAAGATGTTATACTGCCTGTGTCTATTTTCCTACTTGATCTGTAAATAAAGTCAAGGAAAGACTTGAAATTCAAGAAAGAATTTAAAAAAACTTGAGTCAAAGAAACTTGAGTCTTACATTCATGCACCATCTTAAATGATTCATATTCTACATCTGGAAATTATTTTGTCGTTATTTTAGATTTTAGAAGACCATCCAAAAATCTGTTTAAAGTGTTTAAGTAAACTAAATCACACCATTGCATTTTAAAATATTTAAACATATTTAAAAATATTTTTAAATTTAGCAAAAAACTTGGTGATGCCCTTTCACTTCACAGGTAATATATGAGAGCAAAGTATCATGTGCCCACATGGTGTTGATAACTTTTCATTGCCTAGTCATGAGGTTTAATAAGCAGGAATAACATTAAAATTACTTTATCTTAGAGGCAATAAGAACAAATACTTGGGGGGGGGGGGGGTCTCCTTTCTGTTTTATTTCTCTATTTTTCTGAAATTATGTGAAGTTTTAACACTACGCAGTTGCTTTGGACTAAAAATAGTTCTTAGAACATCAAGTGACTTTTCAAGCTAACCTCTCAGTAGACTTTAATCTGCATTACAAGCCAGAAATCTTTGAAGCTTATCATGTTTAATTTGCACAGCAAAGCCAAGAAAAGAAGTAAAAGAAAAGGAGGGGGGGAGGGAATCACAGCAGGGCAAGCAAATTTAAAACCAGTCAGTCACGTTACATGGTTGGGTTTCTTGTACATATTTGGTTCTCCACATACTAGTTTGACCTAAAGAATGACCAAAAGCAACTGCTAAATACAATGAATTAGTGGCAATGAGCAGACCAAAGCTACTAGGAATAGAAACCTAGGGCAAGAGTGAGGTTAAACGAATTTCTGCTTATATAATGTTGTATTTGGCATAATGATGCCACCAAGTATTAGCCATAATTAAAAATGTTCCCTTATGTAATCTGTTCACTGTGTTGTGCACACTGTAAAAAAAAGCACATATTTAGGATCATTCTTTGGTTGGGGAGAGTAATCCTGCCCCAGACCATACACAATCTAAACAGTCTGGAAACAGGAATAAACTATATTCAGACCAAGCTAATAATCTATCTATTTTATTATTGTCCTTTCAGTGAAGATACTGAGGTTAGGATAGTTTTACCAAAAAGCAATGTTAACTTGAAAATTATCAACTAAAGCTTTCTAGGCAGTTCTTTATTTTGGAGCTATAATTCCATTTACTAACTACAGATGAATAACTCAGACTGAATCAGTGCAACATTTTCACTCTTTTTCCCAGCTGCATAAAGTTGCTATGAAATCCCCAAACTCCTGCCCACCATGAAAACAGCTGGAAGGAGCCACTCACCCGAATGTTGATCTGTTTGTCGTGGAGCACCCTCTGCAGCTCCAGAAGGCTGCCCTTCAATGTCCTGAGCTTCACAGCCAGCTGCTCTGCCTCGTCCTTGGTGTGAGCCTTCCCTTCCATAAGCAAGTTCTCATTGTGCACAGACAACTCTGACAAGGCTACCACCTTCTGTTCTATTTCAACCAGCATGTTCTGCAGCAGCAAAAACAAAGATCCGAATTCATACATTTTCCAGCACTTGTCACGTTTTCAGGCAAGACGACCTGCGGCCTACCTCACCCGTGTCCAAACTAAGAGAAAGTCAGATTATCATTATTTTGCCTTCCAGTCCCATTCAGAGTTCTGTAGAACATGCTTGTGAATGTTTGTATTTGCCATTTCAGTTTGCAACCCTTTTCAAAATAAGAAATTAAAAAGTTACTTGAAACAAATAACTTGTTGCAGAGGAGATGCTCTTTATTTGCATATTAAAGGTAAAGGATGGCTAAGAAGCTAGACTGACATCCATTGATGACCAGAAATGAAGCACGCAGCCAGAGTTACTTCTTTCCTCTTCTTTCATTTACACGTAATCAAGTGCTGCCTACCTCCTCCTATGTGTTGCTCTGGCTGTGTTGATAAGCTTCTCTTGTCACTATTTGCTCTTTCTGATTGGTGCATGACGGACTTAAGGATTTATGTATAATCCTCTTTAGTCTAAAGAGAGACTTAAAGTGACAAATCTCTGGCATGTTTATTCTCAAAAGCTACTTCCCTGACATTCCATTAACCATTCATGTATTAGAGACATCGTGCATATTTTGATCTCCCAGATTCAATGCTCAAATAAGTCTTGCTCAAAAACCTAGCCTGACATCAAATGCCTTTGTTTCCATAGCAACTCTCATGTATGAATTTAGGAATATTTCTCCTGAAGGAATACGTGCAGAATAAGATCGGCAGAGTCTCTAAAAGTGTAAAAAATATGCAAAACTTAACTGCATTAAGATTTTAAGAAGCAATAAAAGAAGAGCAGTATTAACTCTTCCACAAAGTTAACTTTTCTTTTTGAGTTTCCTACAGACTGTATTAAAAAAATACTGCTTTGTTAAAGTACATAGGGTTTATCTACATACAACAAAGGGCACTCAAGGACAGGTGATGAAAGAACTCTTGAGACTAGGCAGAATGAAAATCCCAATGATGAAGTATTGTCAGTGAAAATTCTTCAGACTTGCATGAAACTTAATCTCATTTAGCCTAAAATAATTGAGAGCATCATTCTTTAATAAGAAAAGCGATCTTTTGTACATCTGTCTCCTGTCTTTTTTGGTAATTTTAATTGTAATAGTCATATAATTCTAAACTATCATTTAAAAATAGAAAGCTACCACTAATTTGAGAACCTGGATGTTATAAATGATCTAAGTCTTGTTAATAAAAGTATTTGCTAAAAGTCTTATTGCAGCAACATGTCTTTACTCAGTTGTTCTGGTATTCTGAGTTGATTAATCTTCAAGCCACAAAACCACTAAATACTGATGATTATCCTTTATTTTTGCATGTATGTAAGGATTATTCTTGAAGAAAACACAGCACTATCCCAGTCATCACTGCTAGTGCCAGTATGGTATTCAGCTGGAAAAGGATGTGAATGAAAGTACACTGCAGGTGTTTTCATACCTGTCAGGTGAGCTGTTCAACAATTTCAGCTTGAGGAGAGCAAAAACAGTAAGGGAAGCAAATACAATGCCTTTAAAGCTAAACAAAACTACATCTTAAAATGTAGAACTTCAAACCTGTCTGCAGTCAGAACATTTGTTTTCCTACTGCTATGTTCACGTGGGCTTTCTGAAGTGCTGTTTGCAATCTTTAATGAGAAATTAAGAACAGGCTACATTTTGTTTCACAAACCTTTGAGGAAGCTTACTGAGCACACAGAAGATGCTGAGGAGCTCAGAAACTTCTCCACAAATATGCTGGCTCATTCAACTCAATAGCTGTCTTAATATTTTACCTGACAGTCTACCAGCTGTGCTTCCATGTCCATAGGCTCCTCGGCAGGAAGCAGAGCGGTGTCCAGCGATGCTCGGGTACTCAGTAGCCAGTGGTCAAGCTCATCGGCTTCACAGCGGTACCTCTGAAGGGCCTGCTCTTGCCGCTGTTCTTCGAGCTGCTCATTCAGTTTTTCCTAGAGGTACAAATTATATTTTACTTTTTAGGAGAAATAAACCGTAACAGTCGCTTCTAAAAAGTTGTTCCTCTCTATTTTGCACAAATTCTATGCAGGATTTCTAAGATATATTAAGACCTATCTTTTACAAAATATTATTTCTTTCAATTGATGAGTGTGTTCTTCTGATGACTGAAATTCTGTTTCAGTTCAGACACTTTATTTCTACTTTCTCCAGTAGAACTCTGCTGTTACAGCTTTCTAAAGGTGAGGTCTTTTCTGCCTACTTTTGCTGCTCTCCTGTGGGTTTCCCTACACATTGATTCAGTTTGCTCAATTAGTATACCACTGTTTGCTTAGGGAGAAAGATGCACATGAAGAAGAGGAATACACAGAGCTGAGAATGCATTGCAGGGAAAGGAAAGCAACTTTGCCTTTTTTGGCAGCAGGCTGTTAGTCAGCTTTACTGTCTCTCAAGAGAGGCACAAGAGGGGTACTTCAAGGACCAAACAAAGTATGGGTGGGCCTTTGGTACAGTCACATGAGTGAAGAGAAACCTGAAGAGCTGTCTACCTTCTCTGGCCTCTCACAGGATCCCTGAACCATGGGGTGTGGAAGGACATTAAGCTTCAAAGGCTGCTGATATCACAGCAACACAGATGCCCCGGGTCCATCCATCATCCATCATCCATCCATTGGAAAGACANGTGGCTGCTGATGTCACAGCAACACAGGTGCCCCGGGTTCATCCATCAGCTCATCCATCCATTGGAAAGACAGGGAGTGATGAGCAAGTCTTGCTCACCCTTTAATTGTCCCATATGAATCTGAAAACTGGCTGAACAGCTGCGGCCAGGCAACAGTGATCAGCGGCACAAAGTCTAGTGAGTGGCCATAAATGAGCCTCAACAAGTTTGCTAATGACACAAAATGGGAGGAGTGCCTGATAGGCAGAGGGCTATTCTGCCATCTAGATGGACCCTGAAAGGCTATAAAAATGAGCTGACATGAAGAAAGGAAAGTGTGAAGCCCTATACCTGCAGGGGAGCAACCCCATTGCACCAAGTACAGCCTGGAGGCTGAGAAGATGGGAAGCTGCTTGGCAGAAGAGAACAAAGGGGGTCCTGGTGGACTCCAGGTTGCACATGACCCAACAAGGTGTAAAAAGAAAGCCAGTGGTGTCTGGAGCTGTNCCCAGCAACGTGGAAAAAGAAAGCCAGTGGTGTCTGGAGCTGCTTTAGGAGTGTTCTCACCAGGATGAGGGAGGTGATCCTGCCCCTCTACTCCACACTGGTGAGTCCACACCTAGAGTACTGTGTCTAGTTCTGTGCTCCCCAATACAAGAGAGATATTGAGCTCTGAAGAGAATAGAGGGCATTTTGTGAAAAAGAAAACAAATAGGATGGTCATAGGATACTTAGTTATATCAGATAATGTAAAACCTAGGCATGGTGCAAATATTATGGAACAAGGGGAAAAGATTGTATTTGATCTGGCTGGGATGGAGTTAACTTCATTGCAGTCTGTACAGTGCTTTGCAGCTGTGGTTAAATCTGTGCTGATAACACAGCAATGTTATGGCTACCACTGAGCACAGCATAAAGGCTTTCTATCTGCCCCTCACAAAGGCCAACAGGCAGGGGTTGGCTGGGCCAAAAGGCTGGGAGAGGAGATAGTCAGGACAGCGAATCTGAACTGACCGAAGGGATACTGCACACCAGATGAGATCATGCTCATCAATAAAAGCCCAATAAAAGGGAAAGGGAGGGAGGGGCATTTGTGGTTATGGTGTTTGTCTTCCCAAGAAACACATGCTGAGCTTTCCAGGAAAGTAGCTAAACATCTGCCTGCTGATTGGGTAGTAGTGAACAAGTCTTCATTCCCTGCTTGCATGCACAGCTTTTCCTTACCCTGTTTAAGCTGTCATTATCTTGATCCATGAGTCTTTTTGTCTGCCTTCTATTTTTAACCCATCTCAGGGAGAGGAGTGAGGGTGGGTGTTTGGCTTTTGGCAGGGTCAACCTACAACACTTTGTAAGAAAATTCAGACTCAAATGTTCAGGGCAACTTCCTCACACAAAGAAGTGTTTGCACAGCATTTCTGCATGCTCAATTTCAGTTAAAAAATTAAAAACTGCTGTTAGAATAATTTAAAGAGTAATGATAGTTGTTAAATGTCTTAAATAATCCAGACCTGAACAGTTCTCAAACACTAGTTACTTAAATTAGGTCCACAAGAAAAGAACAATATTACCAGTCCACACCCTCACCAGCAAAATATTTTCATTACCTCTTTTATCTTTTATCTTTATTTCTACATTTACTTCTCTGGGGTGTTCTGGAAGATTTTATCTGTGAAATCAGAGCTATGAAGTACATAGGTGAAATTACTGAATGTTGTCCACATATCATACGTAATTCCTCGCCAGGATTATTACAGAATACTTGTGGTATAGTGTCAAAGTGTCCTAACCACAGTTAAGAGTAATATATCACTCATGCTTTATCTTGAAATTATTAGTTAGCATTTCCTAAGTGCTACCAAGATGTCTGTTAGATCCTGTATGGGGCGCAAGCTATAAACAGCTAGACACCCTATTCTACTTGCAACCCTTCATTTTTAATTAAAAGCTATTTTTCTTCTGGGAAGGAAAAGCTTAGCACAACTTTGCTATTTTAAAATTAAAAAAAGGTATTTTCTAATGACCTGTTCACTGTCCTAGGTGACTGGACAGAACTAAAGCAGCTGAAGCACTCTCTTGTAATCCAGTGTCTTGGTCTAACCCCAGCTGGCAACTAAGCACCATGCCTTAGATCCACACAGCCAATTCTCACTCTGCTTCTCTGAATCAATTAATGATAGAAAATATGAAGGCAGTAGTTGCTGCATTTGTGAATTCACTGCTGCAGTTCTTAACAGTACAGAAATAAAGCTGCCCTGCAGTGTTCAAAGTAGCCAAACTGTAACCAGCTCTAACATGATGGCATGCTCTCACCTGTACAATATATGCAGCAACATTCTTATTTGTAACGAGCTTGTAAAAATCCCCTTAGTATTAAAGGATTTTTGGTAAAGTTGATAGCCAAAGAAATAAAGAGGTGCATCTTCCATTAAAAAAAGTTTCCACGCAAATCACTGGGAAGGTGAGTGTAGACAGCAACACAAAGATTTGGAAGAAGAGCTGTTTCTTGTTTTAAGCTTTCCCTCTTTTCTTGTCTAGCAGCTTGGAGAGGTGACTCCTCAAAAGCATAATGTAGACAATGTGACTTTTTAATATCTGCACTTCATTTATACACACACACACAAACATATATATATATACACACACGTATATATATGTGTGTGTGTGTGTGAATATATATCTCCATACGGCTATATACAGCCAGAGAAACTTGGAACATATATAGTATTTGTGTGTTCCAAGTTCTTTCTGGCTGCTTATCACTTAGCAATAAGATGAGGGGCTCACTAAAAAAAGAATGGTTATTTATTACTGAAAGGAATTGTGAGAAATAAGCAGAACTGAAAATTACTTTTTATTTTTAATGGTGGCTAAAAATATTGGTGATGTTTTTTCTTGTACCTCTAATAGCTGTCGTTTTCCTGATGCCTTCATTCGAATTGTGGCCATTCGCTCTGCCAAGACCGTGAGGGTGGACTGCAAAGCCATTTGATCAGCACCTTCTGCATCCAGTGGCTCTGAAACAAGCTCCTGGGCCAATGATGTCTGAAGCTCACTGATTTCTTCTTGCAACATTAAAATCTCATCCATCAAAGCCTATTAGGAAATGAGAGCAGAGAATGCATTTGCTTCACTTACCAGAGAGAAGGAAATATTTCAGGAGATATAGACTAAAAATAAAATTCAAGACAACTATCTCGAGGGATCAGAGCATCACTACCAGTATGGCAGAGACAGTATTCCATAAGGACTGAGTCCTGCTTTTAGAGGCTTGAGTTAGGATCATATATCTGGTCACTTAAATATGGATTTAATTACATATCTTGAATTTCAAACATATCACAAGGAATTATTTTGGAAATTGGAAATTTTTTCTTCCAATAAATTATCTGTAGGGCATTCTAGTATTCACAGTAAAGATAATGAACAAGTGAGTCTGTGTTTGTGAGAGAAAAATAGGGGCATGTTTCAGCTTCCAGCCTAAAACTTTCTAACTGGATAAAGAACATCCAGCCATAGATGAAAATATTCAGAGATTTATTCCATGGTACCATCCTTTTATAGGTCTATTGAAAACTGGTTCATAGGATAAGAATAAGAGTAGGAACTTATTTTGCACCATGGAATAAATCTCTGAATCTGGACAGACCAGATAGATTCAAGCTATCAGATAGAAGGCTTAGGTGATTACAACTCAGACCTACGTCAGATGCATTACTTAATAAAGTATTCTCTTATTATTCAGATCATTATTTCTTGAGACTTCCCTTGTGAGGGAATCTTTGTGTGCTTTTGCTTTGTTTAGTTTAACAAGGTGAAAAATGTACTTTGATCAATATACAATGCATCAGTATTGGTTATGATCTTAGTAAATTCAGCAACATTATAAATACTTTTCAGCAATGATGCTGAAGAACAGTATGTATATATGTATAGCTGTCATTGGACACAATATTGGAGAAAAGCTTTTGCTGAAAATTTCAACCTATTCTATTTCTTTCAAAAAAGGCTTCTTTTTAAAAGAATCCCCATCACACCGCCTTTAGAACAGAAGGAAGCCCAGAAAGGCATGACATACAGTTAATAGAGAAGGTTGAAGCAACAAATGCATATGTTTGAGGCATCCAGCCATGAAGAAGGTTACTGTCTAAAAAACAGTACAAAAGATATGCAGGCAATGTGCACTCTCCCCCTCCTCCTCACATACAAGATTTTACCTGATGTTCAGCCATCTGGCTCTCTGGGCTTTTGGCTGGTTCCAGACTCTCATTTAGTTTCATTTCAGTGGTCTCCATTTTCGTGGATATAGACTGGAGTGTGTCCTGATACTTCTGTTGGCGCTCAAGAGCTTCATAGAGTGTGCGCTGCTTTTCACTGATCTGAAGAAGAATGGAAGGTATAAACTCTGCTTCATATGTCCCTAGGCTTAAGACACTAAAGCAAAGAAACTTGCAACAAGTTTTCAAGAGTATAAATTACAAAGCAAAACATCCATATTAAAGGTATTTATTTACTTAAAATATCATCAGTAGAATTCTAGGTTCTGCTGCTTAAAAGAAATAGACAAGAATAAAGCAGGGGAAACCTATGCACATTCTCATGCACAATTTTAGATTTCATACACTCAAATATGGATGTGCACTATTTTCTAAACACATAGATCCTAATACCCCATAACAGCTACTGTTCCTCTGAAAGGAATTAAAATCTATAGTATGTGATCCAGATTCTGACCATTTTAATAAATCACTGAACGATTATGCTGCAAAACTATACAGAAATGTGTTGATCCAGTGTTTGGAGAAACTGGATTCTGGGCCTTCTTTGCCTACTCATCCAGCATGATAGGATATCCCTACCAGATTATGGAATATAGTCTGTCAATAGTCAATATTTCTGAAGCCAACTATGAGCTTTAATGACTCTTATTTTTATTAATGGAGGTCCATCTTGCACAGGCTTTCAAACAAAGGACAAAAATAATATATCCCTACAAACAATTAAAGTTACCATTTGAAAACCAAAAACTGCAGGGAAGAATATATGAGCCAGCTATTTGAATTTTATTCCTTACAAGCTAGCCAACTATTTTGAAGTCTCCAAATGCAAACTTACCACATTTTTCAGTGTTTCCCAAGAACGCTGCAAATCATCCAATTTGGCACTAGCAGATGATTCTAAGCCTGGTTCATAAAACTCCTGGGTGGCTGAGGTGCTGGGTTGAATTTTAGCAGCTTCTGTCTGCAACTGTTCAGCAGATAAGGCTTGGTAATAAGCAATGTCCTACAAGCATGAAGTACATTATTGCACCTTCAAAAAGGAAGATACTGCATGCTATCCCCCCAATACTGCCCCACTGCATATGTCCATTAAAATGAAGCTCACAAAGCCAAAATCACCAGGAAACCTCCTGATAATACAGTAAATCAATATCTAATAGTATCAGACTAAGCATGTTTTGGACCTTCACTATGAGGATTTTGGATGCATTTTTTTCATGTTCATATTAGCTAGGAGGTGCAGAAGGCAACAGTGGACAATCACAGAAAGGCTGGGAGGAGAAGTGCTATAAATGGGAGTGTTGTTCCAGCACCATTACAACTACACATGGGGGAAAACTCATCACAAAAGACAGTGGGTTATGGTACTGTAGGTGGCAAATACCAACCTAATGAACACTATCACAGAGAGAGCAGCAGAAGAACCTAAAAGGAATATACTGAAGGACTGGTAAATGAGGCAAGAAAGAGTATGAAGCATCAGCTTATTGTAAGCTTTCAAACAAACAGGGAGCCTCAACTAACTTATAAAAGATATTCAGAAAAGGGACCAAAATTACAAAGAAAATAGAAGAATGTTCAAACCACCAATGAAAATTCAAGAGTGGAATTATTTCTCACCACAAGTTCTATACTTAGTGTATGGAGATTTCTTCCACTGTTGCAGATGACAACTGAAAACATCTACAGAAAACGTAGAATTAAGGAAACAAGTACAGTACCTATACTTAGGTCAGGAAAGCAGACTTGATGACAAGGATTATTTAAAACTGAAACCATGTATGACAGTTAGCACTACATTATTTGGGGGGTGAAAAATGCTGCCTCAAGGGAGGGTGCAAAGCAGACAGAACCAGGCTCTTCTCAGTGGTGCCCACTGACAGAAACAGAGGCAATGGGCACGAAGTGAAGCACAGGAGATTCTCTCAGAATACCAGGAAATGCTTTTTTACTGTTAGGGTGACTGAGCACTGAGACAGGCTGCCCAGGGAAGTTGCTGGGTCATCCTTAGAGACACTCAGAATCAACCTGAATATAGTCCTGGACAACCTGCTTTACATGGTCCAGTTTGATGAAGGGTGTTGGGCCAGAATATCTCTGGAGGTCCCTTCAACCTCAACCCTTCTGTGATACTGTACAGATGTATAAAAGTTAGGTACGAAACAAGACTAATTCTGAGGTACTGGAGCTCAAAGTGTAAGAAGGATCCTAATTTGAAACAGAAAGCAAATACATTATTTAATACCATATGTGAACAAAGCCACACAAACTCTGGAAGAGCCAGATCACTCCCATAAAACAGAGGCCAGATCACTCCCATAAAACTGACCAAAAGTGTCCCATGAGGTACTTCTTCAAAGACAATAAATGGGAAACTTAAAAAATTTAATGATGAAATCCTTACAATGTCCAGGAGCCAGCATGGAATAGGTAAGTGCTTAGCACAGCATTCAGGACTGCAATTTCAGAATTTTTCACTCTGACCACAAGCGATCTTTCCAAGTAATGGTGAAAAATTGCGCCAGTGGAGGCAACTTCTCATTTTGCCTTGCCTGCAGCTGCTCTCCCTTTGCCAGTCCCCTCTCAAGATCACTGCTTCTGTGACCTCCTACTATCCTTTCAGAATAAAGGACTTGTTTTCACAGAGAGAGAAAAGCAATCCCTTTCCCCATCTTTTCAACTGCTTTCTGGAGTGTACAACATGGCAGCTTATCTTTGGCAGAGCCTTCACATGATTCACAGGAATCCAGATGTTCATGCAAATGGAAGATTTTCTTGTCCCTATAAAGGCCCTAATACCCCATGGCTGTTCTAATGAAAAGTAGCCAATAAACAGTAGTCAAGCTTTGTTGTTAGATGAAGTGGCAAAAGGGTGTGTTTAGATTTCGTAAGAAATGTAACAAGGGCCGGTGCAACCTAGATTAGTGTTTATAAGGGAAAGAGAAAGAATCCTTAAGTAGCCTGTGTACAAGGAGATAGAAAAGCATTTAACAGTGACCCAGTGGATAAGACTAAAATCACAGGATCAGCTGTGGCCTACAGGGCATCATGCCAACACTTCAGCTTTTCCAGTTCAACTGCTCTGCCCTGTGTATCAGGAAAACCAAGTTTTAAAGAGCGTGTCAAATTTTAATCAATTATATCTTTGGGTAAGTGCAAGGAGATTTAGCCCCAAAGGATTCTCATTCAGTACTGAGGCACAGATAAAGTGTCTGATTTTGCTAAATATCAAAATTAACTGCATTTCAGGACTGTTAACATAATATTTTATATATTATGAAAT
Source organism: Urocynchramus pylzowi (assembly GCA_013397555.1). Classification (NCBI taxonomy): domain Eukaryota; kingdom Metazoa; phylum Chordata; class Aves; order Passeriformes; family Fringillidae; genus Urocynchramus; species Urocynchramus pylzowi. The sequence continues at coordinate 258,247 of VZRH01007407.1, forward strand.
TCCTCAGTGTTTCCAACATTAACACCTTTATAGATCCCCCCTACCCTGCTGTTTTTGGAGGAGTTTCAAAAAAAAAAAAAAAAATTTAACTTATGGTAGTGCTAGAATTGTCACTTTCTTGTATTTCTGGTCTTGTTTTAATCTATTTCAATACATATCCTCATTATTTCACTAATAAGCAGTTGGCACTTGTTTTATATTTTCATTACTTGTTAGAAGTGTAAAAAAAGTGTGCAGATGTCTGAGTTCAGACTAGCTATGTTTCACCATAAAGAGATGCTAGGAAACTGATGAAACACTATAGAGAGTTATTTAGGATGAATTAAAAAGCAGTCTTAACTCATAACCTTTCCTTCCCCAATTGCCTCTTCAGAAGAGTTTTACAATATTTTCCAAAGACTAAACTCACGTTATTCTTCACTTTCTAGAGTTCCTGCTCACATTTTTTTCTGGTAGTTTGCACATGATCTCCCTGTGAGAAATTCTGAGTTCTTAACTCAGGCTACTTTTTAAAACAAAATATTTCCAAATTTATTTTGCTGATTTGCTATAAAAATATAAAATATTTATAACTTACATTTGAGCTCCTAGTTCACTAACATCTACAATATTGTTTTTTAACCAACCTTCTCTCCTGAAGTCTCCCTGGGCATTCATCAAGACCAGCATTGGCAGTTTCATAGCTTCTTTAGTCTTAATCTCATGTGAGTGTGAACCTAAGAATTTTGTAAGTAAACCACTGCATTTTGGAATGTTCTTCTGCTGGTTGTTTAACACATGCAGGTCATTTCAACATTAACCACACTGAAGAAAACTTCAGCTCTAAGTTTTTACGATTGTTACAACAGCATCAACTTTATCTCTCTCAAAAATTTTCTGCTAAATGAAAGACATAATATTTTTATTCAATTTTGCCCTGTAAATCACTTATTCTAAAACTTGTATTTTGGCATCAGCTCATGGTGCAATAACATGTTCACTGTGTTTTCCTTATTGTCTGAGTGACTGGAGCTGTTTGACTTGTTTTACATTTCATACAAAAGTAATGAACTGACATTAGCTTTGTTGATTAGGAAGCAAGCTGCTTTTGGTCCTTTAACTCCTTCATTAATTAATGGTGTCATAAGACTTCTATGTTGAAATATATAGATGCCTTTCGACTGTAAGTCAACTTCACAAGGAACTTTCTGATTATCTAAAATGATAGAAAACTAGAAAAATCCTTCTTATGCATTATACAACATTTTTTAGTATGCCACTGATGATTTTGTCACCACTCTTACTATCTTACATTAATATTTTTTCTTATGTATAGTAGTTAGCAACTTCTATAGCACCGTATGCATTTCTGAAATTAGCAGAAGGAATCAATGAGTATCTTGCTCAAGCTTGTCTAATTCTACTCAGCAGTGCAACACAACATATTCTAACCTTCAAATCTGCAGTGGTCAATTTTGGAAGCAGTCACAAATGCAAAACCAACCAATCAACCACAAAATCCAGAACATGATTAATTCAGTGAGCTGGTGATGGCTTCTAGGGCTCGTTTCTAAATTACTAAAGCATAACATTTTATGTGTGACTTTATGTGCACAATATTCAATGTGCTGGCTCAATGTTTACATTTTAATCAATACTCATATATACTTGCTCCTATGAGAAATGCAAGAGCCCTCAGTCTTGATTTAAAATCTAATATCTGCTATTTCACTGATCTGCCTCACTGGCACTTAAAATAGACTGCCATGGAAATGAACAATACATGAAAAAAACCCACATGAAAGTTAATAACTGAAATGATATTAAGTAGAAGATACCAGGCTATGATTTCAGTGCCACAATGGCAATGGTACAGTAAGATGGATGGATATGGACATAATGCAATGTTTCATTATGGGGGGTAAAAAAGGGCATTTTTTCTCAGGATGCAAGATTCCATTGAGTACTACTGAGAAAATAAAAATTACGTTATAAGTAGAAAACACTGGTGACATTGCAATTGTCACTTAAAATTTATTTTTAAAAATAATAAATAGCTGTAACACTGGATTTATACAATTTCAATAACTGTATCCATTTTAAACCAGAACCTGAAGGTTCAGTTTGGTAAGAGGTTAAGCCTCAGTTCCTCGGAGCTATAGATAAACATTATTTCAGAGGATTAAATAAACCACCTGTGGAATGGAACCATGTATGTCTGAGATAAAAGCTGAATGAATGCCGAGAGAGGTACCTGGTTAACAGAAGCATCTGTATTAGCCACAGGTGAGGGAGAGCGACAGGCAGGTGGAGAAGAAATCTCACTGTTGGTTCCCTCCTCCCCAGACTCCTCAGTGACAGGGGAGAGCAGCGTGTGACAGCGACCAGCAGTCATCTGCCACAGGAAAAGCAACCCCAGAGCACAGGAAGAAAATCAGTTACCTCAGCTGAGGCTTGACTTAGCCTGAGATCAAAACAACACACGGCCAGAATTACCACGACATTAATTAGTCATGCTTCATGCTCCTACATTTACCAGTTTAGAAATCTGTTGAATAAATAGTCTCGTTTACTTGTCATGCTTCAGAATGAAAATGCTCTCCTGTACCCTAATGGATTTTAAAAGATAATGTAGAGCAAGCAACTCAATAATTAAAAATTCAGGTTTGCCTAAACATCTTCTAATACAATCTCTGCTGCACACAGAAATACTATGGAGAGCTACAGAATACTGGACTATTTGTCTCAGTATCCAGGTCCAGTTGGAACAACAAGGAACAGACTTGAAATATAAAATACACACAACCCAGTATTCAAATGTAACCTCCTTCCTTCCCCCATGTTGCTACAGAGGGATAAATCCTGAAGTCTGACACTCGGACAAAAATCCCAGTAGCATCAGCAGAATGTTTGTAATGAGACCCAGTTAGAAACAAACAAAAGCCAAGTCAAACATTGGGCCTATGGCAGTGCTTAGACAGCTTTCATTTCCAGTACACTCATCTGAGAATACAGCAGCATACTGCCAATTATCACATCAACATTTTGATGTGTGAAAAGCCTATACGCTGCAACATCTAATGAAATCATATTTATTCTGGTTTTATTTTATTCCTGCAACTCATCAATTTCTTAGCATTTGTTCTTGCATGCTGACAGCTACAAAATAAAAAGCACAATATTTGCATATTATTGCTCACAAATTTCACATATTTGTTAAATAACTTCAGCCTTTATCAACAAGTCTTGAGAACCCACATAAAGCAAAATACAGTAAAGGGAAGCTGCAACTCGTTTGGTTTGCCACACTACAGCCATTTCAAAAGGTAGATGTGAGCTGTGGCAATTTGCTGCACAGGGGTGTCGTAGTGATGCAAGAGGCAGCAGCTCACATAATGAGTACAGACACCAAGACATTGCTTACCATAACCACCGAGGGATGAGTGGGGTGTGCTGGGAGCAGGTCTGAATCCAGCTCCTCCATTCCCTCGGACAGCCCCTCCACTTCTGTCACTGTCAGCAGCATGGTGGCATGTTTTGCTTTCATTGTCAGCATCTTGCACTTGGAATTCAAAGAAGCAATTTGCTCCTGGTATCCTTTGATCTTCTGAGCCAGCTCCTGAGGAAACATTTTTTTCCCCCTAGTGCTGATGCAGCCGGGAAAGGCCACAGGACCGGCAGCATTTCAGCTTCCGCGGCGAAGTGCAGCTGTCCCCTCCCAGCGCAGCCGCCACCACGGCAGCGCCGCCGCTCTGCTGACGAGCGGGATGTGGCCAGCGGGGGGACCCGGCCGGGCGCGCCCGGGAGCGGCGGCGGCCGCCGAAGGCTCCGTGTGCGCCGCACGGCAGAGCGCAGGAGGGAGGGAGGCAGGGACGCCTCACGTTCGCATCCTGCCTGAACCTGAGCCCACCTCTGTGAGCTGCGCGCTGCAGCAAAGGGCGCGTCTCTCCCTCTTCCTGCCCTATTTCCCCCCGCCCCCCATCTACTTCCATTTATCTGAGGAAGATGAAGCTCCCCCGCATAGTGCATGCCAGGGAAATGAGGTCATGTAGTGGCCACAACTGCAAAAAAATGCCCCGTTCAGCTCTTACCAGAAAGAATGAATTGTCCAAACAATAACTCGCAGGGTCTAACAGGCTCCAAAGTGACAGAACAATCAGTCACATAATAAGATTAAATGCAGACTGGATCTCTTTTTGTCACTGTTTGGATAAGCTGTATTTTAATCTCGTTTTGGTTGTGTGTAAGTCTACTCAATTAAAAGTTGAAAGTTAACCTTTCTTTAAAAAGAGATAGGGAAACTAGCATAAAGCAAACTATATTTTAAACTATTGGGGGTTTTATGCTTAGGAAATGGTCTATGTATGTGGCCAAACACCAACATAAGCTTAAGACTTTTAGACAAGAAAGATGAAAATGAATAGCCTTATGACTATTCATAAGTGTCTTCTCTCCTACCATATACTGTTGCCCCGTTCAGTATCCAGTTTCAAAGCTTTCAATTAATACACTTCAAATAAAAAACTGGTGGAAGTGTTTCATATTCCTGCTGAAACTATTGTTCCTGTCTCCCTAGATGCTCAGTAATAAGTTAGAGTTTTGCTCTAAGAAGTGAAAACATTTGTATAAGCTTGCCTGCTAAATTGATGATCATTTGTTCAAGTATATATTTCCGTTTAATTTTGTATCTGCTTTTACTTCTTCAATGTTGAAAGATCTAATAGGCATAATAATATATTATTACAATATCTTTTCCAAAGTAAATAAGACTACTGCTTCAGGCTGATAAATTAGAAGATTTTTTTTGTTTGTATGACATTTTCAATAAGAAAATTCTTCTAAATTCATTGCAAGAAATACCAAGTTAGGAACTGAAACAGCTCAAAGACTGAGGATGAGACTTCACTGCTTGAGTTTAATGGCACCTTGTCACCATCTGTTAGCAAAAAAAGGGCCTCTCTCCAAAGCTTTCCTTGGAGACTAAAAAAAGTCTTGATTATAAAACATAAGCAGAATAGTCAAAAACCAAGCTGCAATCAAATCAAGCCACAAATTTAATGGCTAGCAGCTTGAATAGTTATCTGCTCTTTGGCAAATTCCAGTCATTTCCAAATGCTCAATGAATGACACATCAGAGCCTCAGAAGAAAATTATTCTTATTCAGTATACTCTATTTCCTCACATTACCAATTGCAATGACATTTGTGGTATTGATGTCCAATGCACTGAGTACCAAAAATGCCTCTTTCAACTGAAAACAAGGAAGAGTAAACAAAACACGGGTCAGTAGACATGGTATCTACTTACATACATGCATATTAATACAAGCTTCCCAAAAATCAAGATGTAACTTCCTTCTACTTTCTTCCTTCTTCTTATTTTAATTCTAAATATAGCTACTACAAATGTCCCCTTAAGATCTTTTACATACAGCCTTTAACAGGGGATGTGGTAACTGATATTTTCTTAAATTAATAACACACCTAACAAACATCTCGACAGGCATTCTAATTGCCTTTAGAAGTAGTCTAATAATATGTGGTTCAGAAATTCACTTCATGTTATGCTTTTTCACAGGTATTTAGCAAAGAAAACATGAGCCAAAAATATTCAAAAAATATGCTTACCCTAAAAACTCTCTTACCCCTAAATATATAAAGCTTGCACGTATGAAGTCTGTCTGTTCTGGCTGATCCCAAAATGTGCATTATCATAAAGGTGCTGTCTTCCTGCAGACGTTTAGGACCACTCTTAGCTACTAAACTTGCTCAAATGTACATGAAACTTCAAGCTGTCCCATTTTTAATTCCCTCCTGCCTGCAGCATTATTCCTTCCTCCAGCAATGTTACCCTGAATCGAAGGTCACTCTCCTGCATTTGCTGTTCCAGAATATTTGACTAGAGAACAGTAGCATTATCAATTCAATACTAATAAAACCAAAAGTGCTTGTATATCAAAAATGCTCTTGAATTTATACTAAATAACAGTTGTAACAACTGGACAGAAAATGAGCAACACATGTAACACATTAGGTTATACTACACACCAGGAGGGATAGCTTTAACTCAAATGCAAAGAAATGGTGCCATCTGGTGCCAGAAGCGACACACAGAGAGCAGTGGTGCATTTTCTATCCTAGGAATTACACAACAGACAGGTGGACGTGAAAGGGGCTCAGGAGGAGCTCTCAAACCAGCATAGCAAGAAGGCTGCACAGAGACTGTTGTGATTTATTCAAGAGCTGTCAATCCATGAGTTTGTGGGCAGGACCTGCAACTCCAGAGTACAAAAATCTTCCCCACACAGATTTTAAAGAAACCTTTGGAGTGAATGGTGCAGTTTTCCTCCAAATCTATTGTGGGTTTCCTTTGATCCAAGTCTCTTGGTATTCTTTACAGAATGTGACTGGGATGAAAATGAGCAAGTACTTTAGGATATACATGTGTATACGTACAAGTTCTTTAGGATATACAAATGTACATATGGATCACCAAACTAGTTGTGATTAACTGACCAACTGCTGAATTTTGACTTCTGGGACACTCCTCAGTCAAGTTTTAATGTCAACTGCCCCTTAATTATGCGATGCTTTTGTGTATCATAATGTTGTCCGAATATCTAACTGAATAAACAAATAAACTGCCCACGTTGTACCAACAGCAGGAGCTCCCTCTCTGGGGTCAGGTCTACCTGCTCAACTAGCCTCTAGAAAATCTGAAAAGGAACTCAGCTATCTTATGACTACTGCTTATGAAAAGTTGTCTGTGTCAGTGAGCTGCCACTGAGCCCCATGTTTTTGATGCATTTTGGGTCCCATACCTCATTACGTGAAATCTGGACCTGGAGCTCCTGGATGTTGCTGGTTGCTATTGGCTTGTCTTGGATCTCGCGATGGGCGCTCTCGATCATCTGCTGCAAATGTTTCATTTCCTGCTCATATTGCTCATACTGAACCACTGCTTCCTAGAGAAGGGAAAAAAAAGATTGAGTGTCTGCATGAAAATTAATTTTCACTTAGTCTAAGCATGACAGACCTCCCTCATGAAGTATCTGGCACTCACATCTTGATAAACAAAGCAGGAGTATAGTCAGAAAAATACCTATTCATAAATATTGTGAATTGCAATGATTTGAATGGTTTCATTTATTCAAGTATTTCCCAAACCCACAGTCCACATAACATGGTATTTTAGATTTCTGATGTAAGGTGCTGTAACTTCCGATTCCAACAAGTACCTGAACCAAACACAGCCACAAGAAGATAGCCTTGCTTAGTCTCATGGTTTTATTATAAAACATTTTCATCTGCTTTTTCACTTCAGGTGTTCATTTTTGACTATAAGAAAAGCTCAGATATTACAGAAAATACAAACTGGGAAAGGATTATGAAGATTGACTCAGATAATTATCCTACCAATGCAGTATCAGTTCTTTCTATCATAGATGCATAAGCAGTTTATCTAACCCATTTTTTAAATTTTCAGTGTGACATTGTAGCCTTTCTTGTATTTAAGCATCGTTAATTATCCTAAATCATCAAGTCTCTTCTGTTATCCAACTTGAAACTTTGTAGTTGCACCCTAGCCTATGGAATATGCTATGTATACTCCTATCACTAAATAGCAGAGAAGAAAAGCTTATTCTCTTCTTCATAAATACCTTTTACATATTTAATTATAAATCCAAACAATCCAACAAAATCTAATGTACTCGTACGTAGCAAAACTTGAAAATACAAATTTAATAGACATTGAAAATCAGAAAAAAAAATATAAACTATAAACAAAGAGAATAAAAATAGTTATTTTTATACCACAGTTAATTAACTTAATAGTTTTTTATGCAAACTTCAGAAGCAGCTGATGTTATAATGTTATATAAATTTTATGAATTGATTATATATCTTATACAATTAACCTGCATACAATTGTATATTAGCTGTTTGTCTAGCTAATCCTAACAGCATTACAAAAATCATAGCAATATCAGGGAGACAACTGAGGTGAGATTCTGATGAGTAAATCAACACTTAACACAGTCGTGAATATTAAAGTCAGGAATAACTGAGACTTAAGTGGGGAAATTCCTAACGGTGCTCCAGAACAGAGGCATGCGCAGAGGTATGAAACTCTGCGTTTTCACCACAATTTGTGTGTCGCTGTTCAAGCTCCTCTGAGTGGTTGATGGGATGGAGTTGCACTTGCCTGCATGATGTTGCACTGCTGGATGGCCGTGTGCTGCAGGCGGCTGGCCTCCTCCTGCAGCCGCAGGGCGCTGTGGCACATGGGCAGGCTGGTGACCACCTCCTCCGGGATCCTCAGGGCACTCTGGCAGTCTTGTACTGCCTGAACTTTTGGCTTCAGTGACTCCATCTCAGACAACAGATGCTAGAAACAAAGTCAGGGCCACGATAAACCAATTTTTCAGAACTCCCAGAGCATTTCATGCAGCCGAATAAAAATAGAGGTACATTCAAGCAATAAAAGAAAAAAAATATTATCTATTTTCTAAATTGCATATAATTACAAACAATTTCTCTGGAGTTGCTCATTGTGAAGTGAGAATAATGATTATCTAAGCAAAAAGCCCATATACTAGATAGAAAAATAATAAATTAAAAAGCATAGTAGTACCTATTTCTAAGTGTCCAAGTAAAAAAAATACTTCTATTAACAGATTTGAGAAAATAGATTTACAAACTCCACACATCAAAGCAGCACAAGAGTAATTTATATATGCATGTATCTCAGTGTTAAAATCTGAGTGGAACTCCTTGCTGGGACATAGAAGGATTATTTTCAAAACAGCACATGAATCCCATTGTATTCACAACTTTCCTTTGAAATTACAAACCATGGCTGAAAACGTTGCTTAAAATTCAAAAGGCAATCAATCTGAAAGGAACAGAGCTACACAGAACCCTTTTTCTTTGAATAATCACAAGCTGTATGCCTTTGTGAATAGTGCCTATTGCATACAAGATGCCCATTTAAGCTGTCTGTTCATATACATGAGAAGGGTCTAAGTGCAATGGTTGGAAAAGAGATTTGACCACCATTATTTTTATCTACATTGAGGAGTTTAATGTATGTACAGATATGGAAAAAAAAAAAAAAAAGGAAAAGGCGAAGTTGATAAAAAGGGCCTTAGCACATTAGAAAAAGATTTGAGATTCAATAGATATAAATCAGCTGGACAATGAGGCAAACAGGGATAGAGAGTTGGTTATTTCCCTTCCCCTATACCACACAGAGAATGATAGCTAAGTGGGTCTCAAGTGCATACTGATGAGAGGGTTGTGGTTTGGGTTTTATTTTTGCAGTTTCATGACATATGGTGGGTAATCTAACCAGAGTTTCAGTATAATGACCTATTCCTCAGGCAGCACAGGTGGGGCCTCTCCTCTGTCAGACCCCAAACTGCTGGCAAAGAGTGTCTTAATTGTTCAGTCAGCAGCCAGAGGCACGCTGGGGGGCTGTGTGCCAGCCAGGAGCTTTCCAATGTCCCCTCTCTGGTCTGGTGAAACAGGTGGGCAGGGGCTACAGCCCCTTTCTATAAAAAAGAAAGTTGTATTGTGAGATCTGCTAGAGCCAGGACAAAGAACATGCATAAACCCAGTGTAAACTCCATGTTCCTTTCTTCTTATGGTGGGTGATGTGTTTCACTTACACTTTTCAAGGCTACATTTTGAAATCTGCTTGCAAGTCCCCAGAATAAAGACTGCATATTTTAATGAAAAGGAAAAGCTGTGAAAAGGAAAAGCTGTGCAAATTTACCTTTCTTCCATATGTTTTTCTGCAGATTTTAATCCTACAGTGAATCTGCTGACATCCAGCTTTTACTGGCAGACTGAGACAATTAAACTTCCATATTAGTTTGCAGAATGAAACATGTCTTGAGAAACTCAGAAAGCTGTAACTTACCTTATTTCTCCTGTTAAGAGACTGAGACCAAAACTAACAAACTGACAAATCTCCATTGCAGATCAAATGCAATAGAGAAAACCATAATACCTTATGGAGGTAATTCAACTAAGCATACAAAAATGTTACTGGGTTTAGGGAAACCTGAATTGTCTCCTAGTGGTCCAGATGAGAAGCTGGCAACAAACTATATCATTGTGTCTCTATCTGTAAAATAATGATAACAGTCTTGACTTCCTTCTGAAGTACTTTAAGAACCTCTTGACCATAAGCACTAGATAAGAATTAGGCTTTATAACAATTATTGATATGGATTAAATGGATTGGATGCACACTTCTCAGAACTGCATCAATCTAAGAACGGGCTCATAAAGATCTATACTTCAACCATTCCCTTGGAGAGAATGATTCTTCTTGCTCCATCCCTTATCTCCTTGGCAGTAATTTGGGGCTACACTCTGAAACAATGACACACCTAAGAAACACAAAAAGCAGTCTCATCAATACTCATTATCCTTTATGTAAGATCACATTACTTAAATGTTAACTTTGAGGTCCTGGTCTTTTACCTGTCTGTGTGAAAGCTGCTCTTTCAAGCTCAAATGCCCGAGCTCTGGAGACGTCAGCATGGCTTGGGCTTGCTCCAAAGCAGCCTGTAGGGCTCTCAGCTCAATTTCAAATTTCTTCATATCCTGTAACACATTTGATTCAGGGATGAATAAGAGGAAAAAATAGAAATCACTATAAATATATCTGTGTGGATTTTGCAGGTACATCCCCCTTACATAGAGTGCAAGAAACAACTCATAGTTTTGACAGTTAATTTTAAATGTTTAAAATATTAGATAAAAATACCAGTCGTATGATAGTCTAGAAAAAGGGATTGCAATGGCAGAGTTATTATTTTAATTTCTTCAATCTCAAATACAGCATGTACTTTATAAAACTGAAAAAGCATGTTCATTCTTTTCATTGCACTCCCTTGTAGAGGTAGGCCTTACATTATGGAATTCTGGTCTGGTCCAGTACTGATCTAAATTAATAAATAAGAGTGTTCAGATAGCATTTAAGAGAAGAATAAAGGAAACAGCAGAACATAGGTGTCAACAAATACACTTCTCAAGTATCTAAACATAGGTGCTCAGTGTTATTTGAGACTCACCATTACCTCCAATGTATCCATTCAGAAGGGGCACTTAGAGCAGGACTTAAAGAAATCTTCTGCCTTTCTGAGTCAGCACCTGAAGGCAGCATCTCAAACAGTGCAAGATAACTGACTTCAGGCAACAAAGACATGCCCTACACAGACCACAAATTATCTTCACTGCTAATAAACTCAGTTGTATGATGCATACTAGCTGCCAGCTAGCATTAGAAAAACTGCTTTCATTTACCTTGGCAGCATCTTGGAGGTTTGGTAGCTGCACTTTGATAACTTGCTGCAGTTCCTCTGTCCGCCGCCCCAGTTCCAGTACTTGCTGTGACATCCCTTCGGTACAGTAGACACTTGCCAGGAAATCAATCCTCTCGCTCATGGCCTCAAGATCACCATGAATCTCTCCAGACTCATCAAGAATGCTCTAGATGGAGATACAGACAAATTGAATGTCAGGTTTGAGACTCAATTACACATATCTTTTAAGTATATTGTTCTAAAAACTCTTTAATCTATACACATTCCTGAGCCTATGATTAAGTTCCACTGATTTCCTGCAAGGCTTAGGCAGTATGCTTAGTTCTGAAGGTCTGCTGAAGTGCTTCAGTTTATAGAGACTGGGAAATAAAAGATTACGTCATGAAGCTTCAGCAGCTGTACTTATCAACACATTAATTTTAGTGTTCTGCTACATACATTTAGTGTTTTGCGTGTAAAATATAATATAAGCAATCTATGGAGAAGAGTTGTCCTGGAAGCCTCATATACCTAATAGAAAGTAGCAGAAAGCACATGGGTGCAGTGCTCTAGCAGGGCAGGAGTTAATAATGCTGCCTAAAAAATCACTGCCAAGGCATTGTGTGGGATGGCATTGGTTAAGCCTGTATCATCAGATTTTGAAGTAGGGAAAAAGCCATAGCAAAAGCAAACCAGAAATTCTGTCTCCAGCTTTCCTCAGGATAAATTGCCTGGAAGCTCCTATTCAGAATACAAAGTGACATACTACCCTGCAGTTACCTACAAGAATGCAGCTGACAATTAAATAATGTATATATAACATTGGTATTAGTGATACATTATTATCTTATGATGCCTTGACTTCTTTCACACAGTCATGTAACACCAGGCAAGCTTGAACCTCATCAAAACATTCCACTGATCTCACACACATGTTCCACACACAGACAAACAGAGAACACATTGCACAATTACAGGGACAGCAAATTACTCTGATGTGAAATGCTCAGGAAGAGATTGGAAGAAACTCTTCCATTAGGTATGAGTTTGAGAATATTTGGTATAAAACTCATTAGATGAGAACAAAGGCTATTCCAGTTTAGCATAATGGAGAAAGAAAAAAATACCTAAACTGAAAATCATCTTTGATGAACTAAAACTTTACAGTATGAGCTGCAATAAGGTGCTTGGTGTGACAGAATCCCAGAGTGCAGACACACTATTCAGCCAAAAGCCTCTATGAAATCGAACTACTTGAGTAACATGAAGATCAACTTTGAATCACGTGTTTCTATTCTACAGCGTATCTTAATTTCAGTTTTCAAAACAATTGTCCAAAATCAATTAATCATTTTTAAGGCTTGGGAGAACAGTCAAAGAAATCTAGCACTTTAGGAAGAAGTAGAACGCCATTGCTTTGAAAATAACTTTTTATATACACTGCCTTTTAAATTTCATAGCTCACATAATCACCTGGTAGGCTTTAAACTGATCACGAAGCTGAGAGGAAGAATTCCATGTTATACTACCATGCACTAGGATATTTGCTTTCTCAATCCATTTCAATATGAACTCCAGCATCTCATTGTATTCTTCCAAGTGTGAAGCAGCCTAGATGAAAGAAAAAATTGCTTAAGCCTAAGATGTGATTTTGTACAATTCTGAAAAGATGAAAAAACTAATTTTATTTCCTTCATTGTTTTAACCTGGGGATCATTTTAACAACTTTTCCTTCCTGCATTATATAAGTCATTTTCTTATGTATTTATGGAGTTAAAATAGGTATGTTTACAGTACTAAGATAATCTGTTTTGGAAAAAAAGGCACCATAAGAATGTAGGTCACATTGTGAGAGACCATTGATGCTCAAATATATCCCTAGAGGGTACACTCCCTGTGCATATTTCAGTCTCACATGTAAGTTCCAAAATATCTCCTCTTTCAGTTTGTGGCTCAATTTCTTATTTTGATATGTCTCTTTCCATTACATCCTCCAAATCACCTTTTTTTTTTTACAGTCTGCTCTGTCCACTCAGTCTGCCATATTTCCAAAAAATGAAATGTTGCACAATTTCAAAATACAGGACAGAAGTTCTGCTTTGTGATTAATCCAATTTCTATTAGCAAAGTAGTCATAAGCTCCAATTTTCTTTTCAGCAGGAATAATTTCATTGATGTTCATGAATTTTCTCCTTATAAAGAATGGATCAAATCCGAGGTGACCAAACAGTATTTGCAAGCAGTTTGCAATACCTAACATTTTTTATGATAAGTGGATTTTTTGATGCTGAACAAAAATATTCTAATGTTAAATCTCTTTACCAAGTACCTTTGACTGAGTTCTTACTTTGATAATAATTTTCTATCTCTTCTTAAAAACAATTTTTCAGAGGAAACTGAAAAGAATATTTTTAATTTTTCTTCCGGAAGCAAATTCATGCATGCAGAAAGGAGAACTCACAATTTATCAGGGTATTGATGGCAGAACCATAGAAAATCCATTTATTTGCTTTTAGCTAGAGGTTTTTGGGGATAAGAACAATTAAGGAAAAAAGGAGAAAGAATTTCAGAGACTTTGGACCACAGGGGATGATGCATCTTTATGAACGCCAAAATATTGCATAAATATTATGCATTATCAGGGCCATTTTATATAGGCTTTTCTATTGAATGTACAAGTTATATTCACCCTCTATGGATTGGGACGAGAGCAAAATAATTTTTTTTAACTTTTGTTTTTCATGCTGCAAATATAGGTAACAGTGACAAAACAGAGACCCTGAGAAGCACAATGAGGTGCTATTTCCAGTCATGATACTGTTAGTGAGATCTACAATCTTTTTAGGGCACCAAAGGAACCAAACAGCAGGTGATTAATGCAAGAGGTGTTAAAGCAGCATCTGAGAATTATTTCACCCTCTGATTTGACCTGTGTCTCTTTAGAATATGATGCAAGCCCTGACTAATAACAGGCAGATGTGCAAAGGAATGCCCTGTCTGGCATATTTCCAGGAAAATAAATGAGATGTTTGCATGCTGCCTCTGGTTCTCAGAGGAGACAGCGTACAGGATTTAAGATCATACCTGACTGAGCTTGGCTGCTCTGTACTCAGCCTGCCGTATGGTCTGCTGGTGCAGTGCAGTGAGTTTCCCTATCCTGTTAGCCAGCTGCTTAGCCAGGGGTACGTGCTGCTCTGCAAAGTCCTGGACTGATGCATCTAACTCCAACAGCTTTATATTGCAGCTGTCCAACTCGTCACCCAGGATCTAGGCAGAAAAACAACAAAATCAGTGATCCAGGAAGTGTCAGCTTTTTGGTTGATTATTTCTAGTCCAACTTGCAACTTTTATAGCCTGTCCAAAGTCTCCACAGTTTTTCCATTTTTAATCAGGAAAGCAGAACAGCAGGATATTTGGTCATCTCTTAAATATGTGCCATTACTCTTTCTCCTCTGACTTCCTGGCTGGAATGGATAACCGTTTTTCCCTGCCGTAGCCAAAGACTGAGTCACTTCAGTGTGACATTAACTGTTCTCAGGCATCTTTCTGTGTTAGTTTCTGAAACAAACTGTCAGCACAGACTGCCATGACAAGGAATTTTGTTTATTTGAAAAGGGGTTTGTTTCATTGCTGTCTTAAAATATAAGTTTACAAACTCATAAAAATGTAGTTACTCATTAATGGATTATGAAAACTTTAATTTGAAACTTGCATTTTCATAGCATGATCTTGATGCAGGAGCAGTCTGATTGTGCTAGAGTGTTTCAATAGAAACACAGTTTAAAATCAATTTTTCCTACTGTAGTCATAAATATTTTGAAAAGAAAGCCTAAAAAGTTTTTCAAGTTTCCCACAGATTTGAAACACACTCTTGGGCTACAGTTTCTTGAGAAGAGGCTACTGGTTATTTTTGTGTTTGTTTTTAATATCCAAGGTGTTAAAATCCATTGTTTTTGAAACATAAAAAAAAAAAAA